>OV049927.1:43189741-43579305 GCA_920104205.1 Eupeodes latifasciatus | reverse complement strand
TATATGTATAATGATAATGATAATGATAATGATAATGATAATGATAATGATAATGATAATGATAATGATAATGATAATGATAATGATAATGATAATGATAATGATAATGATAATGATAATGATAATGATAATGATAATGATAATGATAATGATAATGATAATGATAATGATAATGATAATGATAATGATAATGATAATGATAATGATAATGATAATGATAATGATAATGATAATGATAATGATAATGATAATGATAATGATAATGATAATGATAATGATAATGATAATGATAATGATAATGATAATGATAATGATAATGATAATGATAATGATAATGATAATGATAATGATAATGATAATGATAATGATAATGATAATGATAATGATATGATAATGATAATGATAATGATAATGATAATGATAATGATAATGATAATGATAATGATAATGATAATGATAATGATAATGATAATGATAATGATAATGATAATGATAATGATAATGATAATGATAATGATAATGATAATGATAATGATAATGATAATGATAATGATAATGATAATGATAATGATAATGATAATGATAATGATAATGATAATGATAATGATAATGATAATGATAATGATAATGATAATGATAATGATAATGATAATGATAATGATAATGATAATGATAATGATAATGATAATGATAATGATAATGATAATGATAATGATAATGATAATGATAATGATAATGATAATGATAATGATAATGATAATGATAATGATAATGATAATGATAATGATAATGATAATGATAATGATAATGATAATGATAATGATAATGATAATGATAATGATAATGATAATGATAATGATAATGATAATGATAATGATAATGATAATGATAATGATAATGATAATGATAATGATAATGATAATGATAATGATAATGATAATGATAATGATAATGATAATGATAATGATAATGATAATGATAATGATAATGATAATGATAATGATAATGATAATGATAATGATAATGATAATGATAATGATAATGATAATGATAATGATAATGATAATGATAATGATAATGATAATGATAATGATAATGATAATGATAATGATAATGATAATGATAATGATAATGATAATGATAATGATAATGATAATGATAATGATAATGATAATGATAATGATAATGATAATGATAATGATAATGATAATGATAATGATAATGATAATGATAATGATAATGATAATGATAATGATAATGATAATGATAATGATAATGATAATGATAATGATAATGATAATGATAATGATAATGATAATGATAATGATAATGATAATGATAATGATAATGATAATGATAATGATAATGATAATGATAATGATAATGATAATGATAATGATAATGATAATGATAATGATAATGATAATGATAATGATAATGATAATGATAATGATAATGATAATGATAATGATAATGATAATGATAATGATAATGATAATGATAATGATAATGATAATGATAATGATAATGATAATGATAATGATAATGATAATGATAATGATAATGATAATGATAATGATAATGATAATGATAATGATAATGATAATGATAATGATAATGATAATGATAATGATAATGATAATGATAATGATAATGATAATGATAATGATAATGATAATGATAATGATAATGATAATGATAATGATAATGATAATGATAATGATAATGATAATGATAATGATAATGATAATGATAATGATAATGATAATGATAATGATAATGATAATGATAATGATAATGATAATGATAATGATAATGATAATGATAATGATAATGATAATGATAATGATAATGATAATGATAATGATAATGATAATGATAATGATAATGATAATGATAATGATAATGATAATGATAATGATAATGATAATGATAATGATAATGATAATGATAATGATAATGATAATGATAATGATAATGATAATGATAATGATAATGATAATGATAATGATAATGATAATGATAATGATAATGATAATGATAATGATAATGATAATGATAATGATAATGATAATGATAATGATAATGATAATGATAATGATAATGATAATGATAATGATAATGATAATGATAATGATAATGATAATGATAATGATAATGATAATGATAATGATAATGATAATGATAATGATAATGATAATGATAATGATAATGATAATGATAATGATAATGATAATGATAATGATAATGATAATGATAATGATAATGATAATGATAATGATAATGATAATGATAATGATAATGATAATGATAATGATAATGATAATGATAATGATAATGATAATGATAATGATAATGATAATGATAATGATAATGATAATGATAATGATAATGATAATGATAATGATAATGATAATGATAATGATAATGATAATGATAATGATAATGATAATGATAATGATAATGATAATGATAATGATAATGATAATGATAATGATAATGATAATGATAATGATAATGATAATGATAATGATAATGATAATGATAATGATAATGATAATGATAATGATAATGATAATGATAATGATAATGATAATGATAATGATAATGATAATGATAATGATAATGATAATGATAATGATAATGATAATGATAATGATAATGATAATGATAATGATAATGATAATGATAATGATAATGATAATGATAATGATAATGATAATGATAATGATAATGATAATGATAATGATAATGATAATGATAATGATAATGATAATGATAATGATAATGATAATGATAATGATAATGATAATGATAATGATAATGATAATGATAATGATAATGATAATGATAATGATAATGATAATGATAATGATAATGATAATGATAATGATAATGATAATGATAATGATAATGATAATGATAATGATAATGATAATGATAATGATAATGATAATGATAATGATAATGATAATGATAATGATAATGATAATGATAATGATAATGATAATGATAATGATAATGATAATGATAATGATAATGATAATGATAATGATAATGATAATGATAATGATAATGATAATGATAATGATAATGATAATGATAATGATAATGATAATGATAATGATAATGATAATGATAATGATAATGATAATGATAATGATAATGATAATGATAATGATAATGATAATGATAATGATAATGATAATGATAATGATAATGATAATGATAATGATAATGATAATGATAATGATAATGATAATGATAATGATAATGATAATGATAATGATAATGATAATGATAATGATAATGATAATGATAATGATAATGATAATGATAATGATAATGATAATGATAATGATAATGATAATGATAATGATAATGATAATGATAATGATAATGATAATGATAATGATAATGATAATGATAATGATAATGATAATGATAATGATAATGATAATGATAATGATAATGATAATGATAATGATAATGATAATGATAATGATAATGATAATGATAATGATAATGATAATGATAATGATAATGATAATGATAATGATAATGATAATGATAATGATAATGATAATGATAATGATAATGATAATGATAATGATAATGATAATGATAATGATAATGATAATGATAATGATAATGATAATGATAATGATAATGATAATGATAATGATAATGATAATGATAATGATAATGATAATGATAATGATAATGATAATGATAATGATAATGATAATGATAATGATAATGATAATGATAATGATAATGATAATGATAATGATAATGATAATGATAATGATAATGATAATGATAATGATAATGATAATGATAATGATAATGATAATGATAATGATAACGATAATGATAATGATAATGATAATGATAATGATAATGATAATGATAATGATAATGATAATGATAATGATAATGATAATGATAATGATAATGATAATGATAATGATAATGATAATGATAATGATAATGATAATGATAATGATAATGATAATGATAATGATAATGATAATGATAATGATAATGATAATGATAATGATAATGATAATGATAATGATAATGATAATGATAATGATAATGATAATGATAATGATAATGATAATGATAATGATAATGATAATGATAATGATAATGATAATGATAATGATAATGATAATGATAATGATAATGATAATGATAATGATAATGATAATGATAATGATAATGATAATGATAATGATAATGATAATGATAATGATAATGATAATGATAATGATAATGATAATGATAATGATAATGATAATGATAATGATAATGATAATGATAATGATAATGATAATGATAATGATAATGATAATGATAATGATAATGATAATGATAATGATAATGATAATGATAATGATAATGATAATGATAATGATAATGATAATGATAATGATAATGATAATGATAATGATAATGATAATGATAATGATAATGATAATGATAATGATAATGATAATGATAATGATAATGATAATGATAATGATAATGATAATGATAATGATAATGATAATGATAATGATAATGATAATGATAATGATAATGATAATGATAATGATAATGATAATGATAATGATAATGATAATGATAATGATAATGATAATGATAATGATAATGATAATGATAATGATAATGATAATGATAATGATAATGATAATGATAATGATAATGATAATGATAATGATAATGATAATGATAATGATAATGATAATGATAATGATAATGATAATGATAATGATAATGATAATGATAATGATAATGATAATGATAATGATAATGATAATGATAATGATAATGATAATGATAATGATAATGATAATGATAATGATAATGATAATGATAATGATAATGATAATGATAATGATAATGATAATGATAATGATAATGATAATGATAATGATAATGATAATGATAATGATAATGATAATGATAATGATAATGATAATGATAATGATAATGATAATGATAATGATAATGATAATGATAATGATAATGATAATGATAATGATAATGATAATGATAATGATAATGATAATGATAATGATAATGATAATGATAATGATAATGATAATGATAATGATAATGATAATGATAATGATAATGATAATGATAATGATAATGATAATGATAATGATAAGATAATGATAATGATAATGATAATGATAATGATAATGATAATGATAATGATAATGATAATGATAATGATAATGATAATGATAATGATAATGATAATGATAATGATAATGATAATGATAATGATAATGATAATGATAATGATAATGATAATGATAATGATAATGATAATGATAATGATAATGATAATGATAATGATAATGATAATGATAATGATAATGATAATGATAATGATAATGATAATGATAATGATAATGATAATGATAATGATAATGATAATGATAATGATAATGATAATGATAATGATAATGATAATGATAATGATAATGATAATGATAATGATAATGATAATGATAATGATAATGATAATGATAATGATAATGATAATGATAATGATAATGATAATGATAATGATAATGATAATGATAATGATAATGATAATGATAATGATAATGATAATGATAATGATAATGATAATGATAATGATAATGATAATGATAATGATAATGATAATGATAATGATAATGATAATGATAATGATAATGATAATGATAATGATAATGATAATGATAATGATAATGATAATGATAATGATAATGATAATGATAATGATAATGATAATGATAATGATAATGATAATGATAATGATAATGATAATGATAATGATAATGATAATGATAATGATAATGATAATGATAATGATAATGATAATGATAATGATAATGATAATGATAATGATAATGATAATGATAATGATAATGATAATGATAATGATAATGATAATGATAATGATAATGATAATGATAATGATAATGATAATGATAATGATAATGATAATGATAATGATAATGATAATGATAATGATAATGATAATGATAATGATAATGATAATGATAATGATAATGATAATGATAATGATAATGATAATGATAATGATAATGATAATGATAATGATAATGATAATGATAATGATAATGATAATGATAATGATAATGATAATGATAATGATAATGATAATGATAATGATAATGATAATGATAATGATAATGATAATGATAATGATAATGATAATGATAATGATAATGATAATGATAATGATAATGATAATGATAATGATAATGATAATGATAATGATAATGATAATGATAATGATAATGATAATGATAATGATAATGATAATGATAATGATAATGATAATGATAATGATAATGATAATGATAATGATAATGATAATGATAATGATAATGATAATGATAATGATAATGATAATGATAATGATAATGATAATGATAATGATAATGATAATGATAATGATAATGATAATGATAATGATAATGATAATGATAATGATAATGATAATGATAATGATAATGATAATGATAATGATAATGATAATGATAATGATAATGATAATGATAATGATAATGATAATGATAATGATAATGATAATGATAATGATAATGATAATGATAATGATAATGATAATGATAATGATAATGATAATGATAATGATAATGATAATGATAATGATAATGATAATGATAATGATAATGATAATGATAATGATAATGATAATGATAATGATAATGATAATGATAATGATAATGATAATGATAATGATAATGATAATGATAATGATAATGATAATGATAATGATAATGATAATGATAATGATAATGATAATGATAATGATAATGATAATGATAATGATAATGATAATGATAATGATAATGATAATGATAATGATAATGATAATGATAATGATAATGATAATGATAATGATAATGATAATGATAATGATAATGATAATGATAATGATAATGATAATGATAATGATAATGATAATGATAATGATAATGATAATGATAATGATAATGATAATGATAATGATAATGATAATGATAATGATAATGATAATGATAATGATAATGATAATGATAATGATAATGATAATGATAATGATAATGATAATGATAATGATAATGATAATGATAATGATAATGATAATGATAATGATAATGATAATGATAATGATAATGATAATGATAATGATAATGATAATGATAATGATAATGATAATGATAATGATAATGATAATGATAATGATAATGATAATGATAATGATAATGATAATGATAATGATAATGATAATGATAATGATAATGATAATGATAATGATAATGATAATGATAATGATAATGATAATGATAATGATAATGATAATGATAATGATAATGATAATGATAATGATAATGATAATGATAATGATAATGATAATGATAATGATAATGATAATGATAATGATAATGATAATGATAATGATAATGATAATGATAATGATAATGATAATGATAATGATAATGATAATGATAATGATAATGATAATGATAATGATAATGATAATGATAATGATAATGATAATGATAATGATAATGATAATGATAATGATAATGATAATGATAATGATAATGATAATGATAATGATAATGATAATGATAATGATAATGATAATGATAATGATAATGATAATGATAATGATAATGATAATGATAATGATAATGATAATGATAATGATAATGATAATGATAATGATAATGATAATGATAATGATAATGATAATGATAATGATAATGATAATGATAATGATAATGATAATGATAATGATAATGATAATGATAATGATAATGATAATGATAATGATAATGATAATGATAATGATAATGATAATGATAATGATAATGATAATGATAATGATAATGATAATGATAATGATAATGATAATGATAATGATAATGATAATGATAATGATAATGATAATGATAATGATAATGATAATGATAATGATAATGATAATGATAATGATAATGATAATGATAATGATAATGATAATGATAATGATAATGATAATGATAATGATAATGATAATGATAATGATAATGATAATGATAATGATAATGATAATGATAATGATAATGATAATGATAATGATAATGATAATGATAATGATAATGATAATGATAATGATAATGATAATGATAATGATAATGATAATGATAATGATAATGATAATGATAATGATAATGATAATGATAATGATAATGATAATGATAATGATAATGATAATGATAATGATAATGATAATGATAATGATAATGATAATGATAATGATAATGATAATGATAATGATAATGATAATGATAATGATAATGATAATGATAATGATAATGATAATGATAATGATAATGATAATGATAATGATAATGATAATGATAATGATAATGATAATGATAATGATAATGATAATGATAATGATAATGATAATGATAATGATAATGATAATGATAATGATAATGATAATGATAATGATAATGATAATGATAATGATAATGATAATGATAATGATAATGATAATGATAATGATAATGATAATGATAATGATAATGATAATGATAATGATAATGATAATGATAATGATAATGATAATGATAATGATAATGATAATGATAATGATAATGATAATGATAATGATAATGATAATGATAATGATAATGATAATGATAATGATAATGATAATGATAATGATAATGATAATGATAATGATAATGATAATGATAATGATAATGATAATGATAATGATAATGATAATGATAATGATAATGATAATGATAATGATAATGATAATGATAATGATAATGATAATGATAATGATAATGATAATGATAATGATAATGATAATGATAATGATAATGATAATGATAATGATAATGATAATGATAATGATAATGATAATGATAATGATAATGATAATGATAATGATAATGATAATGATAATGATAATGATAATGATAATGATAATGATAATGATAATGATAATGATAATGATAATGATAATGATAATGATAATGATAATGATAATGATAATGATAATGATAATGATAATGATAATGATAATGATAATGATAATGATAATGATAATGATAATGATAATGATAATGATAATGATAATGATAATGATAATGATAATGATAATGATAATGATAATGATAATGATAATGATAATGATAATGATAATGATAATGATAATGATAATGATAATGATAATGATAATGATAATGATAATGATAATGATAATGATAATGATAATGATAATGATAATGATAATGATAATGATAATGATAATGATAATGATAATGATAATGATAATGATAATGATAATGATAATGATAATGATAATGATAATGATAATGATAATGATAATGATAATGATAATGATAATGATAATGATAATGATAATGATAATGATAATGATAATGATAATGATAATGATAATGATAATGATAATGATAATGATAATGATAATGATAATGATAATGATAATGATAATGATAATGATAATGATAATGATAATGATAATGATAATGATAATGATAATGATAATGATAATGATAATGATAATGATAATGATAATGATAATGATAATGATAATGATAATGATAATGATAATGATAATGATAATGATAATGATAATGATAATGATAATGATAATGATAATGATAATGATAATGATAATGATAATGATAATGATAATGATAATGATAATGATAATGATAATGATAATGATAATGATAATGATAATGATAATGATAATGATAATGATAATGATAATGATAATGATAATGATAATGATAATGATAATGATAATGATAATGATAATGATAATGATAATGATAATGATAATGATAATGATAATGATAATGATAATGATAATGATAATGATAATGATAATGATAATGATAATGATAATGATAATGATAATGATAATGATAATGATAATGATAATGATAATGATAATGATAATGATAATGATAATGATAATGATAATGATAATGATAATGATAATGATAATGATAATGATAATGATAATGATAATGATAATGATAATGATAATGATAATGATAATGATAATGATAATGATAATGATAATGATAATGATAATGATAATGATAATGATAATGATAATGATAATGATAATGATAATGATAATGATAATGATAATGATAATGATAATGATAATGATAATGATAATGATAATGATAATGATAATGATAATGATAATGATAATGATAATGATAATGATAATGATAATGATAATGATAATGATAATGATAATGATAATGATAATGATAATGATAATGATAATGATAATGATAATGATAATGATAATGATAATGATAATGATAATGATAATGATAATGATAATGATAATGATAATGATAATGATAATGATAATGATAATGATAATGATAATGATAATGATAATGATAATGATAATGATAATGATAATGATAATGATAATGATAATGATAATGATAATGATAATGATAATGATAATGATAATGATAATGATAATGATAATGATAATGATAATGATAATGATAATGATAATGATAATGATAATGATAATGATAATGATAATGATAATGATAATGATAATGATAATGATAATGATAATGATAATGATAATGATAATGATAATGATAATGATAATGATAATGATAATGATAATGATAATGATAATGATAATGATAATGATAATGATAATGATAATGATAATGATAATGATAATGATAATGATAATGATAATGATAATGATAATGATAATGATAATGATAATGATAATGATAATGATAATGATAATGATAATGATAATGATAATGATAATGATAATGATAATGATAATGATAATGATAATGATAATGATAATGATAATGATAATGATAATGATAATGATAATGATAATGATAATGATAATGATAATGATAATGATAATGATAATGATAATGATAATGATAATGATAATGATAATGATAATGATAATGATAATGATAATGATAATGATAATGATAATGATAATGATAATGATAATGATAATGATAATGATAATGATAATGATAATGATAATGATAATGATAATGATAATGATAATGATAATGATAATGATAATGATAATGATAATGATAATGATAATGATAATGATAATGATAATGATAATGATAATGATAATGATAATGATAATGATAATGATAATGATAATGATAATGATAATGATAATGATAATGATAATGATAATGATAATGATAATGATAATGATAATGATAATGATAATGATAATGATAATGATAATGATAATGATAATGATAATGATAATGATAATGATAATGATAATGATAATGATAATGATAATGATAATGATAATGATAATGATAATGATAATGATAATGATAATGATAATGATAATGATAATGATAATGATAATGATAATGATAATGATAATGATAATGATAATGATAATGATAATGATAATGATAATGATAATGATAATGATAATGATAATGATAATGATAATGATAATGATAATGATAATGATAATGATAATGATAATGATAATGATAATGATAATGATAATGATAATGATAATGATAATGATAATGATAATGATAATGATAATGATAATGATAATGATAATGATAATGATAATGATAATGATAATGATAATGATAATGATAATGATAATGATAATGATAATGATAATGATAATGATAATGATAATGATAATGATAATGATAATGATAATGATAATGATAATGATAATGATAATGATAATGATAATGATAATGATAATGATAATGATAATGATAATGATAATGATAATGATAATGATAATGATAATGATAATGATAATGATAATGATAATGATAATGATAATGATAATGATAATGATAATGATAATGATAATGATAATGATAATGATAATGATAATGATAATGATAATGATAGTGATAATGATAATGATAATGATAATGATAATGATAATGATAATGATAATGATAATGATAATGATAATGATAATGATAATGATAATGATAATGATAATGATAATGATAATGATAATGATAATGATAATGATAATGATAATGATAATGATAATGATAATGATAATGATAATGATAATGATAATGATAATGATAATGATAATGATAATGATAATGATAATGATAATGATAATGATAATGATAATGATAATGATAATGATAATGATAATGATAATGATAATGATAATGATAATGATAATGATAATGATAATGATAATGATAATGATAATGATAATGATAATGATAATGATAATGATAATGATAATGATAATGATAATGATAATGATAATGATAATGATAATGATAATGATAATGATAATGATAATGATAATGATAATGATAATGATAATGATAATGATAATGATAATGATAATGATAATGATAATGATAATGATAATGATAATGATAATGATAATGATAATGATAATGATAATGATAATGATAATGATAATGATAATTATAATGGTAACGATACTTATAAATTTACAGGTTTTATTATTACATTTCGATAAATTGTTTCTATTAATTGCGTTATAAAATGGATTTAAATATTTATTTAAATTTATAATCATAAAATGTAAGATTGTAAGCCGAAAATTCAACTCACCTTAGTATTCTATATTTGTTATATACCTGTGTAATATAGTTATAAAAAATTATTTTAATAATCATTAAAATTAAATTATATAAAATTTAATACTAATATCTAAATAAGTGCTTAGTAATATAAAAATATAAAAAAATGTAATGAAATCATATGTATATGTATATCCAGCATGCAATTTACAAGTACAACGTGTAAACAAGTATATTTGTACATGAAGTATTAATTTTACAGACTTTGTTTTAATTAATACAGTATGATATTATGGTTTAAAACATATTCAGACAAACACAAGCAAATGCATTCACATGTAAACAAAACAATAACAGATATACAGACATATAGAAGTGTACATATATACACAATTAAATACACACAAATTAACCACCAGTGAAAGGCAGAATAATATTAAATATGATAATATGATAAATTTAAAACTGTAAAGAATATTTTTTAAATACAAAAATTACCAGAAATTTATTTTTTTATTATTGTGAAATTGAATAAAATACCAAGAACAAATATAAAACAAAAAAATAAATACCAACTTCAAAGGGATATCGGATTCAAAATAAATAAAATCACTAGTGTTTTGTTTATATTTTTATTTGTATAGTTACAAGACTCTTATAACCTAGCAGCAATAATTGTGAATTGAATATCTTTAAAAATAACAATAAATATTTAATTCGGTTCTTCTTCATGTTCTAAACAGGCAAACAATGAAACAAAATTACATAAATTAAACTTGGATATGTAATACAAACAACAAAAACAAAACAAAGATTTACAGAATAATATAAAAAATACATAAAATATTAAGGATTTTAGTTCAAATATTCGAGTTTTAAAACAAAATAAATAAAGGAAAAAACACAAAAATACTTCAATCCCTTTTTCTAGAGAGATCAAGTTTATATGTTTGATAAAAAAGTAAATAAAATGAATAAATACAATACTATTTTACCAAACCAAAAGCAAACATTCTTAAATAATAATATAATTTCACATATAGCCTTTAATTTATAAAATGAAAATAGGTTGTAACTTATGCGTCCGACCGAACGCCAGTTTTGTTATTCGGTGGGTTTAAGTTCTTGAACGAGCTTAAAACCAATGCCTGGGTATATTGTTCCAGAATCAAAATAATAAAATATTTTTATTTTTATTTTGTAAAAGCTGAATATTAAAAATTATTGGTGTGCAAAATAATTGAGATTTTAATGAGAAAAGAAGAGTTAGATCATAATGTTCTTGAAACTTTAAACTAACGCGGCTTAATATGATATGGTGATAATATATCTTTGTGAATACGAATATTTTATTTTATTTTATCTAAAAACTTATTACTATTAGTTGGATTTTAGTTCTTTAAAAACTTATTTTTGTTCTGTTTTTTGTAGGCACCTTAAAGAAATCTGTGATGACATATCACAGGTAGTAAATATATGTACCTTGTTTCAAAATGCTTATAAATTGGACCAGGAAGACATATGTTCTATGCTTAAATTTTATGTACAGCCGGGTTGAAACAGAAGAAAACCAGAAAACTTTTTTATTTGTTATAAATTAAAGTACACATTGCAGATTTATCTAAATATTAAGTAGATATAATTTTAAAGTCTTTTTCAAACTGACTCAGATGGCATCAAAATCAACACGATCCGATCTTCCTTTAAGTGATATTCCTTTTTACATAACGATGTAAAGTTTTTTTCGTGACGTTATTGAAGGTATAAGCTTGGACTAAAAATATAATCATTTTAGGAAGATCGGATCGTTTTGATTTCGGTGTCATTTGATTCACATTAAAAACTATTTTTAAATCATGAGTCCTATATTTACAATAATCCATAATGAGTTCTACATTATCACGTATGTTCTATCTTAATGTTTGCGCTTACAAAAACACAACGTGTAGAGCTATAAGAATCTTGTTAATATTCTAGAAGATCAAACGTTTATGCCAAATTCAAGATTTCATAAATTCATGTTTTTGATCTATGATTTACATCTTCCCAAGTCTATTGGAATATGTATGTGTATTTGGAAACAAGTGATGTTCATTACAAGATATAAAATTTGAAAAGTGAAATTTGATTATATCGGGTGATTTTTTTGAGGTTAGGATTTTCATGCATTAGTATTTGACAGATCACGCGGGATTTCAGACATGGTGTCAAAGAGAAAGATGCTCAGTATGCTTTGACATTTCATCATGAATAGACTTACTAACGAGCAACGCTTGCAAATCATTGAATTTTATTACCAAAATCAGTGTTCGGTTCGAAATGTGTTTCGCGCTTTACGCAAATTTTATGCGTTTTTTTTTAAAAAAAAAGTTCTCAAGCTCTTAAAAAATCACCCATTATGTATTTATTGTCCTCCATTGGAAAGAGGACATTGTTTAATATAATGGGTGATTTTTTAAGAGCTTGAGAACTTTTTTTAAAAAAAAAACGCATAAAATTTGCGTAAAGCGCGAAACACATTTCGAACCGAACACTGATTTTGGTTTATTAATTTATGATTAAATATCTCAGCTTCCCCATTTATGATTAAGAACATTTTTGCCACTAAACTAACGTAACAAAAAAATAACGTCACCTTTTTCTGTGTGTTAATTTTGGTTAAAAATGAACAACACATCTTAAAAATTAAGATTTAGCTAAATCACTAAGACGATTCAAGTTAAAGCTTCAGTCGGACACTAGTTGTGATTTTGTATTCGTCAAAAATATAAAGTACTATTTTAATTCTATTATTATTAAAAAATATATACAAAATATTTGTTGATATATTATTATATATGTATTACTTTCGTATTTGTTTAACACGTAATATTTTAATGAAAATATCTTATTTTTAATACATTTATATTTATTTTTTAATATTCGAGATCCCACCTCTCATCCAGAAATAAAAGCTGAAATAATAATATTAGCTATCACAAAAAATATGAAAAAATTAAGAATTACAGTTACAAATATCCATTTATCGAGAAAATAAAAGCTATGCAAAATCAATCACTGTTTAAATTGTTAAGTTATCAAATTGAAAAAAGAGAATATAAATGTGTAGTGCTTAAAGTAAAGTAGTGTTTAGCACTTTGATTTACTGGATGAAATAAAAAACCTTCTATGAAACTATTGAACGATTTTTGTTTTTGTATTCATACATTAATAAAATTTCGCAGTTTTGGTGCAGAAAAATAAATCCACGGGCTCTACGTCTACGTCCCCTGAGGGACTTACTTTCCACTCAATGGGAACTAAATCCACTTAAGTAAAGTGGACCTAGTTTCCGTGCTTTGTGAGAATCTTATTCCAAATAAAAATATGTGGTGGGCAACGGCCGAGTCACTGATAAAGCATCGGTTCTGATATCCAATGGAATAAAACAAAACAACAATGCACATGTGCTGTTCTGTTTGATTTGGAAAAGGCTTTTGACACCGTATGGTTAGAAGGTCTTTATATAAAACTGAGCAGGCTTGGCATAAGAAAACCATTGTTGTATATACTCTATGATATGCTTAACGGTAGAAAGTTTGTTGTCAAAAGTGGCAATGTAACTTCTACCATAACATTCCTAATTAAAAATGGTCTTCAACAGCAAGCGGTGAATTACCCGATTCTCTTCAGCATTTACACCAGCGATCTGATAGGTAGTCTAACAAAGGAAATTGCGTACGCCGTACGTATGCCGATCTAATTGCGTACGGAACGGTCCGAAAGGTTGAAATTATTAGAATGCTCTTGCAGCGTGATTTCGACAAGATTCAGCGACATTACGACGACTGGAAACTGAAAATAAATGTCCACAAGTCGGAGACAATTCTGTTCCGGATTCGGACTCCGTTGGCTAGGGTCACGAGGGATACGTGCCAGAATTGGAGCAAGATGGTCATCGTTGATCTTTACATGCAGCGATTAACCAGCAAAAGTGTAGTGAAGTACCTCGGTATCTGGTTAGATCAGTATTTATATTTCGACAGAAATGTTCGAGCGGCAGTGTTTACAACGCTGTACCGGCTTATATCGAATAGCCGAATCTTCTTTTGTTCATTACTATTCCAACGAGGTCGTACACAACGGGGCTCGAATCAACAGAATTGACAATTTCGTGTTAAAACTCGTTCGAGGTCACATTGCAAGAGAAGGACCTTTACAATTTTATTGATCATGCCTTAGATTACCGAAACAGTTGTTTAGAGTAAATTTAAATTTTTAAATATATGTACATACATATGTATATTTAAGTATCATTATCTAAAATGTCACGAGGAAATATAATATTATAAACTTGGATATTATGCTTATTTAAATTCAATCTATTTATTCAATTGTCTACATAATCTATTTATAAAATTATTATAATCTTAAACTTTCTTTTTTTATTCTCGATAAATGTCAATTTTCAGGCAGACGGCAAATATATTTTTTGCCATGCTAATGTTCTTATATTGGGTGATTTTTTTGAGGTTAGGATTTTCATGCATTAGTATTTGACAGATCAGGCGGGATTTCAGACATGGTGTCAAAGAGAAAGATGCTCAGTATGCTTTGACATTTCATCATGAATAGACTTACTAACGAGCAATGCTTGCAAATCATTGAATTTCATTACCAAAATCAGTGTTCGGTTCGAAATGTGTTTCGCGCTTTTTTATCGACAAATTTTGTTCAGCGATGAGGCTCATTTCTGGTTGAATGGCTACGTAAATAAGCAAAATTGCCACATTTGGAGTGAAGAGCAACCAGAAGCCGTTCAAGAACTGCCCATGCATCCCGAAAAATGCACTGTTTGGTGTGGTTTGTACGCTGGTGGAATCATTGGACCGTATTTTTTCAAAGATGCTGTTGGACGCAACGTTACGGTGAATGGCGATCGCTATCGTTCAATGCTAACAAACTTTTTGTTGCCAAAAATGGAAGAACTGAACTTGGTTGACATGTGGTTTCAACAAGATGGCGCTACATGCCACACAGCTCTCGATTCTATGGCCATTTTGAGGGAAAACTTCGGAGAACAATTCATCTCAAGGAATGGACCGGTAAGTTGGCCACCAAGATCATGCGATTTGACGCCTTTAGACTATTTTTTGTGGGGCTACGTCAAGTCTAAAGTCTACACAAATAAGCCAGCAACTATTCCAGCTTTGGAAGACAACATTTCCGAAGAAATTCGGGCTATTCCGGCCGAAATGCTCGAAAAAGTTACCCAAAATTGGACTTTCTGAATGGACCACCTAAGACGCAGCCGCGGTCAACATTTAAATGAAATTATCTTCAAAAAGTAAATGTCATGGACCAATCTAACGTTTCAAATAAAGAATCGATGAGATTTTGCAAATTGTATGCGTTTTTTTTTTAAAAAAAGTTCTCAAGCTCTTAAAAAATCACCCGATATAATTTTTCAAATGTATTGCGAGTTTTGGTCAAATAAAGAATTTGTAATAATAAATAATAATAAGAGCTATGTCTTTGACCAACAATTTAATTTTCGGGGCGTTCTATCCAAACGACGAGTATTTTGAGAGTGCACGCTTGAGCGGCTTCATTCCACCAGAAGCATCCCTCTTCTTAGATAGATGTGGTCTGATACAGATTGGCAGTTCCGCTAATCTACCACGTCAGACGACGAACCGTGGATAGGCGACTCCTGTACAATCGGGACGTCATGGCACAAGGTGGAGCAGAGCTCCTTCGGTTCAGTAGGGCAGTGTCCGAACGGGACCCAACTGATAGGATGAAGCAGGAGAACCAGTTTTGGTGGCCTCAATGGGCACTTGATAGTGGGTCCTATTCCGACTACCCACTATCAAGTGCCCATTGAATTTAATGCCTTGGCCGGTTTACATACTTGTTATATAGTTTAAGGGTTTAGTTTTAAGTAGAATAGGCATGGTGACACAAAAAAAATAATTACAAAAAAAAATATGAAAATAAAAAATTTAAACAAAAATAAATAAAACAAATAATGAAATAAGGAAAAAAAAAGGAAAACAAAAAATGTTCTAGTTTTAAGTAGTTTGTAGGTAGAATAGGTAGTTTAAGTTAGTTTTAAATTTTATATTAAGGACCTTATTTTAAGTAGTTTTTAAGTAAAAATAAAAAAAATATTGAAATTAGTTTTGTTTTTAAATTTCCTAATGAAAAAAATAAATAAAATGGAATTATAGTAAAATAGGTCTTAGGGCCGAAAGGCATAAGTATTTAGTTCTTACCGTCTTGTATTAATTTCTTGTGTTGTTATCACCTTATATAGTCTAGTCGCTCAAGCTCAAGGTGCTGTGTTCTCTACTCTGTACATTTATGTGCAGAGTAGTATGTAATGTAATGTAATGTAACGTATAAATGTAAAAATGTGTGGTAAAAGTTCCCTCTGAATTTGAAATTCATTCCCACTTATTTATGGCCAAAATATATATGTATGTATATGAATGGGTAAACCTAAAAAATATAAGCAATGAAGACTCACGGAAATTGTCTGCTTCAAAAGGACCTGATTTATTTTTGGAAAATAATATTGAAATGTTGGAAAACGTCTAAACAGACTAAACAGTTATTTGGGGGACATGCTCCTAAGTGAAATTATACCAACTTTTAGTCTTGAACAAGATGAAATAAGATCAAATTGGTATTATTGAGGAACGCAGTTATTATTTGTCAAAATGTATTTCTCATTTTCATAATTTTTCAATTCACATGTGATATATGATTATTTGAAAATTATGATACTAGCGTTTTTGTGGCTGGTCATAGAAATATTTCCTAGTTAATTAATTACTTGTGTAGTGCCCATACACTACAGATACATAGAATCAAAACAATACGTCGTTCCATCCGGTCATTGGATTTAGCATTATAAAACATAAAGCAATTATAGATACTCCGTTTACATCCGCGGTCAATAAACAGAACTGCATTCCGTCTTTATATCCAAATAAACTCAATGTCACTTAACGCCTCAGATTACTTTCGGTTTATAGTAAATATTCTGTTTACATCTACGATCAATAAACGCGACTGCATTTCGTCTTCATATTCAAATATACCCAATGCCACTTGACGCTTTGAATTACTATTGTTTTGGTTCAATGTCCCTCTATGGTATGCACTGCCTGTGCCTGCACTTCACCCAATATATTTGTGTGTCATCAAATAGGCATGAGTAGGAATTAGGACGGTAAAACGTGGGAATTTTTCTTATAATCCCAACAGTGTAAATCTGAGTAGTGGTAGCGGGTAGTGGGGGATCTTGCTGAGTTGGGATGGCAGTGGATGGTGGTGGTTTAGTGATGATCAGTTGTTAGGGATTCTATTAATAGATATGGTATAAGGAAAAGAAGTGTGTGTGTGTGTTTCATAGAATGATGGCGCATCATCCGATTCTAGGTGAGTTGGGATGGCAGTGGATGGTGGTGGTGGTTTTGTGATGATCACTTGGCACTTGGAGTAAGGGTGATTTTGTTAGGGTTCTATTAATAGATATGGTATTAGGAAAAGAAGTGTGTGAGTGTTTCATATGATGATGATGGCACACGTTGATGGAATCAAAATAAATGTTTGGTATAATTCATAGTTGAGAATCTAGTTCTAGATGTATGCCTTAAGCTATGTTCAGTACTTAGATCTTTATGGAGTGGTATGAAAATGTGTCTCAATTGGATTGAAGACAATGTGTATGTTAATATGCCGACGTTGGATGGTTTCTTTGACGTCATCGTCGTCGTCGTCGTCGTTTCAGTTGGGTCGTCGCTCGGGGGGATATGAAATTTGAATATAGGATTGTAGGGGTAATGTAAAAAAAATAATGAAAAACTTTGGAGCGTTGTAACTTTTGAAGGAGGCGTTTATTTGAAAAAATAACGTTATTTTGGTATCACTACCGTATATATGTACATGCATAATAGAATTAAAATTAAATTAAATGGTTAAAAAAAAAGAATAATTTAAATTAATTTTTTTATTAGTATAAAGTTAAATAGTTTACTTGTGGGTATAATTAAAAATAACATAATTTAAATAAAAAGTATAAATTTGTACTTATAAATGAATAATATTTCAAACATTATAGTTATTTTGCAATTTTAGATATATGTACCCAAGAGTTATGTTCAGGTGAAAAACCTAACCATTTTACCAACACTTTATTTTGTTTCTTTTGCAATACTTTTTCAATAAGAAATGTGTCTGGGTATTTTGTTTTTTGTAGTTCTAATTCATAGAATCCGCCTTTTATAGGATGACCTTGAAAATCTTCAAGCAAGTATGTGATAGGGTTAGTCAGCTGAATTTTAGTAATCTTAAAAATTTCAGTTGTCCAGTTTGGTGTGTAGCCTTTTTCAAATACATGTTTGTATTTACTTATTCTAACTAGATCTCCAATTTTGTATTTAGGTTTTAATTGAATTTTAACATATCTGTATACGGAAGAGAGTAATTGTTTTTCGTTTGCAGTATTGACTTCGGATGGTTTCATTTTGATAGTGCGATGTTTTGAATTGTTATAAGTTTCAGTTAGTGTTGGTAACATATTAACCCATTTGTACGATCCATTAATAGTAAATTCTTTCCACATGAGGTTTTTTAGTGTACGATTAAATCTTTCAACAATTGATGCCTTCAAATGAGTAAATGTTGAGTAATGATTAATTTGATATTTTCGCATCAAATTTTTAAAGGATTTGTTGAAAAATTCTTTGCCATCATCTGTCTGAAGATTCTTTGGATTGCGACCAGTATTGAATATGTTTTGCATTGCTGTTGTAACTTCTGCAGCAGTTTTATTTTTTATCGTATGAGTCCATACATATTTGGAGAACGTATCGATTACTGTGAGTAGATATTGGAAATTATTGTTCTCATCTGAATACGGAAGCATTTCAACTAGGTCAGCTTGCCATAAATCATCCAGACCCTTGATGATTACTCGTCTTTTAGGGAAACTCTTACGTGAAGCTTTATGTAGCTCCTCAGCAACATCTCTTTTACTCATATTAATATCAAATGATAAAGAAAACAACGTGTTTGGTGTTTATGTATAACATGAATAATTTTATTTAATAAAAGGATGATGTTTGATTTCATTATTTAAGTCTCTTATAAGGTAACAATAACTTGTTTGCTCTTTTTAATTTGCTTTCAAGATAGAAGCATGCACATGTGTCTGGTCTACAGGTGCATGCATCTGAAGACCAAGAACAGTTCGTATAATGGCATCCATATTTTGAGTTAACTTGTGAAATATTAACGTGCTGTTTAATAAAATTTATAAGTCTTATAAGCTCCTCATGGTGCTCTTCAAGAATTATTTCTTTATATTCATCGAGAGTTTTCGAAATATCCTCGATTATGAATTTAAAATTTATGTTGAACATGATGGTTATTATCGTGAGTAAGGTTTTCAATCGACTAATTCAAATTTAAGAAAATTAATGTAAATAAGTCAAAATATTTTTTTTTTCATACATTAAAGTCTTTTTAAGCTAAATAATGCTTTCTTCAAAAGATAAACATTTTGAAGAGCACAATTTAGTTCATGATTTTCACATTTAATCTGTCTGGGATAGCATTGTCTAAGTTGATCCAATCGGGGGCAGCTATAAATATCTTCAATATTGATGACTTCTACATTTGGATTGTCAAGTATTCGTCTAAGCCAATGAGCTTTTTGTATTCCTTTAACGTAAGCTTTTCCACATAGAAGTTTGTTGAAAAGAAATTTCTTAACTTCGGAGAAATTAGTAAATCCACAATCCCATGTTAATCCATGAAAGTTTTTTAATTAGCCAGTGAGCTTGCCTTTATAGTGAAAAAGACATTTGATTTTTATGAAACGGTGGAGTGACAATGAAATGATGATGCTGTCCATTATGAAAAATGGCAATTTCTTTTTAAATAAAATTTGTATTTAAATTTCCAAAACCTTGAAAATCAACTATAAATATATTCATGATTATTGTAAGTCTATCTCTGTCAATATTTATTTGCAAACTGATTCTTAAAATAGAATAGCATTAATTCTTTATGTTAGTTTATGAACTTCTCCACTCATAGGATTATACTCAATTGTAAGTCTATCTCTGTCAATATTTATTTGCAAACTGATTCTTAAAATAGAATAGCATTAATTCTTTATGTTAGTTTATGAACTTCTCCACTCATCGTGTAGAATCAGACAGTATAAACTTGTCAAAGGTGGAATTATTACGGATGTTTTAAGTTCAATTTTAACATCAATAGGTCCAGATTTAATAACTTCGTTTTGACGTGAGCAATCAATAACCATAATGGGAGCAATATTTTTAAAATCTTGTCGCGATAGGAGCGGTTGAGAAGGTCTGCCATAGTATGATTCTTGAAATTTACAATACATTTCATAGAGGACAGCATAACGACCCTGTTTGTATTTAAGATTCAAGTCTTCACGGGGATACGATTCGGAGTTTAAATGAATCTTTACATTAGCTACATCACAATGATCAAATTTACTCGCATCTTTATTACGTTGATTTTTTCTATCGGTTTGTAGAGCAAGAATCACATATCTTGATTTTTCAAGTTGTGTAGAAGTTTTTACTGTCCATACAAGATCAGTGGTTGCTGGTAACGTTGGATATTCATAGAGATCCCAATTTCGAAAGTGCATTTGAATAGGTTTCGATTGGATTTGTTTCAATAGTGAAAGTTTATCTAAATCGGCCAAAGTAATGTGCGGAACTCTCCATTGTATTTTAAGTATTGACAACTGTAATTCTTCGTTTTCTTTTGAATTAGACAAATAAATATTCTCATTGGTCCGAGTCCGAATTAGAATCAGTTCATGCTTCGCGTTGGTTATGATTTTTCTATAGTCTTCAGCGAAACCCATTAGTGATTTCAAAGGTATACAAAAATTGAAAATACCCGAATCAGAGATGTTAGTGTTTCCTGTCCATGAAGCGTTTTCCAATCGTTTACTTTCATTGCTGGTTAAAGATATATAATTTTTCAATGTTGATGTGATGCCAACGTTTTTATTGTTTTCAATTTCTATTCCATTGAGTTCATAATGTATTTCCTCAAATAAATATGCCATGGCATTGTTTGTTAATGAAGTTGTAGTAGAATATGTCATATCAGGTTTTCTGAGTCCACCTTCAATGTAGATATAGCTATCACTAGGCAAGACACACAAATCCTGGTTCTGTATTGCAATGTGTATTTCATCACTCGGATTAAATGACTGAACAAATGGCGAATAACTATGGTACTCGAATTTTGTTATACTATTGTCATGGACAGGTCCATGAGAAATATTTAATATATCGTTCATTTTTGTTTTGTTTCTTAATTATCTTTATGTGTAAATCCTTTATTTATTTTTTTCTTAATGTAAGTCCCAGACTTTGAAGAAATATTTTATTTTCAGCTGTTAATGATGGTCTTAATGGTTTTGTCGTCGAAATAGAACTAACTGGGCTGTTATTTGTGGTGTATATCTTATAATAACTATTATTATATATCAACATTATAATTATCTTGGAATCAAATGCAAACGCACTGTTATACGTTCTCCTCTAAAATTTATTATGTCTCCGTCTTGGTCTAGGAGTTTCAATGTGAGAGAACTTATTCGCTTGACATTCACTGGCAAATCGATAACATTTTTGGGGACTTCTATTATCTTATACCCTGAACCCGTTTCAGGAGAAAATTCATGAATAGTGTGTACAGGTGTATTATTTAAATATGACCCATTTATTATATAACACTCAATCCTTATGACGTTCACCTTATTGATATCCACAGATAAATCAGAGGTGTGTTTCTTACCGGGAGAAAGAACGGTTTTGCTGAAGCCCAGCAATGTTCCTATGCTTCTCTCCCTATTGAAATATATGTGTTCGGAAGTTACGATGCTTGTAAGCAATGTATTAAAGTTGGCTTCAATTTTACACTTAATTGTTGAATTTAATGATAACAATACTTCAGTTACATAGTTGGCAATGTCTTCGATTTCGTACGATCCAATGGGAATTTCAATTTCATGCTCCCCTATATGAAACATGTTGTTACGTTCATCAATATTCGGTATAGAATTGTAGGTTTGAAAATCTATTAATCCACAAACATAATCCTTGCTAACATCGAGAGGTGGAAAATATTCTGCCGATAAAAGGGATGTTCTACCGGTTAAAGTAAGTGTCATTGCCATGATGATAGAAAACAGGCTAGTCGATTTGTTTTAATTATTTTTTATTTATTGTAAATTACATTTGCAAAAGAAAACTTAAACATAAGTGTCCACAGTTAAATGAATCATAATTTTGATGCCGAGTGTAGTTGAAATGAATTTGTTTGCCTAAATAGTTAATTATTTCTCTAGGAGGTTGCAAATTACCAAAACTATCAAAATATTCAATATGGTTGCCTCTTTTAAAATACGCTACCCAATGTGTACCAATTCCTTTTTCTGAATCTAGATTTACAACCCCACACTCGTTCTTTAAAGGTTTTGTCTTTGGTAAATTATCTCGCATGAAGACTCCTCGAAAATGAGGTATATATTTGTTTGCAAAGTTTTGTATGTCATTTTCATTCAATGCACGATTGGGTAGCGACCTTAGAAGTTTTTTGTTTGTGGATTAAGATACAATCCAAGTCCTTTTCTATAAGGTTTCAGATGCAGTCCATGACCAAGAGCAATTGATTCCATTTTGAGGTTATGACGTTTTTTCTCATCCAAGTCCTTTCTAGCATTACCTACATCATTGACAGCCTTGATAACTCCAGCAGCACCACCCGTCAAAGCCCCAAGAGCTGAAAGTCCAGCAAACAGGGGCACAAGAAATGGAAGTGCCTCTCCAACTTTTGGTACTTTTCTACGTTTTTAATTGCAGCCTTAAAGGCTATTTTACTCGCCTTTTCTAGATTGAAAGGTTTCTTTTCTTTAAGGTTAGTTCCAATAAGTTTCCTCAATTTATTTAAGGTAATGTGTTTTATTTTATTACTAACGGTTTTTTTCTTATACATTTTTTTCTCCTTTTTATAACTGGTTACTTTAGAATTCGAGCAACCCATCCCAAATTTTACTTCTGCTTTCATAAGATTAGTAACTAGAAGTGCATTCGCTCGTTCAGATAAACTAGCGTCACTAGATTTAAAACGTTGCCAGGCTTTTTCAGTTAAAATTCTATCAGCTTTGTGGCGATCAGATGTATCTTCGTTTTTGGAATATGAAATGTCATGCTCCTTACACGCCTGACCTAGAAAATTAATTCCAGAATCTCCTCGATCTAATCGTTTTTGGAGTCTGGTTCCAGGTCCGCAATACTGATAACCCGGCAAATGTAATTCAAATGGGAGTTTGTGTATAAGAGAGTTTATTAAACCTTCTCCTCTCGCGACTTTTTGTTTACTAATCAATTTTTTCGAAAAGTCAATCATTTTTATATGATCATCTTTATTGTAGAATTTTAAGAAACGAAATGATGATTAAATAAATAAATACTATTGATATGTAGTTTTCTATTTTAGTAGATGTCATCATGCGATTCATAGCACAACAATACAAATTACCAGTACGAAACCTAGAACCGACAAAAAATCCCAGAGTAATTAAGAAACATGGCAAGCTTTTTCCGAATAGTATAAGAGGCCTGATTACTGGTCCATCTAATTGTGGAAAAACAAATGTTATGTTGAGTCTACTACTACATCCAAATGGATTAAAATTTGAAAACATATATATATATTCGAAATCTTTACACCAATCAAAATATGAGTTTTTAAAACAAGTAATTAAACCTATAAAAAATATGGGTTTCTTCACATTTTCTAATAATATTGATGTCGTTTTGCCAAAAGAGGCTAAACGAAATGCTGTATTTATTTTCGATGACATTGCTTGTGAAAAACAAGATGCAACACGAAACTATTTTAGTATGGGACGTCATTATCAATTAGATAGTTTCTACTTGTGTCAAACTTATACAAGAATACCAAAACACTTAATTCGCGATAATGCAAATTTTTTGATAATTTTTAAACAGGACAGACAGTATGAATTTAAAACACATTTACAATGATCATGTTAATTCCGATATGACATTTAAAACATTCGAAAATGTATGTGCCGACTGTTGGAAAACCAATTATGGATTTTTTGTAATCGATAAGGAAAGCCCACTGAATAATGGTCGCTATAGAAAAGGTTTTGACTGTTTTCTCGAGTTATAAAACCATTTACAATCAAATTCTCTTACCAGTTTCTCTGTAACAGCTGTTAAATACAGTACCGAGCAGTTCAGTGAAGAAACACTTCCTGTTAATAACAGTTCAGTTATGATTTGCAGTTTTATACGGTTAGGAGCAGTTATTCACAGTACAGCGGCGTTACAGATCTATCAGTATAAATCGCAGTAGCAGCTCTGCATTTAAGACCAGTTATCTAAATATTAAAAGAAAAACTTCAATTCATTTATTCATCAGAACAATATGATGAACGTAGATGTAAAATTAAAAAAAGAACTTATCAAAACAACCGATGACCTTCGAAGAAAATTCAAGGCCCTCAAGAATAATAAGGAAGTTTATGAATCTCAATTAGAAGAAGCTTTTAAACCAATTACTGCTCCTCTAAACGAACTGGTTAAGCAATCAACAGTCAACGTGGAAAGAAACAAGGAAAAAGAAGAAGAAGTAAGGGACAATGACTATTATGAAACTCCTGCAAAGAAAACAAAAACGATGAAATGCTTAAGCAATGAAACTTTGAACAGTTCAACTGATAGTCATAGCCTAATAAATAGTACCCCTAAGAGACCAAAAGAGGAAAAAGCATTAGAAAAGATTAGGCGACGTCTATGTCTTTTCGAAGAACAATTGTCAGAAGATGAAAAATTTCATAAAACACCTAAAATGTATATGGATCTGTTCATAAATAATTCAAATAGTATTGATAATACATATGGAATACATTCCAAAAATGGAAAATTGTTTATTGTTACAGCATTCATGGATCAGATATAAAAATAAAAAACAAAAACTTTCAGGGGACGAAAGGTCTTTATGAACTGCTATTTAAGAAACGTCCACAGAGATCGTTTCACAATAATGAAGACTTGAAAAATTATGAAACGATTTTAAACGATACAAATGCACACAGGAAAGAATTCGATTCGCAAAAACAGGTAAAAGGCAATCGAGGTTACAAATACACACAAATTATACGACCATTGATAGAAAAGGCTTCATCTTCAACTTCGATTTCAAATACATTACCAATAGGTAAAGGATTAATGCAATTATCAAGCAAGAAAAAGGACTATATATTGCGGGATGATCCTAATGAACTCGTAGATCGATTGAGACTTCTAATTGGTTCACATCAAGCCGGTCATAATAATCACTCCAACGAAATTATTTCCATTATTGAAGAGCTTAAAGAGGCTAATATAATCAATTAGACACAATGCCTGTTGACAAATTCGGTCGTTTTTCGCATAGACCACCACCAAGAGGACCTCGTGGAGAGCGGGGAATAGCTGGACCACCTGGTGATGGTTTTCTTAAAACTGAAAATGGAGGCTTTGATATAAACTGGAAACATTTAAAAAACATAAGCGAACCGCTAGACGATAGTGATGCTGCTACTAAAAAATATGTCGACATAAGAATTCAGCAAATTAAAACAATCCCTGAAAATGAAATAAGGGATTATTTCAAAACCAATAAAATTATTTCAAAAGAAGAAGAAGAAGAAGAATAAATTGCAGAAGTTAAAGCACCACAATGAAAAATGTTTTTTTATATTTTTATTATTATTATTGTTACTTTAAAATGAGAAAAAATAAAAGATTAAGATTAAGAAAAAACGATCTGAAGTATTCTCACTTAAACTTTCAAAATTAATAGCGCGAGTGAGAGAGGTGGTAAGAAGAATAGTTGGCTTGGGTCATCAGTTATGATTTTGAATTTGAAATTGGGAATGCGATGACTGATATGATGGTGATGATCACTTGAAGTGAGGTTAATTTTTTTTTCCTTTGAAATAAACAACGAGGAAAAATCTATAATCTTGAATTGGAAAATTGTGATAAGAAAAGTGTTAGTGAATACTAATAGCCGAGGTGACGATTAACACGACTAAGTCTGAGTCTGATCACTTCTTAACAGATATCAATATATGCAGTGAGGATCATTTTTTTCTTTTGAAATAAAACAACGAGGAAAAATATGTTATCTTGAAATGGTAAAAAAATTGAGACAAGAGAAATGTAAGTAAATACTATTAACCGAGGTGACGAGTAAGAGGACCGAGCCTGAGTCGATTAGTTCTAGTTGTGATTACGCAAGAAGAACACGTTAGTAAAATTAAAATTATAAAATTTATAATAAAAAATACACTCAACCAAACCCTTCGAAAGTATTAAATAAATACAATTAAATAAAGTATTATGTCTTTCATTAATAAAATAAAGTCGGCGGTCAACATGCGTAAGGCTGAAAAACCCTTTTCAAGCCTTTCGAAGTTGATCCAGAAAAAAAAATACCCCGTTATTAATTCTAAAAGGATTAAAACTAAGTTCGGTGAGCAAATTATGCTAGAACTTGAGGGGTGTATGGTATTTTTACCAAAGAGGTGCAACACCCAGCTGGATAACGATGACGTTAAAGAGCTTAGTAATTGCGAGTTCGAGGTAGTGGAACCATATGGGGAATCGTCATTCCACATAGATTTTCACATAAAGGAGAAGAGCAACGATCTGGTAGGACAACTACAGCATCAACAACAGCAACAGCATAGGCAGCATCAACTTACGCAGCAGCAGCATCACCAGCAGGAACCGCACGAACAAGAGGTAGATGACTTTATTTTAACGCAAAAGCATCTATTTTTTAATGAATTGTAAAAAAAAAACAAACAAAAAAAAAAAACAAATATTTTGTATATTACATATATATGTATTATAATTATAATAAAAATAAAACAAAATAAATTAACCTAATCGTTAAAATTACTGACTGTTGTTTTTTTTTTCTCTATTACCAAAAAAAAAAAAAAAAGATACAACGTTTCCAAATACTTGAAGAGGAAGAAACTAGAATCAAGCAATTTTCTCTCATGGGTCGCAAAATCAAATTCAAGCTCAATCCGGTTCCAGTCAACCAAGAACCAACTTCATGGGTAAAAGAAGGCATCAATGACATTTTTGCACATGCCCTTAAAAATGTTAGTCCTACAGACAAGGTCGGGGTAACTTTTTCAGGGAAGAATTTCTCCGTTGAACGTGGAAGTGGTTGGCTTAGCTTCCGAGAGTGTTCGAAGATTAGAGCAAGCGATGTCTGGGACATGATTTCGAAGATATTCCAGAGTAATTCATACGGAATGAATACAGAAGAATTTTGTTTGGCTGTGACCTCTGTCAAGCTACCTGCTGGGACAGGAAACAAAAAAAAACAAATATGTTTAATACATATGAAGAGGAGTGCATTAGACGTCGCGGAATTGTCTTCATTAAAAATAAAGACAATTTGTGTTTACCATGGGCATTAATTATTGGAAAATCTATAGCAGACAAGGAAAGTCCATCAACTCAAAAACAACTTGAAAGAGACATACAAACATCAAAGACTCAAAAAGCATTACAGCTATTAGTGGATGCAAAAATAAGCATTCCCGAAGAAGGTTGTGGAATACCTGAGTTGAGAGGGTTTCAGAAATATTTTAATCAGTATAAAATTACTGTATACAAATATGCAACTAAAGGTAGAGAAGTTATATTTGAAGGAGAAAATAAAACAAAAAAAATCAATCTTCTCTACCATAATAACCACTACAATGTCATTAAATCTTTGACGGCTGCTTTTTGTTGTGGGTACTACTGCGAAGAATGTCACATTCCATATAATACAAGAAAGGATCACAGGTGCCAAAAATCATGTCCGCAATGTCAAAAGACTCCACCATGCCCAAGAACAATGAATGAAATTACATGCGATGAATGTAATCGAAATTTTAGAGGGAATTCTTGCTTCGATCATCACAAGGCCAGCAATTCAACAGGGAAAAACACTATTTGTAATATGTTAAAAAGGTGTTTGTTATGCCTTAAATCATATAATGGAGCACGACAACACTTTTGCATGGAATACTTTTGCAAACAGTGTAAAACACATGTTGAAAAAGATCATCTGTGTTATATGAAGCCTGATGCAAAAACTCCTCACCTTAACTCTGTCCTCTATATTTTCTATGATCTGGAAAGTCGTCAGGAAAAAATTGTACAAGAGGAAATCTTGAATGCCGAAGAAAATGTTCATATATCGGAAGGTAGACTACATGAACCTAATTTATGTGTTTTCCAGCAAAAGTGCGATATTTGTATTGATAACACGAGTCTTCAATTCTGCCAAACGTGCAAATATACTTTAAATGTAATCAGAGAAAAAGAGAAGGAAGAACACGTGATGTCAAGATTCCTAAAACATATATTTAGTGTTCGGAATTCTTTCAAAAAAGTGGTTGTTTTAGCCCATAACGGACAATCATACGACCACCAATTCATTTTGAACTACATTTTAAAGGAAACACATTTGACTCCCAACTTGATTATGCGAGGCAGTAAGATAATCATTATGGAAATAGGAAATGTCAGGTTCATCGACTCGCTCAACTATTTTCGATGGCACTTTCGAAACTTCCAAAAACATTTCAACTTTCATCCGGTTTGAAAAAAAGGTTTCTTTCCACACCTGTTCAACATCAAAGAAAACTCCAACTACATCGGTAAGCTACCTCAAATAGAATACTACAGTCCAGATACAATGAAATCTGAAGATCGAGAAATATTCTATAATTGGTATAAAGAACACCAAAACGATGTTTTTAAATTTCAACAAGAAATGCTAGAATACTGCATAAACGATGTAAGGATTCTGACTGAAGCATGTCTGAAATTTAGACACTTTTTTCTTACTCAAACCAATGTCGAGCCGTTCCTAGAAGCAGCAACGATAGCATCCACCTGTAATATTGTATTTTGGCGGAATTTTCTTCAGCCAAATACAATCGGATTAATCCCAAAAAATGGATACAGATACATACATATAAATATATTCACTAACAATTTTTTTTCTTTTTTTTATCCAATTTATCAGCTAATCAAAATTTATAACAATAATTACAGATGGGTGGAAAATCAATCAAAGGAAGCCATCAGATGGATTATTTTAGAGGAAGACAACCGCCAAATAACAATAAAGCATGCTGCTAAAGGGCGAGAGGCGGTAATAAAACAACAATTGATTGTGTCTCTCTTTGAAACTAACGTAAACAATTATATTTTCAGATTGTAAATGGAGTTAAAGTCGATGGATTCTGCGAAGAAACAAGGCAGGTCTTTGAATTTCATGGATGCTTTTATCATGGACACCCTGTTTGATACTCCTCTTACCAATGATCACTTCGATACGTTAAACAACAGGTACGATAGGACTGTGGCAAAGTCTTCCCGTTTGAGGTCATTTGGTTACGAGGTTATTGAGATCTGGAGCTGTGAATTCGAAAACTACCTCAAGTCTCTGAGTGAAGAAGAACTATCCAGATTGAGAAATCACCCCTTACTGCTTAACGCACCTTTGAATCCGAGAGATTCATTTTATGGTGGACGAACGGGAAACATAGTTTCCTACTACAAATGTAAGGAAGGTGAAAAAATAAAGTATATATGTAGATGTTTGCTCACTTTATCCATGGGTTTGTAAATATGGAAAATTTCCTGTTGGTCATCCAAAGATTCACACAAGCATAGATGGAGCGTGTTCAAACATGAAACTTGATGCCATTAATGGTCTCATTAAGTGTAAGATTCTTCCACCAGAAAATTTATTTCATCCAGTTTTACCCATGAAACAAAACGATAAGCTCATGTTTTCGTTATGTAAGACCTGTAGTCAAAATAGGAATGATGAAACAAAATGCACACATTCCGATGAAGAAAGAGCATTATTCGGAACATGGGTAATAGATGAAGTCGTCAAAGCTATTGACCTGGGCTATAAACTTGTTTCAGTGTTTGAAATTTGGGAATATGATGTGGTACAATACGATTCAGACACAAATACAGATGGTCTTTTCACTGCAATGATGAATACGTTTTTAAAAATAAAGCAAGAAGCTTCGGACTGGCCAAACCATTGCAGAACAAAAGAAGATCAGAACAAATACATAAATGACTTCTTTGAAAAAGAAAGAATCAAACTGGATCCTACAGAAATTACCAATAATCCAGGAAAAAGATCTTTGGCTAAACTGATTCTTAATTCTTTTTGGGGTAAATTTGGCCAGAGGGAAAACCAACAGCAAACAATAATCATTAACCAATCTTCTGATTTGTTCGATCTGATGTCCCATCCGTCAATACAACAAATTTTACCTGTTAACGAGAAAAATATTGTGATAACGTTTACGGTTAAAGAGGAGGCATCCGAGATCTTATCAACAGTTAATGTTTGCGTTGCAGCATATACCACGGCTCAGGCTCGCCTCAAGTTGTGTAGTTATTTGGAACAACTGAAAGAAAGAGTTCTATACTATGACACTGATTCAGTGATCTATGTATCCCGACAAGGAGAATTCGAACCTCCTGTTGGAGACTTTATTGGTGACATGACTGACGAGTTACAATGCTATGGACATGGAAGCTTTATAACTGAATTTGTAAGTGGTGGGCCCAAAAACTATTCTTACAAAGTATTCAGCACAAACGATAAAACTGAACACATTGTTTGTAAAGTTAAGGGTATAAATCTAAATTATAAATCATCACAGAAAATAAATTTTGATTCCATAAAAGAGGCTGTACTTAAGGCATCAACATCATCTTTCAATGAAAGAGACTTCATCACCTTAAGATCAAGTAACATACGACGAACAAAGGAGCATGAAGTGATCACAATAGATGAAATTAAGACTTACAAACCAACATCGGAAAAGAGACGGTTCTTGGGAGATCACAGTTCCCTTCCATACGGATTCAAGACGAAAAAATGTAAACTTAAATTACATTAAATTAAATTAAATTAAATTAAATTAAATTAAATTAAATTAAATTAAATTAAATTAAATTAAATTAAATTAAATTAAATTAAATTAAATTAAATTAAATTAAATTAAATTAAGTTTTTAATTCTATTATGTATGTACGGTAGTAATACCAAAATAACGTTATTTTTTCAAATAAACGCCTCCTTCAAAAGTTACAACGCTCCAAAGATTTTCATTATTTTTTTTACATTACCCCTACAATCCCATATTCAAATTTCATATCTCCCCGAGCGACGACCCAACTGAAACGACGACGACGACGACGATGACGTCAAAGAAACCATCCAACGTCGGCATATTAACATACACATTGTCTTCAATCCAATTGAGACACATTTTCATACCACTCCATAAAGATCTAAGTACTGAACATAGCTTAAGGCATACATCTAGAACTAGATTCTCAACTATGAATTATACCAAACATTTATTTTGATTCCATCAACGTGTGCCATCATCATCATATGAAACACTCACACACTTCTTTTCCTAATACCATATCTATTAATAGAACCCTAACAAAATCACCCTTACTCCAAGTGCCAAGTGATCATCACAAAACCACCACCACCATCCACTGCCATCCCAACTCACCTAGAATCGGATGATGCGCCATCATTCTATGAAACACACACACACACTTCTTTTCCTTATACCATATCTATTAATAGAATCCCTAACAACTGATCATCACTAAACCACCACCATCCACTGCCATCCCAACTCAGCAAGATCCCCCACTACCCGCTACCACTACTCAGATTTACACTGTTGGGATTATAAGAAAAATTCCCACGTTTTACCGTCCTAATTCCTACTGGCATGGATATTCAACATGAATTTGATGACACGACAAAAATATAGCTTACCGTATGATATGTATACTTTTATATTAGATATTGAAAATTATGTTTATATGTATGTTATAAGTGAATATTTTACTTGTTAGTGTGTAAGGAATTATTTTGTATAAATAGGCTAAGAATTGAATCAATAAAATCACTCTTTAATCAGAACTCAAATCGGCACATTGGCCTGTTCTTTTCTCATCATTTTTATTCCATCTAAGATCGGCAGTTTAGCCATTGAATATTAGGCTTGGGGAAGCTAAATAATATCCCCCATAGATTATTAGGAGAGGCAGGCACCCCTTATTATTACATGGCGATTTTGCCAAAATAGATCCTGTAATGTATAATAAAGAACAGCTTGATGAGCTGTTCGAAAACCTAAACAGCCCGTACCATCCTGGACAGCCAGACAGCGAAGCACCAGCATACGAACCAACACCCAAAACCGCTGGCCCAAAACCATTGTCGATTGAGGAATGCAAAAAAAAAAAAGGCAAAGAACTAAGATTCAACCACTAGAACCAAAAACACCGAAGAGAGAAAGGGGTGGCAGAAAAGTGAGAATACGCCAGGAAATAGGCAATCTGTTTAGGCTCACCACACTAGCCAACAAGGATGAAAAACTGAAATTTCTCCAAAAGGCGAAAAATCTGCAAATGATACAATTCGGGAGAGGAAGTACAAATCAAAAAGTAACTAAGTATCATGGGAGGTAAAAATTCTAAAGAAGAAGTCATAGTCACGAATAATAATAATAACAATAATAATATTATGAACTCAAACTTAATTTTAGTTGACTTAGTAATAATTATATTAATTATATTAATTGTATACCTATTTTTTTAAATTACGAAACACTTTTGTAAAGAAAAAGTTAAAAATATTGTATCAGAGGAGGTAAAAAATATAACCGTTTAAAAAAAAAATCAGTTCGTAAAAATGTATTTAAAAAATAAAATATGTTGAATATAATTAAAAATTTAAAATGTATTATTGAAAATTTAAATAAAACTCCAAACAGAGTTTATACAGCTAAATACATTGCTAAAAAAAAAAATCAGAAATACAAAGGTTAGAGGAAGATTTTAATGAAAAATATGAGAAATCGCCTAAAGATACCAGTCAACAATCATAAAAAAAATTATAAATAATTTGCTATTAAGATTAAGATGGCAACTCTGAGTGTATAAGAAGTGACAACTAGTTTTTATTAGCTCTCTTGTAATTAATTTTTAATTAAAAATTAACAAAATATATTTATGTAAAAAAGATATATAAACAATTTTAATTGTGTTTTAAAACCAAAAAACTTAAAAGTCAATATAAAAAGATAAAACATTAAAGTGTAAATGAATACCAAAAGATCTCTTGCGGACACTTCACCAGAATACATACTCTATTCACCCAAAAGACAACAAAAAACAATAACAAAAATGGCAGTGGGACAAATGTCAATCCAAGATTTAACAACAATTATGGGAAATCTTTTGGACGACAAAATATCCAATTTAGCCACTAAAGCAGATATTTCAGGAGTTTGTGATGAGATTCAACAACTTAAGATCAGAAACTCAGAACTTACAACTAAACTTGAGGAAGTGCAAGATGAATGTAAGTCACTCAAGAAGGAAGTTGAGTTTTTGTCAAAAAAATCTTGTGAAAAGAACCTCATCGTGCGCATTGCAAAACAGCCGAACACTGATCATCGTGACGAAGTAAAAAAGCTATTGGTTTCGCTTAAGCCTGACGCACCTGTCTCGATAAACTCTATTCGCCTACTAGCCTCGAATTACCAAACAACAAACCTACTGGTGGAAACAAACTCTAAAGATTATGTTGATGAAATACTACATAATTCCAGTAAGCTTAAAGGCACTGGTTCGTTCATCCATAGAGATTATCCATTAGAAAAACGAAAGGTACGACAATCACTATTGAGAGTAAGCAGATGTGGAAGTGCAAATTAAAGGTGAAACTTTGGTGGTGGCGGGGAAAACCTTCAATTGGTGCAGAGTAAGGGGGCTACTCGCTGACAGGTCTGACGGCTGTGAGATTCTCGGCGAATTATATTCTGGTTTTAACTTATAGGGCCCATACACTACACATGCCTGCATGCGCATACAGTGCTTGCGCATGCAAACTGCCAGTGTATGGTGTGAACTGTGTGTTTGTGCAAGCGGCATGAGCAATATAAAAAAATTTTGATATTTTCTTGCTTGTGCATGCAAGCATGTGTGGTGTGTGTGCTACATTTGCTCAGTCAAGGGTTGATTTTGAAAGAAGCGGACGTCTGGAGACGAGATAAGATTAAATTGTGTTGTTTGTTGAATCTTATTTTTGTTTTTGCGTCGAATTTTGTTGTTTAAAAATGTCGCTGACGAATAAAAAATGTTGGACTGAATTTTTGGAACTGTACCAAAGCCTCCCGGTTTTGTGGCGGGTAAAAAGTGACAACTATTGCAACCGGGTCTTAAAAGCTAGTGCATATGAAAAAATGATAACAAAATTGAAAGAAATCGATCCGGATGCCGACCGAGAAAAAGTGACACGCAAAATAAATTCTTTTCGATGCACCTATCGCCGTGATTTAAAAAAAATTAAGCAGAGTGAAAAATCTGGAGCTGGAGCAGAGGATATTTTTCAGTCCTCGTTGTGGTATTTCGATCTGCTAGGATTTCTCGAAGATCAGGAAGACTGCCTGGAAGGAAGAACCACTTTAACAAATGATACCCAAACAACAGAATTGGTAAGGTAATTTATATATTTAATTAATTCATTATTATTTATTAAGCATAGGATATACGATTTTTTTTAATTAATAGATAGTTTTTCGTAAACTTTGTTTTGCCACGGCACTGCTCCTGAAGAAGAGTTAAAATATTCGCAAAATTTATTTCTAATTTCTTTTGCTTCATTACTCGGATTGCGTGCTTGAGTACACGCAAGACCGTCCAAATGAACGTCTTCATTCCGCCAATCAGCATAATGCATTTGACCCGAATTTGTGTCCTCTATATCAAATCCGTTTTGCAAATAAATCGTTTCTTTCTTCTGTCTCAAAAAATTGTGCAAGTGACAGCAGGCCCATGCAATGGTTGAAACTTTCGTCGGACTTAAATTTATTGTTTTGAGCAAAATTCTAAACCGTGATGCTAATATGCCGAACACATTTTCTACGATTCGCCTCGCACGCGATAGTCGATAGTTAAAAATAATTTCGTCTTGCTTTAAGGTGTTATGACTGAAAGGCTTCATAATATTTCCCGTCAAAGGAAAAGCGTCATCAGCAACGAAAACAAACGGCATGCTGCCAGAAGCTTCGGATAAAATTTCAGGATCTGGGATTCCCAAAGAGTTTTCTTCAAGTTTTTCATTAAATTTTGTTTGCTTGAAAACGCCAGCATCTGATGCTCTGCCATTGACGCCAATATCAACCATCAGGAACTCGTAATTTGCGTTTACTACTGCCATCAATATAATAGAAAAATTCTTTTTGTAATTGAAGTAGTAGATTCCGACCCAGGAGGCTTTGTAATATTAATATGTTTTCCGTCCATGGATCCGATGCAATGGGGAAAATTTCAAAGTTGTTCAATTTTTTTGGCCTCTGTTCTCCATTCTATTGCCATCGTGGGGAGCTAGAAAAATATAAAATAACTTAATTATCATAACAACATTTTTCATTTATTTGTGTGTTTTTAAATTATTGTGTTTTCTTTTCAGAGTGGCGAAAGTCCAGGCAATCAGAGTGGTGAAAGTGCAGAGCCACCCACCAAGAAGAAAAAAGCGCCGTCAAAGGAAGACGCTCTTATCAAAATGGCTTGTGACCATTTAAAAGGAGCTAATGACGATGCTGCCGTACTGGCAAGAGGATGGAGTACACCGTACAATAAGCTTTCAACGCAGCAAAAAATATACTCCTGTAAAATTATATCCGACGTATTTTTTCACGGATGTTTAGGCCGTCTAAACGAACATACTGTTCGCGAAGTACAGACGGCTTTAGATGGGAACGGCAGATCATCGACACCTTTGTGGAGTGATGTAAGTACTTCATCTTTGCCGCAGCAAGTGTGCTTTCGACAATAATTTATCCTCGGCAACAGTCAGTCGGATTCGTAAACGCTTCCAGTGGCAGTCAAGAGTTTACTAGTGTCCAGCACTTATTCGATAGTTTTTCTCAAGATGCAGAGTAGATAAACATATACCTATGTTCTTAAGACCTAAAAAATAGAAATACATTTTTTGACTTACCTTTATGTTGTCTTTTAATACATGTATTATTGCTTCACATGTTTCCATAACAATTTTCCCAATTGTTTGTGGGACAATGAGCGTTGAAAATTTTAGGTTCTCGAACGTTTGCCCACTTGCCAGAAAACGGAGTGTCAATGACAGTCGCTCATGTGGAGAAATAGGTTCTCGTAGTAGTGTTGTCTTTTTAACTATAATTGGAGTGACTTTATTCAACAATTCCGTATAACTTTGCTTGTTCATCCTCAAGAAATTTGTGTAGTCGGGCATTGAAGAATCCTCTAGCACGTTTAACAATTTGACATGCCCCAACTCATTTCTTAGTTTGAGCCATTCTTTGCACCATATTCTTTTCTTTTTTTTCCTACTTTTACTTTTTATTGCTAAAGCAATCAAAATTGCCGCAGCAGCGGTGTCGGAGCTTGACATTTTTTAAAGTTTTCTGTTCAGCGGTGAACACACAACTGAATATTGTACAGTTTGCATGCGTAGTGTATGGGGAAAGAGTGTGCGCATTTTTGTGCTTGCGCATGCAGGCATGTGTAGTGTATTGGGCCTATTACGTAACACAGAGCTTCTTCAATTTACAAACGCAGCGAATTCCAATGATAGTAAAGCCAACAACCAGAACCATAGAACAGGAAATAATCATCAACCTAAAACTATGCAACAATCAACAAATAATCTTCAATCAACAAATAATCTTGCATGAAACGGAAACGTCTGCCAAAATAATTTAAAAAAGTCAGCAATCGAAAAAGAAAAAAAAATATTTATTTAGCTGTAAGTACTTTGAATTTATTATCGTATAATGTAGGAGGATTAAGAAATAAATTACTTTTTCCATCCTTTTTTGAATATATAAATAGTTTTGATTATTTTTTTCTATGTGAAACGCATGTAATGCAGGACAATTATGGGGATTTTGAAAAATTGTTCATAGGGTTTAAATTATACTGGATCCCAGCGACACGGGTTCACACACGCGGTCGAGCGATTGGAGGCTATCTTTTTGGGTTCAAGTCTATTTTTTCAAGTTCTTGTAGTTTTGTTAATATTGAAAACTATACGGCTCTTAAAGTAAACTCTGAGGATGAATATTACTATATTTTTCCTATCTATTTAAATTGTAATAATTGGGAGCAGGATTTTTGTAGTTTAGAACGCTTTCTTAATTTTTCAAATATTAGCAATATCATGGTTATTGGAGATTTCAATGCTCGAGTGGCGGAACATCAGATAGAAAGTGATACGATACCTTTTGGCGAGCAATTCAAATCGGTTAGATTTTCAAAAGATAAAGTGTTAAACGGAAACGGTAAAAAACTATTAGAACTTCTTCAAAATTTTGATATCTTTTTGCTTAATGGGTCAACTAACGGGGATTTGTCCGGAGAAATGACTTTTGTCGGAGGCCCAGGTGCATCAGTTGCTGATTATTGTGGCATCAGTGGTAAATGGTTTGAGAAAATAGATAGTTTTAATGTTGGTGCTTTGACTTTCTCGGACCATATGCCAATATCAGTAGCCCTGACCTTAAAAAAACATCTGCCCCAAAAAAGCATTGCTCTTCTGCCAAGACTATTTTGGAACGATAGGGAAAAAGAAAGTTATGAAGCCAAACTTAGTCAGTTTACTGTACAAACTGATTTAAGTCAAGCAAGCACGAGCCACCAGATTGATTCTTTTATCGAAGCTATAAAAAACTCGGTCTCCTTTGCAGAAAGGAGAGACGTAGCTAAAGGCAAACAAAAGTGGTTTGACAAAAACTGTGAAAGAGCCAGAGCTAAATCCTTTAAACTGCTAAAACTAGCAAGAATGAGAAACGGAAGTTTTTTCCGTGAAGCTTATGTTCAGGCAAATAAAGAATATAAAAAACTCTGCCAAATAAAGCGAAATGAATACTATTTAGGAATAACCAATAATTTAAATAATGCCAAGGATTCTTCTGAATTTTGGAAAGTAGTGAAGGAACTGAATGGGAAAAAGTTCAAAATTAGTAACAATTTGGATGCTCATATTTTGGCAAATCATTTTAAAAATCTACTTAATCCATTAGAGATTGAAGAACCAATACAATTCGCTGAAAATTTCATAATCGTTGACTCTTTAGATGGGGATATCACCATAGAAGAAATTCACAGTGTTTTACATAAAGCTAAGAATAACAAAGCCCCAGGGTATGATAGAGTTCCTTATGAATTTTTCAAAAACGCTCCAAACAATTTTTTGGAAAATTTAGCAAGGACCTATTCAAATATATTGCACAAGGCTGAAGTACCTGAAACTTTCAGAAAGTCAATTGTATTTCCAATACACAAAAAAGGGGACATAAATAATGTGGAAAATTATAGGGGCATATCTTTCCTAAATGTGATTTCAAAGATATTTACAGGAATTATACTGAAAAGGCTGGAGTTTTGGGTTAATGAGAACAAATTGTTGAACGAATTTCAAGCAGGTTTCAGAGCAGGTTATTCAACAACGGATCACATTTTCTCCATCCAAAATATCGTAGATTATTACGCAGAAAATGGTAAAAAGCTGTATTCAATATTTATTGATTTCAAAGCTGCTTTCGATAGCATTGATCGAGGAGCATTGTTTTATAAATTAAATCTACTGGGGTTATCCTCAAAGATTTCTAACGTACTAAGAAAACTTTACGAGAACACTACATCAGCTGTATGGGACGGTGAACAAATATCAGAATGGTTTGAAACCAAAAGTGGAGTACGTCAAGGATGTCTCTTATCCCCCCTGTTGTTTGCCCTTTTTATCAACGACATAGTTGACGCTTTGCCAAACGGTATTAAAATTGCAGGACTTGTTATAAAATGCCTCCTATATGCTGATGATGTCGTTTTGTTTGCAGACTCCCCAGAAAGTCTTCAGCTCATGATAAATAGACTAGATAAGTACTGTAAAATGTGGAATCTGGTAATAAATATATCAAAATCGAAAGTTATGATATTTAGAACAGGGCGAGGACGACACAGTAGAAATGAAAGGTGGTTTCTAAATGGTGAAAATATTGAAGTTGTGAATGAATTTACTTACTTGGGAATGATTCTCACCCCCCAACTCAACCCTAATAAACACTTTCAAAGTAAACTGAAGAAATCTTTATCTGCTATAAACTCAACCTGGCAAAACTTGTTTAGGAACACAAATGTTGCACATAGTGTCAAATTTAGAGTGTTTGATGCTGCTCTGAGAACTATAATGACATATGGATGTCAGGTATGGGGATATCAGCAGTATGAAGAGGTTGAAAAACTGCAACGGCTCTTCTTAAAAAAACTGTTCAGATTACCAAAATCAACACCTAATTACATGCTGCTGCTTGAAACAGGTCTTCCTCCTATTTTTATTTTCACCTTGAAAATGCACTTTGATTATGTAGCCAAAATACTTTCTTATGATGATAATCGATTACCAAAATTATTAGCAAAACACAGTATACAAAAAAATATAAGTTGGTTCAGGAAATGGGAGGATATAATCATATTGAGCGGTATTTCGGTGCATCCTTGGGAGATGGAAGATGGGAGTATGAGAGAAAAGATCAATTGTATTCTCGAAAAGCTATATGACAAAATAAGACTAGATCTAATTGAGGAAGCAAAAGGCTCCTCACGTAGATCTCTATATTCAAAGCTCAATTATAATCTGAATGAGCTCAATTATTTTACAGATAAAATGAGCTTATTTGAAATTTCTGTCATTTGTCGCATTAGGGGAGAGCTTCTTGACTTAAATTACAAACCTTATTTTAATGACCAATCAACTTTTTGCTCTCTCTGTAATTTGCAAGAACAAGAAAACTCTTATCACTTTTTATCAGTGTGCCCCATTCTAAAAGAAATGAGATATGTATATTTTAAAAAGCCAATAATAAGCGAATCAGACTCTATAAGTATCTTAAATGGAAGCAACTGGAAACTTCTTGCCCAATATTGCATTGAAGCCCTAAATTACAGAAAAGATTTTATAAATTATTAAAAGATTTGAACCCAAAAATGTATCTATTAAGTATTTTAGCGTACATATTGTACAAAATAAAACCCATTTTTGTATTGCAATTTATTTAATTTTATGTTTATATCTTTTTTCTTTTATTAATAAAAAAAAAATGAAATTACTAATTGTTAAATGAACAATGTAAAAATAATAGCAAAACACACCAAAAAGCTTTCTTGAATTATTAATATTAAAAATATATTTTGTAATTTTTAACAGTAAAAATAGAGATGGCATCTGGCAGACGGTTTCCATACCAAGGCCATAATTTTATTTATCATTATGTTGAATTGTAAAAATTTGTTTAAGGTTCAATAAATAAAGCTATTATTATTATTATTATTACTATTAAGATTAAAAGAAATTTTGGAAAAGAAGGAGAAATTATTAGAGCAGGCAGAAATTGAACGAGATTTAGAAGATATTGATAAAGAATTAGGAAAACTAGAATTCAAAATGGCAAAATTCGACATTATTTCGAGCATTAAGATTATTCCAGAATTTACTGGGGAGGTAGAGAAATTGACTAACTTCTTGAATTTGATCCCAGCGAGGTAACAGAGAAAGAAAAACTGATAAAATTTGTTATATCAACGAAAATAAATGACAAAGTCAGAAACAAGTTAATAACAGTGCAACAGCCAAAAACGTTTAAAGAATTAAAAGAAAACTTTCATCAACTTTTTAAACATAAGAAAAATACACTCCAAGTTATCTCAGAATTGTCAGTGATACAGCAAAACTCAAGTTCTACAACAGATTTTGCTAACCAAGTTGAAACGTTGGTGGCAGAACTAAATTGTTTACAATTAATAGAGCAAGGAACAGAGAACAGAGAAGTAATCTGCAAACTAAATGACCAACTAGGTTTAAACGCATTCAAAATTGGCCTTATACAAACGAACAAATCGACCATTTTCGCAGCTAGACCAAAAACACTTAATGAGGCAATACAACTAGCCACTGAGGTAGATAATGCAAACCAAGCTGTTCAAACTAACCATTTTAGGATAAATACACCGAGGCAAAACTACATAAACAATAATAGAAATTTCAATAGGTTTAATAGATCAGGAAATAACAATTACAATAGATCAGGAAATAACAATTACAATACTAGATACAACAATAACAGCAACAATATGAGGTTCAATAATTACAATAGAAACAATTATAATACAAACAATAGATATAGCAATAATAACAACAACAGGTATAGTAACACAAACTTTAATGCAAATAACCAAAGAAGAATAAACTACTTAGAAGGTTCGGAAAACAATCAGGTAGTCTCCGAAGTCCAGAGAGACTCAGATTTGAGTTCAGAAAACAATCAATAAAGGCAATTCTTAATCTTAATCCCCATTTAACAAATTATATAATGGTCCAATCCAACATTAGGAAATCAGAAGCTTTTAATTGATACAGGTGCAGATATCTCTATCTGGTAGCTTAAATTCAGAAAAAAATATAAATATGATAGATAAAATTGCAATTAAGGGTATCAATGACTCTGAAACAAATTCAATAGGTTCTATAAAAGCAAAAGTAAAAATTGAAAATGATTATGTAGAACAAAAATTCCAGATAGTAGATGATAATTGCGCAATTAAGACCAATGGCATACTCGGAAGAGATTTTTTAATAAGGACAAACAGTAAAATAGATTATGAAAACTTTACTATATCAATATACATAAATAATAATGAATACGTTCTACCAATGATAACACAATCACCCGAATCACAAAACATTATTCTACCAGCAAGATCACAATCTTTGCACCCAATAAATTTCGAAATACAAGAAGACAGCATCGTGCTAAATCAAGAAATACAACATGGTGTTTTTATTGCAAATTCAATCGTTCCAGCAAAAGGTATCACTCAAGTTGCATTCCTAAATACCTAAGATCACGATGTGAAGATAACACCATGCAAACCAAGCGTAGTTCCAATCACTGATTTTCATGTAATTGATCTAAAAAAAAACTTTGAGAAAAAAAAAAGATCAATATGAAAGGCTATTAAAAGAACTGAACATTGACATATCAGATGAAAAAGCAAAACAAACCATTTTAAAAATATGTAAAGAATTTGCGGACTGCTTTCATCTAGATGGAGATACATTGACAGTGAATAACTTCTACAAACAAAGAATTTCCATGACAGATAACAATCCCGTTTATATTAAGAATTACAGGCTGCCCCATGGACAGCTACAAGAAATCAATCAACAAGTAGATAAACTCCTAAAAGACAACATAGTTGAAGCTTCGGTTAGTCCATTCAACTCACCCTTACTGGTGGTACCAAAGAAGGATTCCCAAGAAGAGAAGAAGTGGCATTTAGTCGTAGATTTCCGTCAGTTAAATAAGAAAATAATAGATGATAAATTCCCATTGACAAGGTTATATGATGTCTTAGATACGCTTGGCAGAGCTAAATACTTTTCGACTTTAGATTTAACTAGCTCTTTCCATCAAATAGAGCTAGAAGAAGATTCAAGGCCTAAAACAGCATTTTCAACTCCCCGTGGCCACTTTCACTTCAAAAGGTTGCCATTTGGATTAAAAATATCAACTAATAGTTTCCAAAGAATGTTATCTGTGGCCTTAGCAGGACTTGAAACGGAAGCCTTCCTTTATGTCGACGATATAATCATATTTGGTTGTAGTCTCAATCATCACAATTGTAACCTAGTTAAAATTCTTCAAAGACTTAGAAAATATAATCTGAAATTGAATCCTAAAAAATGCAATTGGCTTAAAACACAGGTCACATATCTTGGAAATTCTATAACGAACGAAGGAATAGAACCAGATCCACAGAAATATGAAGCAATTACTGCATATCCAACACCAAAAAATGCGGAGGAAGTTAAAAGATTTGTTGCATTCTGCAATTATTATAGAAGATTCATTAAAAACTTTGCAGAGATAGCCAGACCACTAAATATGTTGTCAAAAAAGGGAATGGAATTTATCTGGACTGAATGTGAAAATGCTTTCATTTCATTGAAAAACAAACTTATAAACCCACCAATTCTGAAATACCCAGACCATGAAGAACCATTCATAATAACAACAGATTCTTCCAATACAGCTCTGGGAGCAGTTTTATCACAAGGTGAAATAGGGAAAGATCTACCAGTTTCCTATGCCAGTAGAAGTCTAACTAAACATGAGGTGAATAAACCAATAATTGAAAAAGAATTACTTGGCATACACTGGGCAATAAACTATTTTAGACCATATGTCTATGGACGAAAATTCACCGTGATAACAGATCACAGACCATTAGTTAGTCTCTTCACACACAAGAATCCATCATCTAAATTGACAAGGATTAGACTAGATCTGGCGGACTATACATTTAATATCATTTATAAACAAGGATCAATGAACACGAACGCTGATGCACTATCACGCATCAAGCTTGATTCAGAAATACTAAAAGGCATGATCCCAACTTCAGATGTTAACATAATAACCAGATCAAAAACAGCAAGAATGGCAATGGAGAATAAAAATGCAAACAACATAGGAATAGAAGGAAATAAATTTAAAGAAAATAATCCAAATATATATACGTGGGAATGTGACTCTCTAGGAAAAGTAATGAAAATTATAAAATTGAAATTTAAAAAAGTGCCAAATACAAATCATGTACAACAGCGAGAATCCTCAACAAAACTAAGGTTTAATCAAGGAGAAGCTTGTACCAAGATTAAAGTAAGCAATAAAGATGTAGTTATAGAAAATAGTGATAATCCAAAACTTGACTTAGGTCAGATCTTGGAGAAGCTAGTATTCAAAATGAAGAAAGAAGATATAAAAAAGCTAGCAATTGCAAATAATGATGAGATTTACAAGCACATAACCATTGTTGAATTTAAGGATATATATAACAATCTACAGAAGAAACTTACGATAAATGAAAGGTTAACGATCATAATATATAACCCTCCACAAAGAATTATTGATGAGGAAGAAAAAGAAGCGATAATAAAAAATTTCCACGACACACCACATGCTGGTGTACACTCAGGTGTAAAAAGAACAATAAATAAAATAAAACAGAGATATTGTTGGAAAAATTTAAGCAAAATGGTCAAAAAACATGTAAATAAAAATGTATAATATGTGCACAAAGCAAACAGAAAAGAAATACGAAAGAAAAGTTAATAATAACAGATACACCAACAACGAGTTTCGAGGTAGTAACAGCAGACACAGTTGGTCCACTTAGACCATCGAACGATTTTAGATATATACTAACTCTTCAATGTGAGTTGACCAAGTACATTGAAGCAATACCTATCAAAAGCAAAGATGCAAACACAGTAGCTAAAGCCTTGGTGAATAACTTCATTCTTAGACATGGAAGCTTCAAAACTTTGAAAACAGATATGGGTACAGAATTTATAAATGAGGTAATAAAAAATGTATATCATGCATTCAATATAAATCATGTTACATCAACACCTTATCATCACGAAACATTAGGTTCTATAGAACGGAATCATAAAGTGTTGAATGAATACCTAATTGCCTTTGCAAAAGAAGATAACTGGCATGAATGGATTCCTTATTTTGTTTTCAGCTACAATACAACACCGCATTCTAGTATTGGTATATCACCTTTCGAGTTAATTTATGGAAAATTAGCTAAACTACCAGAACACTCAACTACTAAGATAGTAAATCCTATATACAATATTGATAATTACAGTTTAGAATTAAAATTTAGATTAGGACAAATGGCAATAATAGCTAAGAATCTTTTAGACAAAAGTAAATTAGAAAGACAAAAATTAGTAGATAAGATTTCTAATCCATTAGAACTAAATATAGGAGACACAGTCTTTCTGAAACTAGGAAATAGGAAGAAATTAGAAAATCCCTATTCAGGACCATATAAGGTCGTAGAATTAAATGGCGTAAATACAAAAATTAGGATAAACAATGAGATAAAAGAAGTGCACAATAATAGACTCAAAAAACTAAATATAAGTTAATAAACACAAAAAAAAAATTTTTTTTTGTTTACATAATAAAGTAAAATTTTTTTTTTTTCTAAAAGAGTGAGGATGTAGTGCCCATACACTACAGATACATAGAATCAAAACAATACGTCGTTCCATCCGGTCATTGGATTTAGCATTATAAAACATAAAGCAATTATAGATACTCCGTTTACATCCGCGGTCAACAAACAGAACTGCATTCCGTCTTTATATCCAAATAAACTCAATGTCACTTAACGCCTCAGATTACTTTCGGTTTATAGTAAATACTCTGTTTACATCTACGATCAATAAACGCGACTGCATTTCGTCTTCATATTCAAATATACCCAATGCCACTTGACGCTTTGTATTACTATTGTTTTGGTTCAATGTCCCTCTATGATATGCACTGCCTGTGCCTGCACTTCACCCAATATATTTGTGTGTCATCAAATAGGCATGGATATTCAACATGAATTTGATGACACGACAAAAATATAGCTTACCGTATGATATGTATACTTTTATATTAGATATTGAAAATTATGTTTATATGTATGTTATAAGTGAATATTTTACTTGTTAGAGTGTAAGGAATTATTTTGTATAAATAGGCTAAGAATTGAATCAATAAAATCACTCTTTAATCAGAACTCAAATCGGCACATTGGCCTGTTCTTTTCTCATCATTTTTATTCCATCTAAGATCGGCAGTTTAGCCATTGAATATTAGGCTTGGGGAAGCTAAATAATATCCCCCATAGATTATTAGGAGAGGCAGGCACCCCTTATTATTACACTTGCTGTCTAATGAAATTGCTCTTGATTTAGATTTTGTTTTAGGATTTTTATACAAATTAAATTGTAACGTTTTCAACATTTTCGTTTTTCTCATTCTTAATCAGGTATAAGCAATATGCTATGTATGTAAACCACTGACCACACCACTGTGCTACTTTCTCTACTTCTACCAAGCTCACCACATATTTTCCACGCTTTAACCCCCTTACCTCCCCAAAAAATGTATCAATTTCTTTCACTTAATAGTATCTTTAAACTAGACACAAACTTCATAAGACCTAGACTTTTTAATAATATTCTAATAAAATGTGTCCAGTGGGAATTTTTAACTTTAAATTGTGATAATGGAAAGTCTATCGGTTTTAGGTAAATAGAAGGGGTATCATTTAAAGCGCAAAATTTTCGGAATCGCCATGAGTGACTGACCGGGACCGGGAGCACATCACAGCAGTGACGTTTATTCGAAGGTACGCAGGTGTTCACCGCACACCCTACCAAAATCGTCACATTACATTTATTTGATTTTTTAAATCTTGGTGTTCTCCTTCATCAAGCGCACCACGGCAATTCCTACTATTCATTCATTCTCAAACAAATATAATACTCTAGGCTCTAGGGTGTTCTCCTCATGTCAACGCACCGACCGGACCGACCACCAAAGCTAAGGTAAAGCAAATCCACATCCACACAAAAAATGCAAAGAAGAGACAAAATGTGTAGATAGTTTCTATATGGCTTGGTGTTCACCTTCATCGAGCGCACCACAACACCGTCCCTCCTTCGAATAAACAGACATTTTCTCAAACAAAACAACAAAATAAATACTCCAGGGTGTTCTCCTCATGTGAACGCACCGACCGATCAGCGAAAACAGGGTAAAGCAAATACACGTCCACACGAAAAATGCAAAGAAGAGACAAAATGTGTAGATAGTTTCTATATGGCTAGGTGTTCACCTTCATCGAGTGCACCACCGCAACCGCACACGGCCGCGGCGCACAGTCCTTCATTCGAATGAAGAGAAAAACAGAAAAGGAAATAAATTGGTTTGGTGTTCAACTTCTATGAGCGCACCACTATCTATTTCAATATGGAATCGAGAAAGAGAGAGAGTGAACTCTGAACGAAGACGACACTTAAGAGCATATAAGTGTACCCCACAGGCACACACAAGGGGAAGAGTTAGAGTTTATATTTTCAGTGTTGTATGTTACATCTCTCTGAATTCAAATTTATTATTTTATTCTCATTACTCATTCTCATTCTGGACTTTAGAATGAAAAGATCGTTTTTCGAGGACAAAATGAATGATAATTTAATGAATTGCAGGTGCATCATTGAAAAATTAATGGAAAAGCCATTTTCGCAGCTAACGCCCATGGAAAAAACAGAGGCGATAAATATTGGAAGGCCAATACCACCTCTTCCAAATTTAATTTCCATAAATGCAACAAAAAATAAAACATTTAATAGATACTTCCAGGTAAAACAGTACGAGTCCAAGTTATGGTTGTGTGGTTGCCCCACTTTAAATAAATTGTTTTGCTGGCCTTGCTTGCTTTTTGCAAGTAACCAAGAAAGGAGTGTGTGGTCTACGGGTTACTCCGATCTAAACCATTTGACCGTAGCAGCAAACAAACATATAATTTCTCAAACCCATATCAATTGTAGTGTAGCGTTGAAAACTTTTGGCAACACCCGTATAGACATGTTGCTTGATGCACAAAAAAATATATCGGTATCTCGTCATAACGAACAAGTGTCCGAAAACCGGCAAGTTTTGGAGCGACTTATTGATGCGGTGTGCTTTTTGGGCTCTCAAGAGCTAGCGTTCAGGGGTAATGATGAACGCGAAGAGTCGGATAACAAGGGAAACTATGTTGAGCTTTTAAATCTAATAGCCAAATATGACTCTAAACTAGAAAATCATTTAAAATCGGCAACGGTTTTTAAAGGAACATCCAACAACATTCAAAATGATTTGATCAATGCAATATCAAACACAATCATTGATAATATCAAAAAAGAGATTGATGCTGCAAATTTTCTTTCTGTTATGTTGGATGAAACCACAGATATCACAAAAAAGTGTCAATTATCTGTGGTTTTCCGATATGTAGACTCAAATGGTGCCCCAAAAGAACGATTTTACCAATTTTGGGACGTCAGTGAAGATCGTACAGCCAATGCAATATCGAAAAAAATAATTGATTTGATAAAATCTGAAAATTGGTGTGCCAAATTGGTGGCTCAGACATACGATGGTGCCGCTGTTATGTCTGGTGAGCTAAATGGAACCCAAGCTCAAGTAAGAAATGAGTTTCAGCATGCTATATTTATTCATTGCAATGCTCATGTTCTGAATTTAGTTTTATCACAATCTGTGAACTTTCTTCGGGAAGTGAAAATTTTCTTTTTAAGTTTGTCCGGTCTCTCCGCTTTTTTCTCCCAGTCCACAAAAAGGACTTATTTTTTGGACCAAATAATTAAAAGAAGACTACCCTCCGTTGCCCCAACTAGATGGAATTATTCATCTCGCTTGGTAAATGCTGTTCAAACACATTTTAATGACTTGGTCATTTTATTTGATGAAATGATTGATGATCCAGATACTTGGGGGGCGGACGCAATCCAAGCGAGAGGTTTTCTTCAATTTTTAAAAAGCTTTAATACAGTTTTTATGCTAAACACTTTTAACGATGTATTTTCCCACACGGATATTTTGTTTAATGTCTTACAAAACAAAATATTCGACATAAATTATTGTTGTGAGCAAATTGAATCAGTTAAGATAGAAATCAACACATTACGAGCAAAATTTCAAAACATTTTTGAAACTGCTGAAAATATAATTGACCCTGTTCTAAAACGTGGCGAAATTTTGGATACATTTAAACTTAGGTATCGGCAATTATTTTTTGAAATAATCGACACTTTGTCGTTACAAATGGAAAGCAGGTTCGAGTCGTTAAAAAATTTAAATTTTTAGAATTACTTTCTGTAAAAAAATTTGCTGAAAATGAAAAAAAATTCCCAACTGAAGCCTTCGAATGCCTTAAAAGTTCATATGGTCCGTTTTTTGATTTTGTGAAGCTTAAGAATGAACTTACTGTGTTTTTTAAATTTGCACAGTCACAATTCAAAAATATTTCCGTCAAGGATATTCCAAAACTCCTCGATAATATGGAACTTAAGGACACTTTTTCTGAAATTTTTAAATTAAGCTCACTAATTTTGACTATTCCAGTGTCAAGTAGCTCTGTCGAGCGATCTTTTTCTGCACTTAAACGCATAAAATCATATGCCAGAAATAAAATGCTGGAGAACAGGTTGTCAGAACTGGCAATTATTTCAATTGAAAAATCATTTCTTAAGGAAATTCTTAAGCAAAAAATATTTTTTATGATGACGTTCTACAAGTTTTTTGAAGAAATCCCGTCGAATCGAACTTATCTACAAGTAAATGTTTATTGGGCTCCATTAATTTAACTATACTACTAAATAAATATGACTTATTCTACTATTAAAATAAATACTTAAAAAAAGCAAAAAAAAATATAAAAATAAAAAAAAAACAAAAATGGGATCTTGTCTATTACGTCCCCGTCGTGATCCTGGATTAAAACTAAAAATAGGCAAATTATTTGTACAAATAATTATAGTGAACACCTTACTGAAATCACCACGGCACGTCACTGCATCACAGTGGAGCAATATTAGAAGTGCGGTGAATCATTGGTACATAGACGTGGCGCTTATTTATACTCATTTTAAAATTCGACGACTAAGTAACGGGCTGAGCACGCAACTTTTTTGGTACTATTCCTGAGACATCAAGATCAGCAAAGAGGTCAGAATATGTGTTCTCTACAGGGCTAATAAAAATCAACAGAGGAACCGTACAAAAAGCAAATTGTTCTCAATGAAAGCAACTTTCTTTTGCGAGAATTTTCAAGTACAATGCTGGAACGTTTTCGGACAGCACCTCCACTTGGAAACATTTTATTCCGTGACGAAGCACATTTCCGTATATTGATGGATATGTTAATAAACAAAATATGTGATACTGTACCATCTAAGCGAGTGGGGTAATTGGCCCTTATTTTGTTTGTTATTTTGTGACACAGTCACTGTTTCGATGTTTTGCAGTATGATCTGATGGACTTTATTTAGGAGTTGTGCGTCCTCATTTCAAATGGCGCTATCTTATGTCCCCTTCCTTGTGCGACCACAGGAATAAACGCAGACAAGGCCACCAAATCTAGGTAAAAATATCCCGAATAGATTCGGAAGCATGATAGCATATTCGAACTATATCCTAGCTCTCGGATATCGAAATATGAATATATGTAGTTGCTGAGATCTACAAACTTTTTTAATCTGTATATTTAGAGTCTGTGCTGTTTTGAATAACAGTATTGATGCCGATTTTCTTAATCGATCAAATTTAGAAAGTCGAATTTCAATCAACTTCGTTTTAAAAAATTTTGTAGTGAATGTGAATTTCTTGAATGAAAAGAGCTACCAGACGTTTAAAAAGACTGCCACATTTTCTAGGATAACTTTTTTCCTTTAAAAAAATTATATTTGAACAAAAAAATAGAAGAAGTACCAATATCATTACATGATAGCTTTGGATGTATGTATATAAAACTATTTATTTACAAAGATGACAGCCAATTTGGTAACTACTTTCATTTTTTAGAATAATGCAACTAATGTTCTTTTCGTCAAATCGTCGCCCTAATATTGGGTTGCCGTAAACGCCAAAATTCACTTTTTGAGTTTGGTATGCAGTTCTATGTTTTTGGGGTAGCTCTTTATAAATCTTGTATCCGCTTTGCTCTATCTCTTTCCATTGCAAAGATATAGGGGAGATCTGCTTAAGATGACATAGTCGACAAGACGACATAGTCGCATTTTCTCAGTAACCATAAGTCTAACTGTTCTTTTAAACACGCCAAAACATGCAGTTTTAAAATGTCAGTTTCTCAATTATTGTTGCTTTCTTCAGTTGACAAGAGTGTTTCTACAGGAGCAGACAGAAGAATTTTGCTCACGAAAATTTTTTTTACTAAAAAGTTCTATCGAGTATAATTCCCGTTAAAGTAAGTACAATGTTGTGTCTGAAGTGTTTTATGAATACAGTTATTTGTGTTTTATGAAGTTTTTGTGTTATTTAAGTGCCAGATTGTGTAGTTTTTGTGCCTTTAACCTTGAAACCATTTTCGATCGTGTCGGGCAAGATGACATGGCGCTCGTCCGTCCAAGTTGACATATGTCATCTTACCCGGAAGGTAGTAAAAAACAAATTCAAAATTAATTTAGAATTTTTTTTATTTCAGTATGCCAGCAAATTACAAAAGGAAATCAACCAGGCTTTCTTGGTCAAAAGAAAACATGGATAAGGCCATTGAAGATGTCAAAAACAAAAAGTGTGGTTGGCTTTTTGCCGCTAAAAAGTATGAAGTGCCACAAGCCACCCTTCGGCGCCACTTCAAAGCCATTCCAAAAAACATGGCTGGTTGGGACTGGCTGGATGGTTTTAGATCCCGGAACCCAAAACTGACTTTAAGATCACCTGAGCCAACTTCTGCTGCGAGGGCAAAGGCTTTTAATAAGCCACAGGTGATGAAGTTTTTTGAAATACTAAGTTCGTTAATCACTGAAATACCGCCCCAACGAATATATAATATGGATGAATCTGGACTAAGCACAGTTCAAAAGCCACCCAAAATCTTTGCGCTCAAGGGAAAAAAACAAGTTGGTGCCTTAACCAGCGCCGAAAGAGGCCAACATGTCACTGTCGTAGTCTGCGCAAGTGCAACTGGAAACTTTGTTCCTCCAGCTTTGATATTCCCTCGTAAAAATCACAAACTGGAATATTTTGATGGTGCACCAGCTGGATCACTAGAGCTGTGCTATGAAAGCGGATATATGGTGGGTGAACTATTTTGCAAGTGGATGGAACATTTTGTGAAGTTCACTGGTTGCAGCCTTCAAAATAAAGTTCTCCTTATATTTGATGGCCATGGAAGCCACAAAAATCTCCAGGCATTGGAATATGCCAAAGCAAATGGTGTTGTCATGTTGTGCTTGCCGCCTCATTGCACACATAGAATTCAGCCTCTGGACGTATCATTTTTTGGTCCACTTGACAGTTACTATAATCGGGAATTGACAACATGGCTTAGAAACCACCCCGGCAGAACTGTTTTGGCCTCTACCAAATTAGCGCTTTGTTTGGTAAGGCATATGGATGCGCTGCTTCAGTGGGCAACATTACAAGTGGCTTCGAAAAATGTGGAATTTATCCATTCGACCCGAACATCTTTCCCGATCATTTGTTTTTGCCTAGCGATGTAGCAGAAAATGAATTAAACATGGATGAAGTTGCAAGTCCACAACATCCCCTTCAATCTGCAACAGATGATTATCAATCATTCGATGAGCCAGGACCTTCAACATCAACAGGCCTTGTGGACTCAGTTCAAATTCAAAAATCTTCAACACCAACTAAAGAATTAGAATCGGTTACCATCGCAGCTACTTCACCATTATCCGGACCGACAGAATCATGTGACGTTCCAGCTCCATCGTCATCAACATTTCATCTCAACATTTCAAGTCCTACAACATTGTCATCTTATCCATTCGTTGAACAGATGCTAAAGTCTATTTCGCCATTGCCAAAATCTATTTCGACAGGAAGTGCCAGAAAAAAAAGGAAGGCTACAGCTACAGGCTCTCAAGTTCTCACTTCAAGCCCATATATGAGTGAAGTTAAAGCTCAGGTCCAGGCAAAAAATGAAAAAGAAAATCGGAAGAGTCTTAGAGCTCGAAAAGTAACAAAACGGCCCATATTACAAGACGATGATGTTCCGCAGGACTTTTCAGAAGATGATGACGATGTGTCTTGCATTTACTGCAATGAGCTGTTCAGCATTTCACGTCCAGGAGAGCATTGGCTATGTTGCCAGGCATGCACTAAATGGTGTCATGCATTGTGTGCCGGTGTTGATCACAAAATTAAACAATTCATTTGCGAGCTCTGCAATGAAGGCTAATAAAAAGAGTATGTCATCTTATCCAAAGGTAATATGTCATCTTACCCAAAGATATGTCATCTTATACAGGGCTGTGAATCAAATTTAAAATATTTTTTCTAAAAATACAAATACATGTTTGAATTCTATAATTTTAAGTTTTTTTGTTATAAATAAATAAATAAACTTAATTGACTTTATTTTAATTGCTATTGGTCCTAGATTTTTTATTTCAAAAAGCTCACGTATTGTTTTGACGTAAGCGCCAAAATCTGGCATTTACGTCAAATTTTCCATACAATTTAAGCAGATTTGTTTTTAAGAATTGTTTTGACGTACGTCTTATTGTCCTGCAACGTACGCCATCAAAATTTATAATGCCTGTTCAGTATTGTTTTGACTTATGTGCCTACAATATACAAGGTAACGCTATTTAATCGTATGCACGTACGTCATTGTTGTAAAAAATATTTTTGTTTGGTTTTGCCGTACGTGCATACAATTTTACTGTGCCCGTAAAAAGTATAAATAAGGTTCTCTTTGAAAAAAAATTCAGTTGCTTCCCATCTCTTGTCGTGAAAGGCCCTCATTAAAAGATCATAAAAATGAATTCTCTAGTACCCATTGTGGATGAATCCCTTGTTTCGTAAGAACTTACATATATTCTATAGGTACACATACATATGTAGGTATTTGATTTAATTTATTGTATTCTAATCTTTTAAGTTTATTGGACGAGCTAGTCCCAAATGGGATAGAGTTCAGGGAAAAAACAAATAGTGCTTCCTCAAGTTCATCGGGAGAAGACTTTGGTAAAAAAAAATAAATTCATTTTGACTTTCTTTTTCTTAAATAATGTCGTTGTTTCATGTTTGTAGGGTCAGATGATAGCGTAAATGACCCTGATTATGTTGATGAACCGAATTTGCCACAACCTTTAACAGAGAGTTTAAGAAGTATGCCATCAGAGTGTGATACTTCTGGTTAATAAGATCTTATAAAAACATATGAACTACATATACTTACATGAAATATTTTTTAATAGGAAGTGATTTGACTCCAAAAAGCTCTACCCGAAAAAGACAAAAGAATCCTGAAATGTGGAAACAGCACCTTAGAAAACGTTTGCGAGAATCTGAAAGGGAGTACATGAATATTAAAGGAACAAATATTAAGGAAAGGAAAGTGGAGAAACCGTGTAAGCATACCTGTTTTCATTTGTGTACAAAAATCTTTTCTCCTGAAGTGAGACAAAGCATATTCAATTCATTTTGGAGCTTATCTGACATAGAAAAGCCAACTTTCTACTGCAAATTTGTAAAGCGTAGAAGAAAAATTGAATCTTCAAAAAAAACACAAACTTTTCACTTCTATTTGGAAACAGATAATATAATTCATCAAGTCTGCAAACAATTTTTTTAAATACTCTCTCAATAAACGAAAAGAGAATATACTATTATTTTAATAACCTCAATAAAAACGGAAGCCATAAGTCCTACAATAAAGGAAAAAACACTAAAAAAGTGACCCTACCCGGCAAAATAAAAGAGATTCATGATCACATTAGGAGCTTCCCTACAGTAGATTCCCATTATTGTAGGGAGAGCTCAGATAGAAAATATTTGGAGCCTCACTTAAATATCACAAAGATGTACTCCTTGTATAAGGAGTCTACGAATGACCCTGTCAAAGATTGCATATACCGCAAGGAGTTCAACAATGCATTTAACTTGTCTTTTTACAAGCCAAAAAAAGATCAATGCGATCGGTGTTTGGCTTTTAAAGCTAAAGAAAATCCAACACGTAATGAAATTGCAGAGTTTAATGAGCATAAAGATGACAAAATATTCATGAAGACCGAAAGAGACTTAGACAGAAACAACTTGCAGCCAAAAAACTTGATAATTTGTTTTGACCTCCAGAGCGTGTTTTCTCTTCCCAAAGGAAACGCTTCCTCATTTTATTACAAACGAAAACTAAGTGTTTTTAACTTAACGGCAACAGTTTGCCCCGCCTACAAAAAACCAAAAGTAACTTACTGCGCTATTTGGAGTGAAGTACATAGTGGTTGCTCTGGTGACGATATAGCCAGTGCTCTGATTAAAATATTTCAGAACGTCTTGGCAGATCATCCTCATGTGGAAATTTTGACATTATGGAGTGATTCTTGTGTCCCACAAAATAAAAACAAGATAATGTCAACAGCTTTAAATACGTATCTTCACAAGTCACCTTACCTGAAAATGATCAGTGTCTGGACACTCACTCATACAGGAAGTTGACTCTGTTCATAGTGCAATAGATAAGCATCTTAGGAACATTGAGATACATAGTCCATTAGCACTTCTCAGGCAACTTAAGAACATACGCTACGAAAAGGTAAACCTGAAATTAATTCAGATGCATCAGATTTCAAAGCGTACTCTGCCAAAGCAAGTCTCTTAAATTTTGCAACTATGCCTTTTTCTAAAATAAAATTTATTAAGTATGAGGATCCTCACTTGTTTAAACAATCTTTTAGAACAAATGCTAGAGATGTAAATTATAAATCGATTTCATTAATTAAAAAACCTACTAAAACTACTCTAGGAACACCGAAGAACTTATATAATCAAAATTTTAATACTGTAAGGGACATTGTGTCCACCTATCACTGTATCGATTTTAAATGAATCCCATCTCTAACTTCTTGCATTTGCACTTTCGTTTATATACATTTATTTCAAAGAATTACGTTATTAATCGAATGATTTATCGTATGTTAAACAAGATTTAAGTATGTACACTAAAAGATTACATAAGCAACTGCTTACGGTGCATTCATTTCTCAACGCATTCAGGTAAAAAAGAAGGCACATTATATAACATTCCTAAGGGTGATAAATCATTTGAGACTGTTCATATCGACCACTACGGTCCTTTACCATCATCGGTCAGAAATCTTAAAAACTACATCTTCTTAATCGTTGATGGATTTACAAAATTTACAAAGCTTTATCCCGTTAGAAACACTAGTACGAGGGAAGTTTTAAAATGCCTAGAAGCTTATTTTGTAACCTACAGCAAGCCGACTCGTATAGTTTCGGGCAGGGGGAGTTGTTTTACGTCCGAGGAATTTTTGAATTTTTGTAGTTAACAAGATACAACACATAAAAGTCGCCACAAACTCACCTCAATCCAATGGGCAAGTGGAGAGAATCAACAGAAGCGTCACTCCTATGCTAGCTAAAGAGAGCGAAATCGAGCCAGGTGAATGGACCAAACATTTAGCAAAAGTTGAATTTGCTCTTAATAATGTTGAAAATAAGAGTACTGGCTCGTGTCCTAGTGTCTTATTATTTGGTGTTAGTCAGAAGGGTGTAGTTTGTGATAAAATCCGAGATCATCTTGTAAACAACATAATTACGGATGGGCCAAGGGATTTACAGGCGGTGAGACAAGAAGCGCAAAAGAAAACTATTCAAAGCCAGCAATCCAATAAGGAATACTTTGACAAACGGCACAAAACACCATACCCTTACAAAGAAGGTGATTTTGTCATGATTAGAAATTTCTTTAATACTCCCGGTGTTAACAAAAAGCTCATACCTAAGTATAAAGGGCCATACCAAATTGTGAAATGTTTCAGTAATGACAGATACGTTTTGAAAGATCTAGAAAATCTTCAGATTTCAAGGATTCCCTACGAAGGTGTAGCCTCTCCTGAAAACATGAAACCCTACATCAATTTTGAATGATTTGATTACATACATTCATATGTATATGAAATAAATAAAGCTTTTTCGCATGTATCAGTTTTTATAATTTTTATTGACTAATTTAAGATATCTTATTTCAGAATAATTTCAAATTGTTGTTTGATTATCTATATGTAAAAAAAAAAAAACAAATAATAATTTCGAGAGCATATTATTTTATATCTTTATAATATACTATAGACTATAGATTTCTTAAAATATATCGCATGCTTTCGCATGTTAACGTATCTTGTTAAGTTAATCGTTTTTTTTTTGTAATTTCCTACAGAATGTATTTTTCGTTTATCTTAATGTTCCAAAGATGTAAAATGTATGTTATATTTGTTTATTATATTTATGCATACGCAAATCGAGGACGATTTATTGTCAGGATGGTCGATTCTGTAAGGGACATTGTGTCCACCTATCACTATATCGATTTTAAATGAATCCCATCTCTAACTTCTTGCATTTGCACTTTCGTTTATATACATTTATTTCAAAGAATTACGTCATTAATCGAATGATTTATCGTATGTTAAACAAGATTTAAGTATGTACACTAAAATATCGACAATTTTACCTTTTAAGTTTATAAAAAGAGTTCAGTTGTAATAAACCTTAAGAAGCGATAAGAACTCACTTGTCTTTTATTTTGCCCTTTAATTATCTTACAATACCATTCAGAGATTGGCAACACTGGCTCGTAGGCAACAGATGTCAAAATGTATCCCCTCCTTTTTTATTTTTTTTTCAATTAAAAATTAAATTCTTTAATTGTAAATTTATCAAAAGTTACTTTTAAGAACAACTTGCAATATCATCAATTATATATTTCATGTATTTAAATTAAAATTCCGAAAATTATATTGGTTTGCATTTCGCGGTTGTAACATAACCTCATTTCACTCCTTTTTGCTTCATGGAAAGCAAAGTTAAATACAAGAGAGGACACCTTGAAACTTCTCCGGAGCAGATCACACAACAAGAACAGAAGAAATACATTTCTTCGCTATCTGGTCTAGGCAAATCAAATAATACCATAGCAATGGGTGATACATTTTCATGGGAACTCTTCGAGACAAAAATGAAATCAATGCTCCAGGACGTTGCACGCAAAGAAGACATCAGTGCCCTAAACGAAGAAGTTCATAGTCTAAAAAGCCAAAATCTGCAACTTCAAAATGAATTGGTCTCAGTCAAAAATAAACTTCATCAACTAGATCAAAAATCACGCCGAAGCAATATCGTTGTCTGTGGACTAAAAGCCTCAACTTCCCAAGAAGCAAAGCGTAGCATCTAGCAAACAAATTAACAAGGTCAAAAAATGCAATCAATTTCTCGTGGTCGTCTTTTATTAGTAATCAGAATATTTCCCAAAGCAATAAGTTGAAATTTTTTGAGGCAGCTTCGAGATCTATCATGTGTTATGCCGCACCTATTTGGGGACAGTGTGAACATGAAGACGTTGAAAAACTTTTACGTTTTTTCCTGAAAAAAATGCTATTTCTTGCACCTCGAAACTGGTATCAACAAAATGTTCATATTCACTCTCAACTTACATTTTGAGTACATACGTAAAGTTTTTAGTTATCCAAGAAACCGACTCCCAAAAGTATTAGCAGAGGAAACAATTCAAAAGTCAACATTCTGGGTTAATGATTGGGTTAAAGTTTTTGGTGGTGCTGGAATAGAATTGAACTTTTGTTCTCAAAATATTGATTGGAGTTTGAAACATAAAAACGTTATTGAAACTTTAATAAGAAAGGTTTGGGAAAAAAATGTAGAAATGGCACGAATGTCACAGTTTCATGACGAATATTGTCGTCTTGAATATACGAAAAACGAGTTCTATTTTAATGACGTGTTGCAAGCTGAAGTCATATCATTGATTTTTAAGGCAAGAGGCGGGCTTCTTAATATTAATGCTCGGGCATTTAAAGATAACACCAATGGAATATGCTCAATTTGTAACTTGAATCTAGCTGAAAATACTTTCCACCTTGTGGCAATTTGTCCAATTTATAAAAGAATTAGATTTTTCTACTTCGGGAAAGAAAGTTTAACGAAAGATGAATTTTACATAAAAATGAATGGCCAAAACTACACAACTCTTTATTTATATCTTTTGGAGGTTTTGAAATATAGAAACTTAATTATTAATGAGTATTTCTAATAAAGAAAACTTGAAATATATGTAAATGAAATATAATGTTAAATATAAATATTAACATAAACAAAACAAAATAAAAAAGAAATGAACATTGTAATAAACTAAAAAATCAAAAATTAAATCGCATTTTGCAATCTGACAGACAACAATATTGTTAATGTCATATTATTTTGCTAATTATATATCGTATTACTTTTATTTTATAAAATCAATATCAACTTTTAAAAATTTTGAGATTTATTATATCATTAAGATTATTTTATTGTTTTTGTATCTATTTTTTGAAAAATAAAATACATTATTATTATTATTATTATTATTCAGAGAACAAAAACTATATCAAAGGAAAAAATTAATGATATAAAAAGTTTGTATACTTTTATATCATCAGAGGACAAGAAGTATTTTGAAGATCTTTTCAAGCAACTGAAATAATAGTAATATTCTATTATACTTTGTAGAATCTAATGTGAATTCTTGTTTTTAAGTTATTTATTTTACTACTTAGTTATTTTTGTTGTAAGCAAAAATGTATAAAATGTTTGAAGTCATATATTTTATTTGTTTTATTATTTATATTCTTTTTTATTGTTTATTATAATAACGCAAGACTGTGTGCAAAACAATAACTGTGATTTTGCTGTATACAAACAAATAAATAGTTAAAAACTATGTAGTTTTCTACTTTATGAATTACTAAATAAATATATTTTTTGTTCTCAAAAACTTTCTTTTTTTTTTTGAAACAAAAAAACGTGTGTTATATTTCATGATTAACAATAAATAAATTTTTAATAATTTATTATTGGAATGCCGTAAGTGCACAAATTTTGAAGTACGTGTATGAGTAAAAGAAAATATTGATTTCAATGGCGTATACGGCAAACTCATTTTGTAATAAATTTTAAATATTTTGAAAACTAAAAGCATTGTAGATTAATTAATTAATTCATTGCATTTTCTGAAAGAAGATATCCGTATGAATATCGTAACAAAAAATGAAAAAATCTCAGCGGTTGGTTTTCGAGCAATAGGCTGTCAAAACTTCAAATGCGATATCCCAGAAACATTAAAATGGCGCTTACGGCAACCCAATATTAGGGCGACGAAACTACAATTCAACTATTTTTTTCAAGGCCCTTATTATTAAAAGACACAGTGTGAGCATTAAGAAAGGGAGTCATTGAATAAAGCAAAATTGGCATGACAGAGTGTAAGTAACAACTAGATCAGAGGAGGAGACAAATTTCTTGTATCGCTATACGAAAAGCAAACATTTTAACAGTCGATCGCGAACTGTAGAAGCGTCAACACCGCATCGGCTTCACAGAAATTTAAATCGTGAGTGAAAAAACAAATAAAGTAAACCAAATTATTAGTAGTGCCTATAGCACAGAGGTAGTAGTGGCTGAATCTCAACCCGAGGATCGTGGGTTCGAGTCCCAGTCGGGGACAAACATTTTAATTTTAAAAGCTTTTTTCTACAATCGCGAGGTGGCGGATTTTATCGCGTGGGAAAATAAGCAGATGAGGAAGGGAAAGAAGGAGGGGGCATCGAAAGATGTTCCAAAAACAAATATGAGTAACACATCATCAACAACAACAACAACAACAACAACAACAACAGCAATAGCTTCAACTAGCGGCAAAACAACAGCTAAACTAACCACAGCAGCTGGTAAACAGCCGACAGCGGCAACAACAACGGTGGAGGCAACAGGCGATGTAGCCGGACCAACCAAAAACCTGAAGGTGATGGCACCACCAACCGCACAACCAGTGAAGAGGAGGCGCATAAAGGGTGAGCCTAACGTGGAAAAGCGTCCCTCCATCACCTCAGCTGAGCTGCAAGCTGAAGGAAAGGGGACGGCGGCACTCACCGACCAACTAGTAGCAGCAGAAAATAACCAAAACCAACACGATAGTTCCTCGTCATCGGATGAAGAGGAGCTAATTTACATGTCCGATGGTGGCGAGGGACTATACACCACGTATGAGAGCGGCCAGCTTGCGGGACTCTCGAGAGAAGAGGAGTCCCCAGAAGAGGAAGAAGAGCGCACCATTGAAGCGCAGATCGCTAGCTTACAAGCACAATTGGCCCCCCTGTTACAGGCACTTAAAGATAAACAAGAGGCCCGCAGGCGTAAAGAAGAGCAGGCTGTTCAAGCACGGCCGCAGCCAACAAATAGAGATGAATGGGTGCAAAAAGCAAAAAAACACCCCCAACAAGAGCAGGCTAAGCAGCAGCCAAAACAACAGCAGCAAAAAAAGCAGCAGCCAAAGCAACAGCAACAGGGTCAACAGCAGCCGTCACGACAACAGCAGCAGAAACAACAAAAACAGGAGCAGAATCTGCAGAGCCAGCAGCAGCAGCCGAGACAACAACAGCAGTCACAGGCGAAGCCAAGAAAAGAAAAGGTGCCACCAATCAATGTCTATAAAATTGATTTGAAGGAAACCATAGACCTGTGTAAGTCGGCCATAGGCCAAAATTTTTTTATTAAACGTTTGAGTAATAGTAGACATGCTATCCACTGTAACACAGTGGATCAGCATAAATTAATTAAAAGCTTACTTAAGCAGTCTACCACTGAGTTTTTCAGCTTCACCCCGAAGGTGGAGAAATTACAAACGGTCCTCTTGAAGGGCATAGATTCCTACACGGAACCACAGGCGCCCTTGGATGAGCTCCGCCAAAAAGCGGGCGACGATCTCGATTTTATTGGGGTTAAGCCCTTTACTACAGTAAAGGCCAGACGGGAGAAGCTCACTTTGCCAATCTTCCTGGTCCAGCTTTCGCCCAGCAGCAATCTGGGTAAGTTGAGGAGTATCTCCAAACTCAATTACCAGCTTATGACTTGGGATACATTAAAGAGGCGCGGCGACATGCTTCAATGCATGCGCTGCCAAAGGTTCGGCCACGCTAAAGCAAACTGCGAAATGCAGCCACGCTGTGTTAAATGTGGTGAGAACCACATTGCAGACGAGTGTAAGCTCGGAAAGGAAAGGGTCATCGATATGACCCTCTTTAAATGTGCACTTTGCCGAGGCGAAGGGCACCCTGCTAACTATCGGGGATGTCCGGCGTTTCAGCAAATCAAGCAAAAAAAAGTGCAACAAAATATGTTAGTAGATCGCCCTATTACGCGTGCTCCTCAAATTTCCTACGCCCAAATGGCATCAGGAAAGGGAGCTACGGTACAGCCTGCCCCAAAGGCAGCCCAACCGGCCCTAGTGCCGAGAGCTCCGGATGCGCAGGGTGAAATAAGAAGCCTGTTGCTGGCCATTCAGGGCCAGTTATCAGGTCTTCAAAACCAGATCAGGGAGCAGGCGAAGAGGGTAGATCACATCTACACTATTTTGCCAAGCTTTACGCAATTTTTAGGTTAAGGGCGCGCTGCCGGGGAGGCCCTTAAGGATCCTTGCTGTGAATGTAAATTCACTGATTAGGGTCGAACGTAGAGCTAACTTATTCCAATTGCTGAAAGACCAAAGTCCTTATGTGTTTTTGGCCAGCGAAACTAAGCTAAACCAGAAACATAAATTGACGCACAACAATTACAATATCGTAAGAAGGGACCGGCCAAACTCTACACAAGGGGGTGGGGTTGCTATTTTCGTACGAAAAGGCATTAGTTATAAAGTTATATACAATAGTGAAGTAGGCAGATTTCAGCTGCTTGAGGCATGTATCGTGTGCATTCCTCTCCAACAGGGAAAGCGTTTGTATGCGATCGCGTCTTATGCACCGGAATCATCTCAGCCAGCTCAATTTATAACAGAGCTCGGAAAACTTTTTCAGTGCTTGCAACTGAACTCGGAAGAAAAGTTCTATCTCATGGCCGGTGATTTAAATGCCAAACATGCAGACTGGGGAAATCAAATACAAAATCCTCGTGGTAACCAGTTATTTAACTGGATTGTCCAGTACAATGCCGAGTATATGCTCGACTTGTTGGCTACTGATAGACCATCATTCCCAAGGAGCGGTGCCTATCTGTATCTCTTGCTAATGGACACAAGACTGATAATAACTGACACTGTGGGTCAAAGACCAAGAAACTGTTTACGGACGATTGAGTACGACAGTGACCACTGCGGACTCGCCGCCGTAATACGGCTTCCAAACGAGCTTGTGGAGTTGGAGGAGTACGTGCCGGTGCATTCTTACAATTATAGTAAGACTCACTGGCCGCGCTTCACCAACGCTTTAGCGAGAGAACTTCGGTTTAGAAACATATCCCCACCAATCGACAGGAATCTGACAAATACCGAGATGGACGGATATTTACAACAAATGGACGAGACAATCCAACGAACCATGGAAAGAACTATACCGAAATACGAGGAACGAGACAATACGAACTTGTACCGTAACGCGACTACAAATGCACTGCACAGACACAAAAGTAGACTTCTAACAAGGCTTAAATGTTTGTACCGGAGATTTATTGACCCAAACAATCTGGAGGTTAGGACATTGAAGCCGTCGATAAAAAACGTAAACAAATTAATCAAAGAAAACTATCGATTAAACATTAATTTGTATTGGGACAAGAAAATTCGGGCCATTAATTCTAGTGACCCGAGTATGTTTCCGCAAATTAAGAAGATCTTTAGGAGGAATGATGAAAACGACCTTCCTTGTCTTAAGCTTCAGAGGACGACAGAGAACAGAGACGTACTTCTGACAGCAGGAATAGATCCAGGAGACGCCGTCTTGGACGATGACTTCTTTGTTATCGAAGATCCGCAGGAGAAAGCAGAGGCCGTGGGGGCTGCTTTCCAGCAAGTGTACAAGGTGAATCCTAGCATTCGCCCTAATCACGATCTGGAGAATAGAGCCCTGCAGCACCACTTCTACCTGCGTAACGACATAACGCAGTGGCGATCCGAGAACCTCGGTTTTACCAGGTTCAATGACGAAAACGTGGCAAATGCCATCATCGCCGGGCAAAACGGGACTAACACCCTTTTAGTCACGAAGATAGAGCTCCAGCACATCTTCGATACATTAAAGAAAAAGAAGTCAGCAGGTGTCGATGGTATACCCAACATTGTACTACGACATTTACCTCAGGAAGCTGTGGACATTTATACCACTCTGTTTAACAACGTTCTGAATAATGCATATTATCCGGTCCGTTGGAAAACAGCTGTGGTACATCCTCTCCCGAAAAAAGGAAAGGACAACTCCAATCCGGCGAATCTCCGGTCGATAAGTCTGCTGCCAAGTATCAGTAAGGTATTCGAGAAGGTTATAAATAGAGCTCTGTCCAAGTGGGCTGAGAACAACAAAATAATTCCGGATAATCAGTTCGGCTTTAAGGCGGGACATGACATTATTCATGCTGCGTCTAAGCTTGTTTCTGATATCCAGTGGAACAAATCTAAAAGACAATGTACGGGTGCTTGTCTGGTTGACTTAGAGAAGGCCTTCGACACCGTATGGTTAGAGGGTCTGTATCTAAAGTTAAACAGACTTGGCATAAGTAAACCATTGTTGTATATGCTTTATGACATGCTTAATGGTAGACGGTTTATTGTCAAAATTGGCAATGTAACATCTACCAAAATCTTTGATATTAAAAATGGTCTTCAACAGGGAGCGGTTAACTCGCCGATCTTATTCAGCATTTACACCAGTGATCTGATAGCAAGTCTGACTCAGGCAATAGCGTACGCCGACGACCTAATTGCGTACAGAACGGCCCCAAAAATTGAGGTTATCAAGACACTTTTGCAGGGTGACTTCGACAAGATTCAGCAATATTGCGATGACTGGAAGTTGAAAATCAACATTCAGAAATGCGAAACTATTCTGTTCAGGACTCCGCTGTATGGAGCTTCAAGGGATACGAGAAAGAACTGGAAAAATCTAGTGATCGTTGGACCAAATCGACAGCCACTGGCGAATAAAAGTGTAGTAAAGTACCTTGGCATCTGGTTGGATCAGTACTTGTATTTCGACAGACATATGAGTGCTGCTCTGGCCAGAGCTAGGGGAGCCTTTGCCCTGACAAAACGGTTGTTTTTTAGCAGCCGTCTTGACAGCAGGGTGAAGGTGATTTGCTACATGGCCCTTATCCGGCCGATGGTTGCCTATGGGTGCCCGGTATGGTTCAACGTTGCCCCATCTCAAATGGAAAAGATTCGGGTGTTTGAGAGACAATGTCTACGACGTTGCCTTGGATTACACAGAACACCAGAGTCGGAGTACAAACATTACTATTCCAACCAGGTTCTATACAACAGAGCCAACATAAACAGAATAGATAATTTCTTGCTGAAGCTTGGTAGGGGTCACATTGCGAGAGCAATGTCTTCGACTAACAGCTTAATTTTTGGGGCTTACTTCCCCAACAATGAGTACTACGAAAGTGCACGTTTAAGTGGCAACATTCCGCCCGAAGCTTTTCTCTATTTAGACAGTCGAGGGCTGATACAGGATAGGGAGGCGGTTCCGCTAATCTACCACGTCAGCCGTAAAACTGTAGATAGGCGACTCCTTTACAGTCGAGACATCCTCGCACTGGACGGAGCCGAGTGCCTTCGGTTCAGTAGGACTGTTTTCGATAGGGACCGAAGAGATAGGGTGAGGCAGGAGAACCAGTTTTGGTGGCTTGAAATTGAGAATTTCATTTAAAGTTGTCTAGGGCGTTTGGTCTTGGCCGGCTTACATAGGTTTAAGGATTATGTTAGGGACAGTCAGGGTGGCACCAAAAAAAAAGTATATTAAAAAAAACACAAAAAACATAAAAAAAAACAAACAAAACAAAAACACAAAAAAAAAGCTTACTGTGGCTGTTCTAGTTTTTAAGTAGTTTTTAAGTAGTTTTAAGTAGTTTTAAGTATTTTTAAGTAGTATTATTGGTTTTGGTTAGTTTTAAGTAGCTTAAGTATTATAATGGGTTTCGGTTTTTTTTATTTAGTTTTAAGTTTTATATAAAATATAAAAAATAATGATAAAGATACCAAGTTTTTTTTAATTTTCTTGGTTTTAGATTAAGTTCTTGTTATTTAGTATTAAAATTGTTTTTAGGCCGAAAGGCAGTAGATATAAGATAATGGATTAACTTAGAGCACCCGCATAGGGCCAGTAAGATATTTTTTAAGTTTTTGAAATTTAAGCTAGTTTTTTTAAGAATTTTTGTCCAGCTTTAAGTTAGCTTTAAGATTTTGATAAAATAAAAAAAAATAAAAAAAAAAAAAAAAATAAAAAAGCAAACATTTTAAATATTTTTTGGCAACATTGCGTATGTGATCGTTCCACAAAAAGTGGTTGCTGATGCACAAGCAAGCAAGAGTGCGATTGTCATGGAAACAATTAATTTAATTAGAAGTTTCGGATAGGGATCATTTATAAAAATGAGAAAAAGTGTCGGACAAAAAACGGAGCCCTTATGTACACATGCATATTGTTTCAGAATCCTTGAAAAAAAACTTGTATTGTACAGTTCGAAAGAAAATTTACCAACAAAGAAAGATTTCGCCAATGCCAAAGGCAAGCATTTTCGATAAGCGAGCAAGATCCCAGATTTTATCAAAAACTTTGAAATATAAAGTGCCAATAATCTCATTTTCTTCAAAACAATGTACAAATTTTCTAGTGTAGAAGAACATCTCTTTAGAATAATAGCGAGGATACCATCCGCACCAGTGTATTTATGTATATTAACATGATTTAGGATTCTTCTCACTGTACGAGTACGAAAAAATATTTGTCCTATAGAATCATGAACTCAAATTAGCTTTTTTAATAGAGCTAAGGAGTGGCATTGACAACAAGCGTAGGGATCGAAGAAGAAAAAGACCAAAAATTCTTATTGCCTTTTTGCCTTATTTTTTGAACATACAAAAATATGGCCTTTCAAATATGGGCATTGTAGGCCCTGGTTTGGCTCTAAAACACCGGAAGCATACGCTACGAAGAATTGTGAACATTGAACGTAATATCGAGACAATTCTCTGCATGGAGTCAGAAATACCATCAAATTCGTGCGAACTCGAAACTCTGTCCAGATTTGGAGTTCGATAAAGAAAACAATAGCGAATGAAGTGTTTATAAGCACTTCTACTCAAGAAGTAGTTGGTAAAATTAACGTATTGTGGTAAAATTTGATATACAACATCACTCCTAATATAGCTAGACCATGGTTGGAATCCTTATCTACTTGGGTTTTACTCAGTGACAAAACATCTGTCATATTTGTTTTTTTGTTTTTGTTACCTATGCGGGTTTGCTTTTTTTGTATTGCTGTTGTTTTTGACTGTGATTTTGTATAATTATTTTAATAAGTTTTGTTGAATTCATTATTTGAATATATCATATTTAACTTCGATAGTGTGCTCTGTATTTATAATTAGCGAACACTAAAAGGGTTTTATATATTTTATATACCTTTAATATGCCAAAGACACAGTGTGAGCATAAGGAAAAGAGGGAGGGTTGGATAGGAGGTGTCGGTGTACATTGATTTTAAATTTCTGAACATTGCAATGATAGGGAAAGATAGAGCGTGGCAAGGCGTTCCACATTCGCGTAGTACGGTTAAAAAATGAATCTCTGTACTTCATAGTACGGCCGAAGTTGGGCATTCCTAGAAGCGCGGGTATTACGGTTAAATTGTTTAAGGGGAGGCTATTTCACTAGAACATAGTCCATTAAAATATCGGTACAAAAGGGTGAGACAAGAAACCTTGCGTCGATGTTCGAGTGATGTAATCGAGTTGATGATAACATCCACCAATCATTTTAAATGCTCTTCTTTGAATACTGTCCAAGAGGCTTAAATAAGTTACTGGAGCACCAGCCCTGAGATGAGAGTTTTGTAGATTGTAGCCAGATCAGATGCAGAGAAAAATTTCTTGCAACAACTCAAAAAACCTAGACATCTTGCGGCATTTTTGGCAACATCGCGTATGTGATCGCTTCACAGAAGGTGGTTGCTGATGCACATGGATGTCGAGATTTTCCGTTTCGTTGATGGAAGTGCCACTCATAGATAGTGGCAAAGTCGCTTTAACGATACAAGACAGCATTGCGTGTTCGAAGCATTAGTATATGCTCGACTTGTTGGCTACTGATAGACCATCATTCCCAAGGAGCGGTGCCTATCTGGATCTCTTGCTAATGGACACAAGACTGATAATAACTGACACTGTGGGTCAAAGACCAAGAAACTGTTTACGGACGATTGAGTACGACAGTGACCACTGCGGACTCGCCGCCGTAATACGGCTTCCAAACGAGCTTGTGGAGTTGGAGGAGTACGTGCCGGTGCATTCTTACAATTATAGTAAGACTCACTGGCCGCGCTTCACCAACGCTTTAGCGAGAGAACTTCGGTTTGGAAACATATCCCCACCAATCGACAGGAATCTGACAAATACCGAGATGGACGGATATTTACAACAAATGGACGAGACAATCCAACGAACCATGGAAAGAACTATACCGAAATACGAGGAACGAGACAATACGAACTTGTACCGTAACGCGACTACAAACGCACTGCACAGACACAAAAGTAGACTTCTAACAAGGCTTAAATGTTTGTACCGGAGATTTATTGACCCAAACAATCTGGAGGTTAGGACATTGAAGCCGTCGATAAAAAACGTAAACAAATTAATCAAAGAAAACTATCGATTAAACATTAATTTGTATTGGGACAAGAAAATTCGGGCCATTAATTCTAGTGACCCGAGTATGTTTCCGCAAATTAAGAAGATCTTTAGGAGGAATGATGAAAACGACCTTCCTTGTCTTAAGCTTCAGAGGACGACAGAGAACAGAGACGTGCTTCTGACAGCAGGAATAGATCCAGGAGACGCCGTCTTGGACGATGACTTCTTTGTTATCGAAGATCCGCAGGAGAAAGCAGAGGCCGTGGGGGCTGCTTTCCAGCAAGTGTACAAGGTGAATCCTAGCATTCGCCCTAATCACGATCTGGAGAATAGAGCCCTGCAGCACCACTTCTACCTGCGTAACGACATAACGCAGTGGCGATCCGAGAACCTCGGTTTTACCAGGTTCAATGACGAAAACGTGGCAAATGCCATCATCGCCGGGCAAAACGGGACTAACACCCTTTTAGTCACGAAGATAGAGCTCCAGCACATCTTCGATACATTAAAGAAAAAGAAGTCAGCAGGTGTCGATGGTATACCCAACATTGTACTACGACATTTACCTCAGGAAGCTGTGGACATTTATACCACTCTGTTTAACAACGTTCTGAATAATGCATATTATCCGGTCCGTTGGAAAACAGCTGTGGTACATCCTCTCCCGAAAAAAGGAAAGGACAACTCCAATCCGGCGAATCTCCGGTCGATAAGTCTGCTGCCAAGTATCAGTAAGGTATTCGAGAAGGTTATAAATAGAGCTCTGTCCAAGTGGGCTGAGAACAACAAAATAATTCCGGATAATCAGTTCGGCTTTAAGGCGGGACATGACACTATTCATGCTGCGTCTAAGCTTGTTTCTGATATCCAGTGGAACAAATCTAAAAGACAATGTACGGGTGCTTGTCTGGTTGACTTAGAGAAGGCCTTCGACACCGTATGGTTAGAGGGTCTGTATCTAAAGTTAAACAGACTTGGCATAAGTAAACCATTGTTGTATATGCTTTATGACATGCTTAATGGTAGACGGTTTATTGTCAAAATTGGCAATGTAACATCTACCAAAATCTTTGATATTAAAAATGGTCTTCAACAGGGAGCGGTTAACTCGCCGATCTTATTCAGCATTTACACCAGTGATCTGATAGCAAGTCTGACTCAGGCAATAGCGTACGCCGACGACCTAATTGCGTACAGAACGGCCCCAAAAATTGAGGTTATCAAGACACTTTTGCAGGGTGACTTCGACAAGATTCAGCAATATTGCGATGACTGGAAGTTGAAAATCAACATTCAGAAATGCGAAACTATTCTGTTCAGGACTCCGCTGTATGGAGCTTCAAGGGATACGAGAAAGAACTGGAAAAATCTAGTGATCGTTGGACCAAATCGACAGCCACTGGCGAATAAAAGTGTAGTAAAGTACCTTGGCATCTGGTTGGATCAGTACTTGTATTTCGACAGACATATGAGTGCTGCTCTGGCCAGAGCTAGGGGAGCCTTTGCCCTGACAAAACGGTTGTTTTTTAGCAGCCGTCTTGACAGCAGGGTGAAGGTGATTTGCTACATGGCCCTTATCCGGCCGATGGTTGCCTATGGGTGCCCGGTATGGTTCAACGTTGCCCCATCTCAAATGGAAAAGATTCGGGTGTTTGAGAGACAATGTCTACGACGTTGCCTTGGATTACACAGAACACCAGAGTCGGAGTACAAACATTACTATTCCAACCAGGTTCTATACAACAGAGCCAACATAAACAGAATAGATAATTTCTTGCTGAAGCTTGGTAGGGGTCACATTGCGAGAGCAATGTCTTCGACTAACAGCTTAATTTTTGGGGCTTACTACCCCAACAATTAGTACTACGAAAGTGCACGTTTAAGTGGCAACATTCCGCCCGAAGCTTTTCTCTATTTAGACAATCGAGGGCTGATACAGGATAGGGAGGCGGTTCCGCTAATCTACCACGTCAGCCGTAAAACTGTAGATAGGCGACTCCTTTATAGTCGAGACGTCCTCGCACTGGACGGAGCCGAGTGCCTTCGGTTCAGTAGGACTGTTTTCGATAGGGACCGAAGAGATAGGGTGAGGCAGGAGAACCAGTTTTGGTGGCTTGAAATTGAGAATTTCATTTAAAGTTGTCTAGGGCGTTTGGTCTTGGCCGGCTTACATAGGTTTAAGGATTATGTTAGGGACAGTCAGGGTGGCACCAAAAAAAAAGTATATTAAAAAAAAAACACAAAAAACATAAAAAAAAACAAACAAAAAAAAAACACAAAAAAAAAGCTTACTGTGGCTGTTCTAGTTTTTAAGTAGTTTTTAAGTAGTTTTAAGTAGTTTTAAGTATTTTTAAGTAGTATTATTGGTTTTGGTTAGTTTTAAGTAGCTTAAGTATTATAATGGGTTTCGGTTTTTTTTATTTAGTTTTAAGTTTTATATAAAATATAAAAAATAATGATAAAGATACCAAGTTTTTTTTAATTTTCTTGGTTTTAGATTAAGTTCTTGTTATTTAGTATTAAAATTGTTCTTAGGCCGAAAGGCAGTAGATATAAGATAATGGATTAACTTAGAGCACCCGCATAGGGCCAGTAAGATATTTTTTAAGTTTTTGAAATTTAAGCTAGTTTTTTTAAGAATTTTTGTCCAGCTTTAAGTTAGCTTTAAGATTTTGATAAAATAAAAAAAAATAAAAAAAAAAAAAAAAAAAAAGCAAACATTTTAAATATTTTTTGGCAACATTGCGTATGTGATCGTTCCACAAAAAGTGGTTGCTGATGCACAAGCAAGCAAGAGTGCGATTGTCATGGAAACAATTAATTTAATTAGAAGTTTCGGATAGGGATCATTTATAAAAATGAGAAAAAGTGTCGGACAAAAAACGGAGCCCTTATGTACACATGCATATTGTTTCAGAATCCTTGAAAAAAAACTTGTATTGTACAGTTCGAAAGAAAATTTACCAACAAAGAAAGATTTCGCCAATGCCAAAGGCAAGCATTTTCGATAAGCGAGCAAGATCCCAGATTTTATCAAAAACTTTGAAATATAAAGTGCCAATAATCTCATTTTCTTCAAAACAATGTACAAATTTTCTAGTGTAGAAGAACATCTCTTTAGAATAATAGCGAGGATACCATCCGCACCAGTGTATTTATGTATGTTAACATGATTTAGGATTCTTCTCACTGTACGAGTACGAAAAAATATTTGTCCTATAGAATCATGAACTCAAATTAGCTTTTTTAATAGAGCTAAGGAGTGGCATTGACAACAAGCGTAGGGATCGAAGAAGAAAAAGACCAAAAATTCTTATTGCCTTTTTGCCTTATTTTTTGAACAAACAAAAATATGGCCTTTCGAATATGGGCATTGTAGGCCCTGGTTTGGCTCTAAAACACCGGAAGCATACGCTACGAAGAATTGTGAACATTAAACGTAATATCGAGACAATTCTCTGCATGGAGTCAGAAATACCATCAAATTCGTGCGAACTCGAAACTCTGTCCAGATTTGGAGTTCGATAAAGAAAACAATAGCGAATGAAGTGTTTATAAGCACTTCTACTCAAGAAGTAGTTGGTAAAATTAACGTATTGTGGTAAAATTTGATATACAACATCACTCCTAATATAGCTAGACCATGGTTGGAATCCTTATCTACTTGGGTTTTACTCAGTGACAAAACATCTGTCATATTTGTTTTTTTGTTTTTGTTACCTATGCGGGTTTGCTTTTTTTGTATTGCTGTTGTTTTTGACTGTGATTTTGTATAATTATTTTAATAAGTTTTGTTGAATTCATTATTTGAATATATCATATTTAACTTCGATAGTGTACTCTGTATTTATAATTAGCGAACACTAAAAGGGTTTTATATATTTTATATACCTTTAATATGCCAAAGACACAGTGTGAGCATAAGGAAAAGAGGGAGGGTTGGATAGGAGGTGTCGGTGTACATTGATTTTAAATTTCTGAACATTGCAATGATAGGGAAAGATAGAGCGTGGCAAGGCGTTCCACATTCGCGTAGTACGGTTAAAAAATGAATCTCTGTACTTCATAGTACGGCCGAAGTTGGGCATTCCTAGAAGCGCGGGTATTACGGTTAAATTGTTTAAGGGGAGGCTATTTCACTAGAACATAGTCCATTAAAATATCGGTACAAAAGGGTGAGACAAGAAACCTTGCGTCGATGTTCGAGTGATGTAATCGAGTTGATGATAACATCCACCAATCATTTTAAAAGCTCTTCTTTGAATACTGTCCAAGAGGCTTAAATAAGTTACTGGAGCACCAGCCCTGAGATGAGAGTTTTGTAGATTGTAGCCAGATCAGATGCAGAGAAAAATTTCTTGCAACAACTCAAAAAACCTAGACATCTTGCGGCATTTTTGGCAACATCGCGTATGTGATCGCTTCACAGAAGGTGGTTGCTGATGCACATGGATGTCGAGATTTTCCGTTTCGTTGATGGAAGTGCCACTCATAGATAGTGGCAAAGTCGCTTTAACGATACAAGACAGCATTGCGTTTTCGAAGCATTAAATTTCACACGATTTTTTATTCCCCATTGTACAATGCTGTGTAGGTCGGAATTTAATGAGCTTGTAATATTTTGCCGTTGCAGTTCCACATCCGTAGAGGAGGGTTGTGAGTCTGGAAACGAATATGAAAAGCTAAGAGTGCTATCGTTAGCTGTTGCGTTATAAATAAACGCAACAAGTTCTTCTTATATTTAATTTTAATTTTTAATAGAGACGATGCATTTTGCATCCACTTGCTCACGTTTGTTTACTTTATTCGATTTGACAAATGTCACCATCCTTCGACACGAGGATGAGAGAGAGCGGGACGGCCATAGTCCTTCTGACCATGGTTCTCTCTGTCATTTTCGTGAGGAAAAAAATACCAAGTTTCGTTTCAGGTTTCAAAAGAAGGATGGTTTCCATTTAAGTGAAACCAAACCAGATGGACGGTCTGGTCGATGCGTAAAGTTGCGCGAGAAGTTACTCCAAATGGAGAATGGCCTACGGCCCAACATAAAGTTTAATGAAAATTATAAATTTATATTCATAAAGTTAAAAAAAAAAAATTGTAAATTTATATTCTTCAGTCGTTGTTCGATATCAAAGTAGAAAGTGGGGGTGTCTGAATGAAGCTCCTGGAATCGTCGTGACCTGGAAGTGAATCCAGCGGGCGGCGAATTCCAGGGTGACTTGCATTTAGCTGTGAGAGAAGAGCGAGTAAGCGGGACCGCGAGTATTTCATCACAAGTTGAGATCAACAAGCCGATCTCCGATTGGCTGTTGATGATGTGATTGAAATCCGCCACTCCATATTGGCTGAAAGCTAAAATGGCGGGAGAAAAAAAAGAAGAGATAGGACAGATCTTGGAATCTGGCCGTCAATTCTTACAAAACATTCAAAGTGATAAGATTGAAAAAATTGGTGATATCAAACAGAGACTGTGTGAAGAAAAAAAATTGATAAAAATTATTAAAATTTAGTAGTGTCGGTCGTGGAAAAAAAAGTAAGGAAGAAACAAAAATTTGAAAAAGGAAAGGAAAGGAAAAATTACTAGTTGGGAATTCTTGGGAAAAAGATAAGTACAAGTTTTTTTGTTGTTCTGTGTTAAATCATTTTAATACTTTTTTTTATCCCAATTTGATTGATGGGAATTAAGACCTTAACGGTCCAGTCCATGAAATCTTTTGTTTAATTTTTGGAAAAGATCCTGAGTTTTCATCCTGCGTTTGCAAGGTTTCTCAGGCATTTTTACATTAATAAATTGATCATAAAAGATACCCATATTGTGTTATATTTTCTTATACAGTGGTTTTATTGTTTCACTTCGGTTTCTTTTCTTTGTTCTTGTTTTTTTAAGGTTTGCAATTTCCTTCTTTTTTTATTTCAGGAAAAAAATTGCTGGCGCCCTCTTTCTTACGAAACGTAAGAACGCCCCTGTGGCAATTATCATAAAATTAATAATTATTTTGATATCAACGTGATATCAAAATCATCAGCAACTTAATTAATCGAATCGTCGATTAATTTGTATTCGCTGAACCCACCCCTTTCTGAGCTCGTCGTGGTGGCAGCACTTAAATTGCTGCCTGTTGCAATTTTTGCCTCTCGCCTCTTCGCCGCTGTTATTTGACAGATCGGCATAATTTGCACATTTTCATTTTCATATATGTATCGCGTTTAAATTTGGTTAAGTGATTTGGTTTTCTTTTCGTTCGTTTTTATTTTGTTTATAATTTGAGTAATCAAATAATTTTCGGCCAAATAAAATTGCAACAATTTGGCGCCCATAACGTAGGGCTTGTTTAAAAAAAATCGTACTTCATTCTGTTGGAAATCTTGTGCTGGGCCTTAGTGTGGAAAAATTTACTTGTTGTTTGTGGAAATCTTGTGCTGTGTCGTCGTGTCTTTTTTTTAGATAAGTTGTGATTTCCTTGTTCTTTTATTTGCATTGAAATTGTTACTAATTCTTTCTGTTTTTTTTTTATATAGGATATTTGAAATCAGGAAAAAGCTTGTGAAACAGCGGTGGAAATTCTTCCAAAAATTGACCCAATTTGGTTGGCAGGTTGGAGGTTCGAAATTTTACGGAGATTCAGTGAGGATAAACCAAGAAAAAAAAAACTTGTGAAACAGTGGAAATTCTCAAAAATAAACCCCATTCGGTTGGCAGTTTGAAGGTTTTCGGTATTGAATTGAGTGAGTGTTTTTTTTGTATTTAATTTTATTTTCTTTGATAAAATTTGGAAAATTAATTGACTAAGCATACAATATATAGACATATACATATATAGTTATATTGACGAGTGATGGTTTACCTAACGAGTGATGGTTTACCTAACATGCAAAGCAACTAGACGTGTTTCTTTTGTCATCCGATTGTTTCCTTTCTTTTTAATTTAAACTCACAGTTTAAGTGCACAAAGCACATCACTTTGCCATAAGTTTGCATTTGCATCTCATTTTATCTCTTCGAAGTTGATCTCTTGTTTAATATAATTAAATCATTAGTTTTCATTTTCTGTGTACTTTTTATCGCGATCTAAATATGCCTCCAAAAAACAATAAGCGATACCGTGTACAACAACAAGAAAGTGATAGTGATTCCTCTCCGAGAGATAATAGTGCAAGCAATTCAAATAGCATTGCTGACAAACTGTGGAGCCGCATGGAACTAAAGTTGGAGGAGTGGATGGTGACATTCAATCATTCTATTGATGCTAAACTCACCGCCCTGGAAGATCGCCTAAATGCCAAGATAAAAGAGAATAGATTAATATTCGAACAACAACTACAAAAAGCGCATAAAGATGTTAAACGGCTTGAGCTCGTCGTTGATCAACTGGAGAGAGAGAAAATTTGTTGTGATGCTGTCGTTGCCGGTGTGCCAGAGTCTCCTGGGGAAAATCTAGAGACTATTTACAACAACATATGTGCCACCGTGAATATTCAGCCCCCTCAGATACAAAAAATCTTTCGCGCCAAAAACAAACAACATTCTCCCATCGACTCGAGCATCATACTGAAATTTGTGGACAAGTATGGAAAACAAAAATTTATGCAAGCGGTAGCGAGCTTTCTTAAAACAAAAAAAGCTCCGCTTTGCCTTTCCGATATAAACTTTGATTCGCAAAAAAGCTTTTTCATCAACGACAGTCTAACAAAAAACAATTACCAGCTGCAGCGCTTTGCATTAAGACTGAAACGAAAATCTCTACTCTCAACGGTGCATACATTCAATGGTCAAGTTTTCATCCGCACACCTAACAACGAAAATCCATTCATCATCTATAACTTCGATGATCTGAGGAATGCCGTCGGGCCTGACGTTAACAATGATCTGCACAATTATGGTAGTTAAAATTTATATTTCAATGCAAGATGTCTATTTTCTTTTGTTTATTTACAACTTTCTTTCTTTGTCGCAATTAGATTGTTCACTTTATTTATATATATTTTATGTTCAAGTTCTTTCAGTTCAAAATGTTTCTCTATTTTTTTCATTCTCTCTTAATTGTGAAATAAATGTGTGTATCATTTCTGTTTTCGATTCCAGCCTCTTTTTAGACTTTTGTTGTCGTAATGGGCAGCAACAATGATGCTGGCTTCCACAGCATAAACGAAAAAAACAAATTTTTATTAAATACTCTCTGTAAAAAATCATAATGGTTTGCATATTTGCCACATTAACGCACAGAGCCTTGTTAACAAATTTGATGAATTTAAAATGATATTTGAAAATAGCTTAGTTGATATTATTTGCGTGTCTGAGACCTGGTTTTACCCGTCCTTGAGTAGTAGTCTTTTTTTGTTAAATGGATTTAAAAAACCTTACAGAGCTGATCGAACTCACTCTGGTGGAGGGGGAGTCGCGATATTTGTGAAAAACTATATCCGGTCAAATCATGTTAAGTGTTCTGATGGTACCCAGGCATGTGATTATTATTTTATTGATATACTCGACGGCGACAATAAATGCAGTATCGGTACTATATATATGCCACCTAGAGTTGCAAGTTCCGGTCTAATAACACCGATAATAGAAGAAATGTGTTATCGAGTACCAAAATTAATCATTTGCGGAGAATTAAATATTAATCTCCTTCAACCCTCCTCTAATTGTTTTAAGACTTCAATGAATTCTTTGGGACTCTCTTTTGTGAATAATATTGAACCAACACATTTTAAGCATGACTGCGTCCCTTCCCTTCTTGATGTTTTCCTTGTAAGCGATGTTAGTCTTGTTAAATGTTCTAGTCAGTTATCCGTCCCAGTGTTTTCATATCATGATCTGGTTTTTGCAACTTTTGATTTATATCTTGAAAACGAATCTCCGCAATACTTCGAGTATCGTGATTTTCGTAACATAAATGTCGAATCTTTATTTAGTGATTGCTCATCTATTGAATTGTACTCAATTTTTGCAACATCAAACGTTGATTATCAAATTGAATGTCTTACTGTTGCAATTACTTATCTTTTTAATAAACACGTTCCCATTAAAACTCGTCAAATTAGATCGCGTAGTTGTCCCTGGCTTTCTCTTGAGATCATTAATGCTATGAAAACAAGAGACGTTTCATACCGACGTTGGAAACGATTTGGTTGCCTAGAAATGCTTCGGCAATTCAAAACATCTCGGAACCTTGTAACTAAATTAATAAAATCAGCTAAATACAATTTTTATAATAACAGGTTCAACTCAAATCGTTCCTCTAAGTATTTTTGGAAAGAAGTCAAGAGTATTGGTTTAAGAGGAGATTCTTCTATTTCCGATGACAACATTGATTTAGAGGAGTTAAATCGAAAGTTCTCTACTCCCCCAACCCAATTCCCAACTGAACAATCTGGTGTTTCGGAAAACGATAGAGTCGATGCTTTTTCTGTTTGTTCAGTAGATGAATATCAAGTAGGTAAAGCAATATTTTCTATTAAATCCAAATCGACTGGACTTGACAACATACACCCAGACTTTTTAAAAATCCTTCTTCCTTTCATACTTCCTCACATAACCCACATTTTCAACACCATCATAATGACCTCCACCTATCCCACCTCCTGGAAAAAATCTAAAGTTATACCCATCCCTAAACGAGGAAAGAAAATGGAATACAGACAAATAGCTATCCTTCCTTTTTTATCTAAGGCTTTTGAAACTATCTTAAGTAACCAAATCAAAAATTATATTGAAGATACACGTCTTCTCAACCCTCTCCAATCGGGATTTAGATCTGGACACAGCTGCATCTCAGCCCTTTTAAAAGTTTCTGAAGATATAAGACAAGATTTAGACTATAATTATACAACTGTGATAACCCTACTTGACTTCTCCAAAGCATTTGATTGCGTTAACTCTAGCCTTCTCTGTGATAAACTGACGACTTATTTCAATTTTTCTGACACAACCAAAAATCTTATTTATTCGTACTTGACTAATCGCATGCAAGCCGTATCGTGTAACGGTAAGATGTCTTCGTTTCTTCCTGTCAATATAGGTGTTCCTCAAGGATCTATCCTTGGTCCTTTACTGTTCTCTATGTTTATTAATGATTTGCCATCCGTTTTATCTTACTGCCAGTTTCACATCTACGCTGATGATGTACAATTATATATAAGCTTTCCTATCGGTATGATTGAAGATGCGATAGAAAAAATGAACATTGATTTATGCTCAATATTCGATTGGTCAAATCGGAATGAACTTGTACTTAATCAAGAAAAAACAAAAGCTATTCCAATATGTAAAAATAAACCCCACCTTGAAAATTTTCCACCTCTTTACTTAAACGCCTGCCAAATCGAATATGTCACAAATGCTAAAAACCTAGGTATAACTTTCAACAGTAGGCTAACGTGGGACACCCATATCGATACTGTTATCTCCAAAATTTATGCTTCACTCCGAGGACTATCCGTTACTAGATCAATTCTGCCTACTCAAGTTAAATTAAAGCTAGTTAAATCACTTATCATACCAATAGTAACGTATGGGTGTGAGATATTTGCAGATCCTGACTCCAACTCGCTTCGTAAGCTAAAGGTAGCATTCAATGCCATTGCTCGGTTTGTTTTCAACCTCCGAAGATACGATCACGTTTCGTCTCAGGCTCGTCAACTTTTAAATTGCAACTTGGAAGCTTTTTTTAAATATCGGTGTTGTTTGCTTCTCTTCAAAATAATTTTGAACAAGACTCCAAATTATTTGTTTAATAAGCTTGATTTTTGCTCTTCAAATCGTTTTACCTTGTTGCGCTCCCCCAGGTTTACCTGTTTGACATCACGGAGGCAATTTTTCGTTTATGCTGTCAGACTGTGGAATAATCTTCCCAGTCACATGAGGTCTGGAATCGAACATAGAAGGTTTCATCAACTTTGTTTTGAATATTTCTCAAATTTGAACTGAGGTAACTTTTTTGTAATCACGTAACTTTCTTCTTGCGACTTTAGTTTTTACTTTAGTTTTTAATTTTGTTTTTAATTGATTGTTATTTAATAAATTATTAATAGTTTGCTACAATTGTTTTAAATATAGTGTTTGCATACTTGCATTGTTCTTAATAAATATTGTATTATATCCTGTACTATTTATAAGTCAATCTTGATGTACAGCTGTTTTTTTTTAATCAATAAATATCAAATATCAAATAGTGGAGATTTGGGGTTGATCTTGAAGGTGACCTTTTGATCACTTCAATATATCTATATATATATACATACATAATACATATATTCAATTCTCATAATTTTGGCGGTTAATAATTTCAAGTATTTTTTTTTATTGTGGGTTCTTCTCTTTTCGTGTGGTATTGAATTTTATTTCATTTTAATATAATTTTAGTGGTATTACCATATCAACTTATTTTTTTTGATTTCTTAAAATTGATTTTAATAAATTTTTACTGGGGTTACCATCTTACCTTTTTTTGATGATCTTAAAATTTTAATTTAAAAATTTAAACCTTATTGGTGTTACCATATCAACTTTTTTTGATTGTTTAACATTAATTTTAATATTTTTTTTTGGGTGTTATCATATTGTTTTTTTTTTGGTTATTTTAAAATTTGTTTTATTTGAATATTAATATTTTTTTTCTCTCCACTGGTGTTAACATATTGATTTTCTTTTAGGTTTTCTTAGGTGATTTTTTTTATTGGTGTGACCATAATAATTCTTTTTTTGATTTTGATTTCAAGCAAATTAATTTGAATATTATTATTTTTTTTTCTGGTGTTATCATATTGTTTTTTTTTGGTTATCTCAAAATTTATTTGAATCTACTTTAGTGGTTTTACCATATTTTTTTTCCATTGCTAATTTTTTTTATTGGTTTAAGTTGAGGTTGAGATTTTCCTTAAGATTTCCTTTTTTTTTTAACATCGATCGTTTTGGAATTTTTTTTGATTGGGTATAATAGTCGTTATATGTATGTATGTTTTATGTGACCAATTTTTTAGTGAATATTTGTAGATTTATGTTTGGTAATGCAGGCTATTTTGGTCAATTGATTTTAAATGCAAATAAAAAACTTTATTCCATCTTTTACCCAACGTTTCGTCGCTACTCACGACTTCTTCAGGGGTTTTATTATGATCTTTATTTAACATTATGAAAAAAAATGTATTTATTATTTTATACAATTTGTCTAATTTAAAAAAAAAACTTACATGTTGTTTTTTTGTTGTTGTATTTTACATTGTTTTGTTTTTAAAATCTTATGAAAACGAAAAAAAAATTTAAACTATTTAATAAATTAACATTAAAAACAAGAGACTAATAAATTAAAAAGACAAACATAAATTATCACAGTGTAGTTCAGGTACTTATTTTATTACTAATGCGTAGCTTACAATGGTGTTGTCTCGATCTTCTTGAGTGTTCATCGTTCTTCTTATTTTTGTTGTATGCGCAAGCTTTCAAGAGTATACCTCGTCGTCATTCTCTTCTCTTTGTCGAGTACTCTTACATCATCGAAATTTGGTATGTGGCCGCTATCAATTATATGTTGTGATAGCCCTGTTGATGGTTTCTTCTTTCTTATGTCCGCTTTGTGCTCCGTCATTCTTATACCCAGTTGTCTTTTTGTTGTTCCGATGTAAGTCAAATTGCACTTCTCTCCTTCTGTCCCCCCGCAGCAAACCTCATAGACAACGTTGTGTTGTTGGTTCTTTTTTATCGGAGCTTTGGTGTTCGTGAAAATGTTCCTGAGTGTGGCATTTGACTTATATGCGTATGATGCGCTTTCTTCTTTAATGATTGAATGTAAGCTTCTACCGTCTGTTAACTTTGGAATATAGCGCATGCTGAAGTACCTGATTATGCTGTTGTTGTTTTATTTATCGGGTTTGTTGTTTGATTTATTTTCTTTTGGATTAGGTTGTTTATTATAAAATTTGGATAGTTGTTCATTTGGAGAATGGTTTTGATTTTGTTTATGTTGTCATCTTTGAATTGAACGTCGCTTATATCAAGTATTTTGTTTGATATATAATCATCAGGACTATATTTCGGACAATGTTTTCTATCTATTTATCTTATACTATTTTCAGTCATATCTGTTTACTAAAATCTTGTATCAACTTTTGATTTTTGAAGTCAGTGCGGAGGCAGAAGATCTTAACCAAATTAATTGAAAAAACTACATTTATTTTTCTTTTAATATAAGGCACCAATGCCCCCCTATTAGAATTTCCAATCTCAAAAAAAAAAAATGTCATACATTCTTGATCCACCCTACGACATTAATAGGCTTTCGAAAGAAGAACTCGTTTATGAGTTGCGGGCTAGAGGCCTGAAGGAAGGGTCTAAGGTGGATGAGATGAGGATGACTCTCAGGGCTAGTCGCATGCTGGAACGGACTGGTTCAATTTCTTCGGATAGTCCTCACTATCCATATTCATTTGAAGAGGATTCCAAGGCGGTTAGGGCGAAAATTTTGGAGATTAGGGATTTGCTTCCGAATGCATCAAAAAATCCGAAGTCGTCGGATTACCAGAAGGTGTTGACGAAAATCGAGTGGTCGTTGGGTAGGATTGCTAGGGCTAAGGCAGAATCGTCGGATGAGGTTAACTAGGTAGCGGATTTAAGGGGGGAAATTTTACTTTTGATGGCTAAATTGTCCGAGGTAGAGGAGGTGATTGAACCTCCTAAAAATGTTAATGATAATAATAATAATAATAATAATAACAATCAACAATGTCGACAGCAGATCTGGAAGCGCCAGCTGCATCAATCGGCCAACGAACGAGATTTAGTGGGTTCGAACTACAGGGTGATACACCCCGTGACTGGAATCCCGAGCGACCATATAAGTGGAACGTGCAGTTCTCTGGTGAACGGTGTGGTTCATCAGTGAATTCTTTTATTGAAAGAATCGAGGAATTGAGGGATGCTCGCGGTGGTTCTGAGGAAGCAATTTACAGGTCAGCGGTGGATTTATTTACTGGGAAGGCGCTTCTCTGGTTTAGGGCGATTAGGGACACGGCTTCAACATGGAAAGAGTTAGTTAGGGAATTGAAGTTGGAGTTTTTGCCCTCCAACTATGATGATCTCTTGTTGGATGAGGTCAGGCATCGAACCCAGGGTAAGGAAGAGTCAATAGGCATGTACGTACGTTGCGCTCATGCAGACTCTTTTCAAACGTTTTTCGGAGCCTCTGAGTGAGAATAGGAAGTTGGCTATTCTCATAAAGAATATCGCTTCATTCTACCAGACACAGCTAGGTTTAGCTGACATTAAGTCAGTCAATGCTTTGGTGGCCTTGGGCAGAAGGCTGGAAACCATTAGGGCAAATGTCTAGTCTTTCGTTCCTCCACCCTCTTATCGCAACAGGTCGGCTTTGGAGCCGGATGTTGCTTACATCGCCTCGGTATCGGATACTCGAGTTACGGTTAACCCTGATCCCCCTCCCAATAGAAACAATCGTTGTTTTAAGTGTAACCGGGAAAGCCATTTCGCTAATTCCTGTTCCGCTCCTAGGCGCTGTTTTGGTTGTGGTACTGTAGGGACCACAAGGCAAAATTGTAGACGCTGCTCGTCGGGAAACGGGCAACGGACTCTTGGGCCAGCAGGACAAGAGCGCTGGCGTCAGAGTTAGGAAGGTTGCCTGCTGGCGACCAGTTGGCTTCCAAAGTTAGGTTAGGTTTCACGTTAGATTCAAGCGGTGTAGATAGACGTCCGTTCTTAGGTGTTAATGTTTATGGTATTAGGTTTTTAGGATTACTAGATTCTGGGGCATCGCGAACGATTATTTGTAGGGACGCATGGCATGTTTTAAAAGATGTAGGATTACAATTAGATAGTTCAAATGTTAGGGAAGTTCACTTAGCAGATGGTGCAAGTATAGGAGTTTTAGGAATAGTTAAAATACCCATTGTTGTAGAGAGTAGGACAATTTTGATTGAATGCTTAGTCATTCCCAACCTAACGCATGCTTTGATTTTAGGTGCCGATTTTTATGCATTATCGGGTATAGTCCCGGATTTACGTTCAAACATGTGGAGTTTTTCGAGCCAGGATATAGTGGCCTCGATAGATACTACGTCTATCACAGAGGAGTCTGAATTAGACGAGGATCAGAAAGGGAAACTTAAACATTTAGTCGAGAATGCTTTTAAGAATATGCCAGAGGGATTAGGAGTAACAACAATGGTAGAACATGACATCAAAACTTCGTCTGAGCCGGTTTCACCGGCAATGCAGGAACACATAGATAGATCACTTCAGGAGATGTTGGAAGAGGACGTCATTGAGAAATCAAACAGTCCATGGGCTTCCCCAATTGTTCTCATTAGGAAAGAAGATGATAGTTTTAGGTTTTGTGTCGACTTTAGGAAGGTTAACCAGGTTACAGAAAGGGATGCGTATCCGTTGCCGATAATTTCGGCTATATTAGACAAACTTAGGAATGCCAAATTTTTAACATCGTTGGACATTAAGTCCGCTTACTGGCAGATTCCAATGGCATTGGAATCGCGGAAGTACACTGCCTTTATGGTACCTGGTAGGGGTGTCTTTCAATTCAAAAGAATGCCTTTTGGATTACACAATGCGCCTGCAACATGGCAGCGTAAGGCTGAACTACTTAGTGAACACCTTATAGGGCTTCTACGACTTATTCGGAGCCCAGGCCTATAAGGAGCGGTTTAACCGGCTCCCCGTCCTTGGAGTTATACTAAGGATCTGGCCCTCCAGGTTGGGGGTTGTGCCGTCAGGGTGACTTCCTGACCACTTAAAAATCTTATAGTTGCGAAGCACCAACAAGCCTCGGATACGGACGGATTTACTGCTGACAACCAACGCAAACGAATTAAGGACAACGAACTTCGGATATGCACGTGGAATGTTAGGTCCCTTAACAGACCACGTGCAGCCGAAGAATTAGCGGAGGCCCTAGACTGCTATAAAGCAGACATCACCGCCATCCAGGAAATACGATGGGATGGGCCGGGCAAAAAGAGGATGAAAAACTGCGATATCTACTATGGTGACTGCTACCGAGAAAACCAACAGCGCTTATTTGGATGCGGCTTCGTCATTGGAGCCAGACTTAGGCAACAAGTCTTAAGCTATAGGTGCATCAACGAGCGCCTCATGACCATCCGCATCAAGGCTAAATTCGGCAACATTAGCCTGATATGCGCGCACGCCCCCACAGATGAGAAGGATGACAACACCAAAGATATGTTCTTCGAGCTCTTAGACAAAACATACGAGCAGTGTCCTAGCTACGATATTAAAATTGTCCTGGTCGATTTTAATGCCAAGCTAGGAAGGGAAGACATCTTTGGTGGAATAATCGGGAAAAACAGCCTGCACGACAACACTTCCGACAACGGATTCAGGTTCATAGATTTTGCTGCGGGGCGAAACGTCATGGTAGCCAGTACGCGTTTTCCACACCTCAACATCCACAAAGGAACTTGGAGATCTCCAGATCAATCTACCGTCAACCAGATTGACCATATTGCGATCGACGCCAGACACGCTTCCAGCATCATGGATGTCCGAACTTTCCGAGGAGCTAACATCGATTTGGACCACTACCTTGTTGTAGCCAAGGTAGCACTTCGGGTTTCCAGGCCCAAGGCAAAACAGGGAGATGTTGGGAGAAGGTACAACGTCGAACGGCTACAATCGCAAGAGATCGCCAAATCCTTCTCCGACCGAGTTACAAGTAACCTCTCTCGAAGTTCTGTGCCGCCAACACAATGTATAGAAAACCAGTGGCAACATTGCCAAGACGCACTCAGAGAAGCCGCCTCTGACGTGCTGGGTTTCAAGCGACCACCAACAAGGAACCCCTGGTTTGATGAGGAATGTCGGCAGGCAAATGCAGCCAAACAACAGGCACGCAAGGCGGCGCTGCATAAAAGGACGAGAGCTGCTCATGAGCTCTATGAGCAGAAGAGGCGAGAGGAACACCGACTTCTCAGAAGGAAAAAGAGAGAGCATGAGAAGCGTGCGGTCGAAGATGTTGAGAGGTTTAAAAGCAGAAATGAAGTTCGAAAGTTTTATGAACAGGTGAAACGAAATTCACAAGTACATAAACCTAGAACCGAAGGCTGCAAAGACGAAAGTGGAAACATCATAGTGGAACCGCAGTCAATGCTGAGGATATGGAAGGACCACTTCTGCAGACTGTATAACGGCGACGACGAACCGAATTCCGCTGTCAGGCAGGATAATCCATTCAACATAGACGACGAAAGCCAACAATCCCGTCCTCCCGACTTAGACGAAGTAAAGATTGCCATATCTAAGCTGAAGTCTAACAAAGCCGCTGGAGCGGATGGCTTAAATGCCGAGCTCTTTAAAGCAGCTGGAGATAAGTTGGTTAGGAGCATGCACCAACTTATCTGTAAGATATGGTCGGAAGAAAGCATGCCCGATGAATGGAACCTCAGTATTGTTTGCCCGATCCTGAAAAAAGGAGACCCTCTAAACTGCACCAATTATAGAGGAATCAGTCTACTTAACATCGCTTATAAAATCTTCTCTGCCGTAATATGTGAACGTCTAAAGCCCATCGTCAACAACCTGATAGGTCCTTATCAGTGTGGTTTTAGACCAGAAAAGTCCACAGTCGATCAAATATTCACATTACGGCAGATCCTGGAAAAAACCCAAGAACACCAAATCGACACCCACCATCTTTTCATCGATTTCAAGGCCGCATATGACAGTATCTACAGGGACGAACTGTATAGAGCCATGTCTAGTTTTGGCATCCCTGCCAAACTCGTCCGTTTGTGCAGGATGACCATGGAGAATTCACGCTGCTCCATAAAGGTTGGAAACAACTTAACTGAACCTTTCGATGTCAAAAAAGGTTTTAGACAAGGTGATGCGCTGTCATGTGATTTTTTTAACATCGTACTTGAAAGAATAGTGCAAAGCTCACACGTCAACACCAGAGGCACTATCTTTCAAAAGTCTGTCCAATTACTAGCATATGCTGATGACATTGACATAATCGGAAGAACTCAGCGTGATGTCAATGGGGCTTTTGTGAGTACTGAGGCAGAGGCGGCAAAAATGGGTTTAACGGTTAATGAGGGCAAAACAAAGTACATGCTGTCATCAAGAAAGGACCTACAACACCGACGTCTTGGTTAAAACGTCACCATCGACAGACGTAACTTTGAGGTAGTCAAGGACTTCGTCTACCTAGGCTCCGCTGTAAACGCAGAAAACAACACCAGCGCTGAGATCAAACGAAGAATAACTCTTGCTAACCGCTGTTTCTTTGGGTTAAGAAAGCAATTGAGTGGAAAAATTCTCTCTCGAAGGACCAAAGTGTCGCTATATAAGACCCTTATCATCCCCGTCCTGCTATACGGTGCTATACGGTGGACTTTGACAAAAGCGGATGAAAGCACCTTGGGTCGTTTCGAGAGAAAGATTCTTCGTGTGATCTACGGTCCCGTATGCATCGAAGGGGAGTGGAGGAGAAGATGGAACGACGAGCTGTACAGCGACGTAGACTTAGCAAGAAGGGTAAAAGTCCAACGACTAAGATGGCTAGGTCACGTAGAGCGCATGGAAACCAATGCTCCGGCCCGGAAAGTCTTCGAATCCACACCCACAGGACAGCGCAGTAGAGGAAGACCGCGAATCAGGTGGCGCGCACAAGTGGAAGGTGACCTCACCCAACTTGGAGCGCGAAACTGGAGACATCTAGCTAGGGACCGAGCTAGATGGAGAAGTTTGTTGGGTGAGGCCCTAGTTCACACAGGACTGTAGCGCCACCTTAAGTAAGTAAGTTCTCTTAAATTTTTAGGTTATGTAGTCGACAAAAACGGGCTACACGTGGACCCAGAAAAAGTAGATAGTATGGTGAAAATACCTGCACCTAAAAATGTAAAACAAGTTAGGAGTTTCATAGGGACAGTTTCATGGTACAGACGCTTCGTACCGAATTTCGCAACACTAGTTAGGCCTTTAACAGATTTGTTGAAAAAGAGTAGGAAATTCGTTTGGTCACAGGAATGTGAAGATAGTTTCCGAAAAGCAAAGGAATGCTTAATCACCGCTCCAATTTTGACATGTCCAGATTTCAAGCTTCCATTTGTCGTTCAGACAGATGCATCCGACTACGGCATCGGGCCCTTACTCATTACATTTGAAGAGGGGAAAAAGTAATTTGTTACTTAAGTAGGTCTTTTAATAGAAGTGAAAGAAATTATTCCACTACGGAAAAGGAATGTTTGGCAGTTTTATGGGCGGTCGAGAAGTTACCATCTTATATCGAAGGAGTTCGATTTACGGTCGTAACGGATCACTATTCTTTAATTTGGTTGAGCAATCTCAAAGATCCACAAGGTAGACTTGCACGTTGGGCAGTTCGGCTCCAACAGTTTGATTTTGAAATCATTCATAGGAAAGGGAAAGAACATGTAGTACCAGACATGTTATCTCGGGGAGTTCCAGAGTAAGCTGGGATTTCAGATGAGGATAAAGACCCTTGGGTGGCTAAGATGGTTTCGTCAGTTGAGTCTAATCCGTTAGCTTTTCCGAATTGGAGAGTAGACAATGGCAGGTTATATAAATTTGTCAAGTCAAATCATGTGATCGTGCACGACAATAACGAAGAGTGGAAGTTAGTAGTCGGAAAGAAAGATAGGATAGGAGTTTTGAAAGAGTGTCACGATAGTCCACTAGCGGGGCACATGGGGGTTAGGAAAACGTTCGCGAGAGTAGGAGCTAAATATTATTGGCCTAAAATGAGAGTAGACGTCACTAGATATGTTAGGAAATGTAGTATATGCCAACAAGTGAAACCGATCAATGACAAGCCAGCCGGTCTTATGACTGAGAGAGTAGGAGTATCATCTCCCTGGGAGATGATAAGCGAAGATTTAGTAGGGCCCTTACCTAAGTCCAACAGAGGGTTTATGTATATTTTAACAGTAGTAGATTATCTTACCAAATTTCCTTTATTGTTTCCTCTTAGGACAGCCACCGCAAAGGCGGTATGTAAAGAGTTAGAAGATCACGTTTTTCTGTTATTTGGAGTTCCAAAAATTGTCATTTGTGACAATGGTCCGCAGTTCAAGAGTAGGGAGTTAAGGACACTTTGTGAAGGTTATTCGTCGAAAATTAGGTGTACTCCGCATTACCATCCACAGGCTAAAGCTAAAGCCGAAAGGATTAATCAAATTATTAAAACAACTTTAAGAGCGTATGTTTCAGAGAATCACCGAGTCTGGGATTCTCAGTTAGCTAAGGTAGCTTGTGCTATACGCACTTCCCAACATGAAGTTCTAGGTGTTAGTCCGTACTATTCGAATTTTGGAAAGGAGATGGCAACGAGTGGGCATTACGAAGGTATTAGGAGTGAGAGTATTGAAGGGAATAGGAGAGTCGAAGGAGGAACCATTGAAGAACGGTTCAGGAAGTTGAGATTAGAGATAGCTGCCAAATTAAAAGTAGCGGTAAAGAAGTCCGCCGAGAGGAGGAGAGATACTCAATATCTCCCGAATGACCTTGTATGGCGAAGAAATTTTGTTTTGTCCGATGCTGCAAACTACTACGCAGCTAAATTGGCACCAAAGTTTGTGGGGCCTTTTAAAATCTGTAAAAGGTTATCTCCTTGGACTTATGTTCTTGAAGATGACAACGGCAAAGATCGTGGCACTTGGCACATAAAAGATCTGAAGCTGTTTACGTCGTTATCGGAAAATGAATAAATATTGGAAGTCCCTTTTTAAGTAATCTATTTATCTCGTGATTGTTAAGCGAGAGAACTTGTCGAGTAAATAGTTTGTCTTATGAACAAACACCTTTTCAAGGAGGAAAGGGTGGGATTTGTTGCGTTATAAATAAACGCAACAAGTTCTTCTTATATTTAATTTTAATTTTTAATAGAGACGATGCATTTTGCATCCACTTGCTCACGTTTGTTTACTTTATTCGATTTGACAAATGTCACCATCCTTCGACACGAGGATGAGAGAGAGCGGGACGGCCATAGTCCTTCTGACCATGGTTATCTCTCTCATTTTCGTGAGGAAAAAAATACCAAGTTTCGTTTCAGGTTTCAAAAGAAGGATGGTTTCCATTTAAGTAAAACCAAACCAGATGGACGGTCTGGTCGATGCGTAAAGTTGCGCGAGAAGTTACTCCAAATGGAGAATGGCCTACGGCCCAACATAAAGTTTAATGAAAATTGTAAATTTATATTCATAAAGTTTTAAAAAAAAAATTGTAAATTTATATTCTTCATTAATTGTAAAACTATAAACAGATTTCATGGACTTATGGACGGTTAAGTTTCGGGAAACTTAGTTCGGGTTTTAGCTAACAGATACCAAATTGTAATTATGTTTTTCTTTCCTTTCGCGCGATTGTTTTAAAGTTAAAGTAAAGATTTTTCTCGATTTTAAATTTCGTAGTCGTTGTTCGATATCAAAGTAGAAAGTGGGGTGGCTGAATGCAGCTCCTGGAATCGTCGTGACCTGGAAGTGAATCCAGCGGGCGGCGAATTCCAGGGTGACTTGCACTTAGCTGTGAGAGAAGAGCGAGTAAGCGGGACCGCGAGTATTTCATCACAAGCTAAGATCAACAAGCCGATCTCCGATTGGCTGTTGATGATATGATTGAAATCCGCCACTCCATATTGGCTGAAAGCTAAAATGGCGGAAGAAAAAAAAAGAAGAGATAGGACAGATCTTGGAATCTGGCCGTCAATTCTTACAAAACATTCAAAGTGATAAGATTGAAAAAATTGGTGATATCAAACAGAGACTGTGTGAAGAAAAAAAATTGATAAAAATTATTAAAATTTAGTAGTGTCGTTCGTGGAAAAAAAAGTAAGGAAGAAACAAAAATTTGAAAAAGGAAAGGAAAGGAAAAATAACTAGTTGGGAATTCTGATATAAGGAAAAAGATAAGTACAAGTTTTTTTGTTGTTCTGTGTTAAATCATTTTAATACTTTTTTTATCCCAATTTGATTGATGGGAATTAAGACCTTAACGGTCCAGTCCATGAAATCTTTTGTTTAATTTTTGGAAAAGATCCTGAGTTTTCATCCTGCGTTTGCAAGGTTTCTCAGGCATTTTTACATTAATAAATTGATCATAAAAGATACCCATATTGTGTTATATTTTCTTATACAGTGGTTTTATTGTTTCACTTCGGTTTCTTTTCTTTGTTCTTGTTTTTTTAAGGTTTGCAATTTCCTTCTTTTTTTTATTTCAGGAAAAAAATTGCTGGCGCCCTCTTTCTTACGAAACGTAAGAACGCCCCTGTGGCAATTATCATAAAATTAATAATTATTTTGATATCAACGTGATATCAAAATCATCAGCAACTTAATTAATCGAATCGTCGATTAATTTGTATTCGCTGAACCCATCCCTTTCTGAGCTCGTCGTGGTGGCAGCACTTAAATTGCTGCCTGTTGCAATTTTTGCCTCTCGCCTCTTCGCCGCTGTTATTTGACAGATCGGCATAATTTGCACATTTTCATTTTCATATATCGCGTTTAAATTTGGTTAAGTGATTTGGTTTTCTTTTCGTTTGTTTTTATTTTGTTTATAATTTGAGTAATCAAATAATTTTCGGGCAAATAAAATTGCAACATAGCGAAACAATGTATTGGATTAGAAGTAGCAGACAGAAGATCATTTATAAAAATGAGGAAGACGGTCGGAGACAAAACGGAGCCCTGGGGCACACCAGCATTTATTTTATTGGTTTCAGACTTGAATCCGTCTAAAACAACTTGTATTGAACGGTTGTTTATTTTGTTCGAAGATGTCAACTTCTCACATTCTTCGTGGTTCTCGTTTGAGAGGAAAGAAAGTTAAGACCCATATCCACATTCCCTTGCACCAAAAAGTACTCAAAACGCTTCTGGGGTGGAATCGGCTAAGGTGATTGTTGATTGTTGACAGTCAAAATAATCGAATTTGATCTGTGTACGGTGATAGTCAAATTTATATGTACCTAAAAAGCTTTCACTAGAAAAATTTGATAGTCATTTTCCTACAAATATGTCGTTTCTGAATAGAGCTACCAGACGCTTACAAAAAACAAATAGCAAATTTTTTCAGTTACCCTTTTTAGGTACAAAAACACATTCCTGTGACCGACAAAGCTTACGTAATTCGAAAAAACACAAGAGAAATAAGAATGTTATTTAAAAACAGCCAATTTGATACTTTTATTTAGATATTTTATAGGAATCATTTTAAAATTTCACCATAGCAACAATGAATTGTGACAATTATAATCTGAAATTGTTCAATCGAATTGAATTGAGTTGAATCATCTTACAGAGACGGAATGAAAATGATAGTCAAAATTGACTATAAAAAATATGATAGTCAATTATCAGCTTAGCCGATTCCACCCCTGAATAAACCCTGCCATAGAAATAGAATAAAGTTGATAGCTGCGATATAACGAATTCCACGAAGCACAATAGAAGTTTAATTCGGATGTGGAATTATGCGAATTAAACTTCTCCGAAGGTAACCTTACCTTAACCATGTTGGACTTAATACTTTAAAAACAAAATTGGTGTGTTATTAACCCTCTGTGAATTGAAATAGCAAACCGCTTAACAAAATTGGCAGAAACTAAGGAAGCCATCTTTAAAACAACGATTAGACAAATAAACAAGAAGTTCTTCAATGAATACTCGTTGGAAATTCTTCACCTCAAACAAAACATTGAATGTATTACCGCTGAACTGAATACTGTAAGAAAAAGCACTTTTAATAACCGATACTATACTTTTTTAATTCTAAATTCGGCTGCAGAAAAGCTCAATCTTATTTTTAATTCAATTTGTTCATTTATTAAATTAGAGCCACCAATTCTCGTAAATATTTTTCACAATAAACCCAACAAAAGGCATTACACGAAAAACAGACACTGGAATTGTTCACATTTCACTTTTAATTTAATTTCATATTTGCTCAAGTAATAATGATTTTTTTGCTATCAATTCATTCAAGCGTGTGACCAGTTAAAATTTTTGTAGTTCACGGTTCTCGTGTTCATTTTGTATATTGACATTTTTCATCTATTCTCACGCTTGCATATTATTACATAGTTGCATTTTTTGTTCTTTCTTTCTTTTGTTCTGTATACCTTTGTAAGAAATAAAAATTAGTTTCTGTTAAACCTTCAAGCTTCAACAAGTGAGTTACTTCTTATCTCGTGATTTTGTGTTATTTCTACAATTCGAAATTAAACATTGGCGACCGTGACAGGACAACATTAAAAAAGAGTTTTTAGTGGCCTGTAGTGAAATTAAAAATCTTTTATCAAAGTTATACCATTGAATAATTACAAATAGAAGGGACACCGGGCAAATCCTGGTCTAGATGGCGACACTTATTTTTCAAATTTGGGAAATAAGGAGAATTCCAAATAAGGAGAATTCTAGATAAGGAGAATTTATTTCATGTTCGAAATGTACGAGCGCTTAAGGCGATAGAGAGAATTTTTGATTTCAACGAACTAAAAAGCAAACAGAATTACAGACACTCTTTCTTATTAGCAACTGCCGTCTAGACGTGTTCTGACTCATGACAACGTATTATAATTGTATTGTTTTAAGATTAAGATTTTATCCGTTTGGATTATTAAGTAAAAATTAAAAAGTATTCAACTAAGTTGCGTATCGTTTTTATTAAAGAAAATAAAGTAGTTCTTAGTAAATAAGACCGCTACAACTGGTGACCCCGACGTGATCCAGACGGAATATTTCAATTCAAGGCACGTACAAAATATTTTTTGTGATTTCAGTTTTTATGTGATACAATCTTTGCAGATTAAAAGGTCGCAGGCTCAAATTCTCGAGCACAAAGTCGTCGTCCAGAGAAAACAAGAGTTTGCTCTTGCAGCAGAACACCAGACGCCCAAGCATGTCGGACTCCGAGGACCCAACTAATTTGGAGCTCATACACAAGCTACGCGACGAACTCCGAGAAGCTAACGACGCCATCGAGCTACTAAAAAAAATGCACCTCGACAAAACGATCACCACGACACCTCAAAAAGTTTTGGCAGGCCCGAGTCACACTAGCCATGCACCATCGGATTTACAAAATCGTTCAGGCCCACAACATCTGGTACAACGTGTACCATTGCCAAAATTCAATCCACAGTACCCACAACTCTGGCTTACTCAAGTGGAAATGGCATTTCAACTCGCTGCTGTTAACAACGATGACGATCACTACGCCAATTTGCTGGTCAGTCTCGAGGGCGACGCCTTAAAAGCCGTCGGCGATTTGGCAAATTCGTATTCGTAATTCTCAAAGAACGGTTAGTGAACCATTTCGCTCCCACACCTGAGTCACAACTGCGTAGGATGCTAAGGGGAGAAGATATGACCGGAAAAAAGCCATCAGCCATAATTGCGCACATGAGACATCTCTCCGATGGTCGCTGTGACCCTTCAATTATGCGCACACTTTTTTTTGACCGACTTCCTGAGAACATTTCCACGGTGCTACTAGCAATGGGACAGGAAGACCTGGACAAGTTGGCCGAAGTCGGAGACAAGATATACGACATGAATACTGTACAGCATTTGTGTCCTATTTCTACGTCATCCACTGCTGCACCTGCGACAATCCAGGCCTTTACAAGGGACGACACATCAACCCTGGACGATCTAAAAAAGTCAATCGAGCAGCTACGTAGGGATATACAGATCCTAAAGTCCGATAGACAACCAACCAACAGATCTACGTCACGAAACAGGTCGTCGAGACGGCAACGAGTCAGAAGGAGTGAAGAAACCGACTTATGCTACTTTCATCAAAGGTTTGGCAGCCAAGCACGAAAGTGTAAAGCTGGTTGTCGTAACTGGACGGAAAACTAAAATCGCCGTCGAGTGTACAGACGGTCACTCACGGCAACAGCGACTATCACCGTCTACAAATCACTGACAAAAATAACGGAGTGTCTTTCTTGGTCGACACTGGAGCAGACATTTCCGTTTTGCCCAAGAAGTTTGCAAATGACAACTCGCCAGCCTTATCTCGGCTTTACGGTGCCAACGGTACTACAATTTCGACCTACGGTACTAAAACTTTAGTACTCGACCTAGGGCTCCGACGAGAATTTCGTTGGCTCTTCACAATTGCTGATGTGAAACAACCTATCATAGGAGCAGACTTCATCCATCACTTTGATCTAACCATCCGGTTAAGTCAAAAGTTGATCAGTGACAACAAAGTTGATTTGAGTGTAAAAGGCCGTCTCATCAGTAGTTCACAGCCAACTCTAAGAACTATAGACGAAAACAACCGTTTTGCCGACATACTCAAAGACTTCATTGACATCACACACGACAAGCAGATGTGCGTTCAAGAACACCATGTACGGCATCACATCATCACAAAAGGACATCCAGTTGCGGAACGAGTGCGCCGACTTGCCGGCGAAAAGCTCAAAGCAGCCAAAGAGGAGTTCCAAAATATGATGCTACAAGGAATCTGCCAACCGTCCAAGAGTGAGTGGGCATCTCCACTGCAAATGGTGCAGAAGAAATCTGGAAGCTGGAGGCCATGTGGTGACTACCGCCGCCTCAATCGCATAACCGTACCAGACCGGTATCCAATTCTACACCTACGAGATTTCAGCCATCAACTCAACGGTTGCACCATTTTTACAACCCTCGACCTTAAAAGGGCATACCATCAGATACCACTTTGAGTTCAACGCAATGACTTTCGGCTTATGTAATGCCGCCCAAACGATGCAACGATTCATGGACTCAACACTAAGAGGACTCAATTTTTGTTTCTGCTACATCGACGACATCCTGATAGCATCACCGGACGAGGAAAGTCATCGACAACACCTGCGTATCGTCGACGAAAAACTTCAACAGTTTGGACTAATCATCAACGTATCCAAGTGTTTCTTTGGGCAACCAGAGGTAAGATACTTAGGATACACACACACACAGTAGATCTTTATTTAACATTATGAAAAAAAAAAATGTATTTATTATTTTATACAATTTGTCTAATTTAAAAAAAACTTACATGTTGTTTTTTTGTTGTTGTATTTTACATTGTTTTGTTTTTTAAATCTTATGAAAACGAAAAAAAAAATTTAAACTATTTAATAAATTAACATTAAAAAGAAGAGACTAATAAATTAAAAAGACAAACATAAATTATCACAGTGTAGTTCAGGTACTTATTTTATTACTAATGCGTAGCTTACAATGGTGTTGTCTCGATCTTCTTGAGTGTTCAACGTTCTTCTTATTTTTGTTGTATGCGCAAGCTTTCAAGAGTATACCTCGTCGTCATTCTCTTCTCTTTGTCGAGTACTCTTACATCATCGAAATTTGGTATGTGGCCGCTATCAATTATATGTTGTGATAGCCCTGTTGATGGTTTCTTCTTTCTTATGTCCGCTTTGTGCTCCGTCATTCTTATACCCAGTTGTCTTTTTGTTGTTCCGATGTAAGTCAAATTTCACTTCTCTCCTTCTGTCCCCCCGCAGCAAACCTCATAGACAACGTTGTGTTGTTGGTTCTTTTTTATCGGAGCTTTGGTGTTCGTGAAAATGTTCCTGAGTGTGGCATTTGACTTATATGCGTATGATGCGCTTTCTTCTTTAATGATTGAATGTAAGCTTCTACCGTCTGTTAACTTTGGAATATAGCGCATGCTGAAGTACCTGATTATGCTGTTGTTGTTTTATTTATCGGGTTTGTTGTTTGATTTATTTTCTTTTGGATTAGGTTGTTTATTATAAAATTTGGATAGTTGTTCATTTGGAGAATGGTTTTGATTATGTTTATGTTGTCATCTTTGAATTGAACGTCGCTTATATCAAGTATTTTGTTTGATATATAATCATCAGGAGTATATTTCGGACAATGTTTTCTATCTATTTATCTTATACTATTTTCAGCCATATCTGTTTACTAAAATCTTGTATCAACTTTTGATTTTTGAAGTCAGTGCGGAGGCAGAAGATCTTAACCAAATTAATTGAAAAAACTACATTTATTTTTCTTTTAATATAAGGCACCAATGCCCCCCTATTAGAATTTCCAATCTCAAAAAAAAAATGTCATACATTCTTGATCCACCCTACGACATTAATAGGCTTTCGAAAGAAGAACTCGTTTATGAGTTGCGGGCTAGAGGCCTGAAGGAAGGGTCTAAGGTGGATGAGATGAGGATGACTCTCAGGGCTAGTCGCATGCTGGAACGGACTGGTTCAATTTCTTCGGATAGTCCACACTATCCATATTCATTTGAAGAGGATTCCAAGGCGGTTAGGGCGAAAATTTTGGAGATTAGGGATTTGCTTCCGAATGCATCAAAAAATCCGAAGTCGTCGGATTACCAGAAGGTGTTGACGAAAATCGAGTGGTCGTTGGGTAGGATTGCTAGGGCTAAGGCAGAATCGTCGGATGAGGTTAACGAGGTAGCGGATTTAAGGGGGGAAATTTTACTTTTGATGGCTAAATTATCCGAGGTAGAGGAGGTGATTGAACCTCCTAAAAATGTTAATGATAATAATAATAATAATAATAATAATAATAATAATAATAATAACCAATCAACAATGTCGACAGCAGATCTGGAAGCGCCAGCTGCATCAATCGGCCAACAAACGAGATCTAGTGGGTTCGAACTACAGGGTGATACACCCCGTGACTGGAATCCCGAGCGACCATATAAGTGGAACGTGCAGTTCTCTGGTGAACGGTGTGGTTCATCAGTGAATTCTTTTATTGAAAGAATCGAGGAATTGAGGGATGCTCGCGGTGGTTCTGAGGAAGCAATTTACAGGTCAGCGGTGGATTTATTTACTGGGAAGGCGCTTCTCTGGTTTAGGGCGATTAGGGACACGGCTTCAACATGGAAAGAGTTAGTTAGGGAATTGAAGTTGGAGTTTTTGCCCTCCAACTATGATGATCTCTTGTTGGATGAGGTCAGGCATCGAACCCAGGGTAAGGAAGAGTCAATAGGCATGTACGTACGTTGCGCTCATGCAGACTCTTTTCAAATGTTTTTCGGAGCCTCTGAGTGAGAATAGGAAGTTGGCTATTCTCATAAAGAATATCGCTTCATTCTACCAGACACAGCTAGGTTTAGCTGACATTAAGTCAGTCAATGATTTGGTGGCCTTGGGCAAAAGGCTGGAAACCATTAGGGCAAATGTCTAGTCTTTCGTTCCTCCACCCTCTTATCGCAACAGGTCGGCTTTGGAGCCGGATGTTGCTTACATCGCCTCGGTATCGGATACTCGAGTTACGGTTAACCCTGATCCCCCTCCCAATAGAAACAATCGTTGTTTTAAGTGTAACCGGGAAAGCCATTTCGCTAATTCCTGTTCCGCTCCTAGGCGCTGTTTTGGTTGTGGTACTGTAGGGACCACAAGGCAAAATTGTAGACGCTGCTCGTCGGGAAACGGGCAACGGACTCTTGGGCCAGCAGGACAAGAGCGCTGGCGTCAGAGTTAGGAAGGTTGCCTGCTGGCGACCAGTTGGCTTCCAAAGTTAGGTTAGGTTTCACGTTAGATTCAAGCGGTGTAGATAGACATCCGTTTTTAGGTGTTAATGTTTATGGTATTAGGTTTTTAGGATTACTAGATTCTGGGGCATCGCGAACGATTATTTGTAGGGACGCATGGCATGTTTTAAAAGATGTAGGATTACAATTAGATAGTTCAAATGTTAGGGAAGTTCACTTAGCAGATGGTGCAAGTATAGGAGTTTTAGGAATAGTTAAAATACCCATTGTTGTAGAGAGTAGGACAATTTGGATTGAATGCTTAGTCATTCCCAACCTAACGCATGCTTTGATTTTAGGTGCCGATTTTTATGCATTATCGGGTATAGTCCCGGATTTACGTTCAAACATGTGGAGTTTTTCGAGCCAGGATATAGTGGCCTCGATAGATACTACGTCTATCACAGAGGAGTCTGAATTAGACGAGGATCAGAAAGGGAAACTTAAACATTTAGTCGAGAATGCTTTTAAGAATATGCCAGAGGGATTAGGAGTAACAACAATGATAGAACATGACATCAAAACTTCGTCTGAGCCGGTTTCACCGGCAATGCAGGAACACATAGATAGATCACTTCAGGAGATGTTGGAAGAGGACGTCATTGAGAAATCAAACAGTCCATGGGCTTCCCCAATTGTTCTCATTAGGAAAGAAGATGATAGTTTTAGGTTTTGTGTCGACTTTAGGAAGGTTAACCAGGTTACAGAAAGGGATGCGTATCCGTTGCCGATAATTTCGGCTATATTAGACAAACTTAGGAATGCCAAATTTTTAACATCGTTGGACATTAAGTCCGCTTACTGGCAGATTCCAATGGCATTGGAATCGCGGAAGTACACTGCCTTTATGGTACCTGGTAGGGGTGTCTTTCAATTCAAAAGAATGCCTTTTGGATTACACAATGCGCCTGCAACATGGCAGCGTAAGGCTGAACTACTTAGTGAACACCTTATAGGGCTTCTACGACTTATTCGGAGCCCAGGCCTATAAGGAGCGGTTTAACCGGCTCCCCGTCCTTGGAGTTATACTAAGGATCTGGCCCTCCAGGTTGGGGGTTGTGCCGTCAGGGTGACTTCCTGACCACTTAAAAATCTTATAGTTGCGAAGCACCAACAAGCCTCGGATACGGACGGATTTACTGCTGACAACCAACGCAAACGAATTAAGGACAACGAACTTCGGATATGCACGTGGAATGTTAGGTCCCTTAACAGACCACGTGCAGCCGAAGAATTAGCGGAGGCCCTAGACTGCTATAAAGCAGACATCACCGCCATCCAGGAAATACGATGGGATGGGCCGGGCAAAAAGAGGATGAAAAACTGCGATATCTACTATGGTGACTGCTACCGAGAAAACCAACAGCGCTTATTTGGATGCGGCTTCGTCATTGGAGCCAGACTTAGGCAACAAGTCTTAAGCTATAGGTGCATCAACGAGCGCCTCATGACCATCCGCATCAAGGCTAAATTCGGCAACATTAGCCTGATATGCGCGCACGCCCCCACAGATGAGAAGGATGACAACACCAAAGATATGTTCTTCGAGCTCTTAGACAAAACATACGAGCAGTGTCCTAGCTACGATATTAAAATTGTCCTGGTCGATTTTAATGCCAAGCTAGGAAGGGAAGACATCTTTGGTGGAATAATCGGGAAAAACAGCCTGCACGACAACACTTCCGACAACGGATTCAGGTTCATAGATTTTGCTGCGGGGCGAAACGTCATGGTAGCCAGTACGCGTTTTCCACACCTCAACATCCACAAAGGAACTTGGAGATCTCCAGATCAATCTACCGTCAACCAGATTGACCATATTGCGATCGACGCCAGACACGCTTCCAGCATCATGGATGTCCGAACTTTCCGAGGAGCTAACATCGATTTGGACCACTACCTTGTTGTAGCCAAGGTAGCACTTCGGGTTTCCAGGCCCAAGGCAAAACAGGGAGATGTTGGGAGAAGGTACAACGTCGAACGGCTACAATCGCAAGAGATCGCCAAATCCTTCTCCGACCGAGTTACAAGTAACCTCTCTCGAAGTTCTGTGCCGCCAACACAATGTATAGAAAACCAGTGGCAACATTGCCAAGACGCACTCAGAGAAGCCGCCTCTGACGTGCTGGGTTTCAAGCGACCACCAACAAGGAACCCCTGGTTTGATGAGGAATGTCGGCAGGCAAATGCAGCCAAACAACAGGCACGCAAGGCGGCGCTGCATAAAAGGACGAGAGCTGCTCATGAGCTCTATGAGCAGAAGAGGCGAGAGGAACACCGACTTCTCAGAAGGAAAAAGAGAGAGCATGAGAAGCGTGCGGTCGAAGATGTTGAGAGGTTTAAAAGCAGAAATGAAGTTCGAAAGTTTTATGAACAGGTGAAACGAAATTCACAAGTACATAAACCTAGAACCGAAGGCTGCAAAGACGAAAGTGGAAACATCATAGTGGAACTGCAGTCAATGCTGAGGATATGGAAGGACCACTTCTGCAGACTGTATAACGGCGACGACGAACCGAATTCCGCTGTCAGGCAGGATAATCCATTCAACATAGACGACGAAAGCCAACAATCCCGTCCTCCCGACTTAGACGAAGTAAAGATTGCCATATCTAAGCTGAAGTCTAACAAAGCCGCTGGAGCGGATGGCTTAAATGCCGAGCTCTTTAAAGCAGCTGGAGATAAGTTGGTTAGGAGCATGCACCAACTTATCTGTAAGATATGGTCGGAAGAAAGCATGCCCGATGAATGGAACCTCAGTATTGTTTGCCCGATCTTGAAAAAAGGAGACCCTCTAAACTGCACCAATTATAGAGGAATCAGTCTACTTAACATCGCTTATAAAATCTTCTCTGCCGTAATATGTGAACGTCTAAAGCCCATCGTCAACAACCTGATAGGTCCTTATCAGTGTGGTTTTAGACCAGAAAAGTCCACAGTCGATCAAATATTCACATTACGGCAGATCCTGGAAAAAACCCAAGAACACCAAATCGACACCCACCATCTTTTCATCGATTTCAAGGCCGCATATGACAGTATCTACAGGGACGAACTGTATAGAGCCATGTCTAGTTTTGGCATCCCTGCCAAACTCGTCCGTTTGTGCAGGATGACCATGGAGAATTCACGCTGCTCCATAAAGGTTGGAAACAACTTAACTGAACCTTTCGATGTCAAAAAAGGTTTTAGACAAGGTGATGCGCTGTCATGTGATTTTTTTAACATCGTACTTGAAAGAATAGTGCAAAGCTCACACGTCAACACCAGAGGCACTATCTTTCAAAAGTCTGTCCAATTACTAGCATATGCTGATGACATTGACATAATCGGAAGAACTCAGCGTGATGTCAATGGGGCTTTTGTGAGTACTGAGGCAGAGGCGGCAAAAATGGGTTTAACGGTTAATGAGGGCAAAACAAAGTACATGCTGTCATCAAGAAAGGACCTACAACACCGACGTCTTGGTTAAAACGTCACCATCGACAGACGTAACTTTGAGGTAGTCAAGGACTTCGTCTACCTAGGCTCCGCTGTAAACGCAGAAAACAACACCAGCGCTGAGATCAAACGAAGAATAACTCTTGCTAACCGCTGTTTCTTTGGGTTAAGAAAGCAATTGAGTGGAAAAATTCTCTCTCGAAGGACCAAAGTGTCGCTATATAAGACCCTTATCATCCCCGTCCTGCTATACGGTGCTATACGGTGGACTTTGACAAAAGCGGATGAAAGCACCTTGGGTCGTTTCGAGAGAAAGATTCTTCGTGTGATCTACGGTCCCGTATGCATCGAAGGGGAGTGGAGGAGAAGATGGAACGACGAGCTGTACAGCGACGTAGACTTAGCAAGAAGGGTAAAAGTCCAACGACTAAGATGGCTAGGTCACGTAGAGCGCATGGAAACCAATGCTCCGGCCCGGAAAGTCTTCGAATCCACACCCACAGGACAGCGCAGTAGAGGAAGACCGCGAATCAGGTGGCGCGCACAAGTGGAAGGTGACCTCACCCAACTTGGAGCGCGAAACTGGAGACATCTAGCTAGGGACCGAGCTAGATGGAGAAGTTTGTTGGGTGAGGCCCTAGTTCACACAGGACTGTAGCGCCACCTTAAGTAAGTAAGTTCTCTTAAATTTTTAGGTTATGTAGTCGACAAAAACGGGCTACACGTGGACCCAGAAAAAGTAGATAGTATGGTGAAAATACCTGCACCTAAAAATGTAAAACAAGTTAGGAGTTTCATAGGGACAGTTTCATGGTACAGACGCTTCGTACCGAATTTCGCAACACTAGTTAGGCCTTTAACAGATTTGTTGAAAAAGAGTAGGAAATTCGTTTGGTCACAGGAATGTGAAGATAGTTTCCGAAAAGCAAAGGAATGCTTAATCACCGCTCCAATTTTGACATGTCCAGATTTCAAGCTTCCATTTGTCGTTCAGACAGATGCATCCGACTACGGCATCGGGCCCTTACTCATTACATTTGAAGAGGGGAAAAAGTAATTTGTTACTTAAGTAGGTCTTTTAATAGAAGTGAAAGAAATTATTCCACTACGGAAAAGGAATGTTTGGCAGTTTTATGGGCGGTCGAGAAGTTACCATCTTATATCGAAGGAGTTCGATTTACGGTCGTAACGGATCACTATTCTTTAATTTGGTTGAGCAATCTCAAAGATCCACAAGGTAGACTTGCACGTTGGGCAGTTCGGCTCCAACAGTTTGATTTTGAAATCATTCATAGGAAAGGGAAAGAACATGTAGTACCAGACATGTTATCTCGGGGAGTTCCAGAGTAAGCTGGGATTTCAGATGAGGATAAAGACCCTTGGGTGGCTAAGATGGTTTCGTCAGTTGAGTCTAATCCGTTAGCTTTTCCGAATTGGAGAGTAGACAATGGCAGGTTATATAAATTTGTCAAGTCAAATCATGTGATCGTGCACGACAATAACGAAGAGTGGAAGTTAGTAGTCGGAAAGAAAGATAGGATAGGAGTTTTGAAAGAGTGTCACGATAGTCCACTAGCGGGGCACATGGGGGTTAGGAAAACGTTCGCGAGAGTAGGAGCTAAATATTATTGGCCTAAAATGAGAGTAGACGTCACTAGATATGTTAGGAAATGTAGTATATGCCAACAAGTGAAACCGATCAATGACAAGCCAGCCGGTCTTATGACTGAGAGAGTAGGAGTATCATCTCCCTGGGAGATGATAAGCGAAGATTTAGTAGGGCCCTTACCTAAGTCCAACAGAGGGTTTATGTATATTTTAACAGTAGTAGATTATCTTACCAAATTTCCTTTATTGTTTCCTCTTAGGACAGCCACCGCAAAGGCGGTATGTAAAGAGTTAGAAGATCACGTTTTTCTGTTATTTGGAGTTCCAAAAATTGTCATTTGTGACAATGGTCCGCAGTTCAAGAGTAGGGAGTTAAGGACACTTTGTGAAGGTTATTCGTCGAAAATTAGGTGTACTCCGCATTACCATCCACAGGCTAAAGCTAAAGCCGAAAGGATTAATCAAATTATTAAAACAACTTTAAGAGCGTATGTTTCAGAGAATCACCGAGTCTGGGATTCTCAGTTAGCTAAGGTAGCTTGTGCTATACGCACTTCCCAACATGAAGTTCTAGGTGTTAGTCCGTACTATTCGAATTTTGGAAAGGAGATGGCAACGAGTGGGCATTACGAAGGTATTAGGAGTGAGAGTATTGAAGGGAATAGGAGAGTCGAAGGAGGAACCATTGAAGAACGGTTCAGGAAGTTGAGATTAGAGATAGCTGCCAAATTAAAAGTAGCGGTAAAGAAGTCCGCCGAGAGGAGGAGAGATACTCAATATCTCCCGAATGACCTTGTATGGCGAAGAAATTTTGTTTTGTCCGATGCTGCAAACTACTACGCAGCTAAATTGGCACCAAAGTTTGTGGGGCCTTTTAAAATCTGTAAAAGGTTATCTCCTTGGACTTATGTTCTTGAAGATGACAACGGCAAAGATCGTGGCACTTGGCACATAAAAGATCTGAAGCTGTTTACGTCGTTATCGGAAAATGAATAAATATTGGAAGTCCCTTTTTAAGTAATCTATTTATCTCGTGATTGTTAAGCGAGAGAACTTGTCGAGTAAATAGTTTGTCTTATGAACAAACACCTTTTCAAGGAGGAAAGGGTGGGATTTGTTGCGTTATAAATAAACGCAACAAGTTCTTCTTATATTTAATTTTAATTTTTAATAGAGACGATGCATTTTGCATCCACTTGCTCACGTTTGTTTACTTTATTCGATTTGACAAATGTCACCATCCTTCGACACGAGGATGAGAGAGAGCGGGACGGCCATAGTCCTTCTGACCATGGTTATCTCTCTCATTTTCGTGAGGAAAAAAATACCAAGTTTCGTTTCAGGTTTCAAAAGAAGGATGGTTTCCATTTAAGTAAAACCAAACCAGATGGACGGTCTGGTCGATGCGTAAAGTTGCGCGAGAAGTTACTCCAAATGGAGAATGGCCTACGGCCCAACATAAAGTTTAATGAAAATTGTAAATTTATATTCATAAAGTTTTAAAAAAAAAATTGTAAATTTATATTCTTCATTAATTGTAAAACTATAAACAGATTTCATGGACTTATGGACGGTTAAGTTTCGGGAAACTTAGTTCGGGTTTTAGCTAACAGATACCAAATTGTAATTATGTTTTTCTTTCCTTTCGCGCGATTGTTTTAAAGTTAAAGTAAAGATTTTTCTCGATTTTAAATTTCGTAGTCGTTGTTCGATATCAAAGTAGAAAGTGGGGTGGCTGAATGCAGCTCCTGGAATCGTCGTGACCTGGAAGTGAATCCAGCGGGCGGCGAATTCCAGGGTGACTTGCACTTAGCTGTGAGAGAAGAGCGAGTAAGCGGGACCGCGAGTATTTCATCACAAGCTAAGATCAACAAGCCGATCTCCGATTGGCTGTTGATGATATGATTGAAATCCGCCACTCCATATTGGCTGAAAGCTAAAATGGCGGAAGAAAAAAAAAGAAGAGATAGGACAGATCTTGGAATCTGGCCGTCAATTCTTACAAAACATTCAAAGTGATAAGATTGAAAAAATTGGTGATATCAAACAGAGACTGTGTGAAGAAAAAAAATTGATAAAAATTATTAAAATTTAGTAGTGTCGTTCGTGGAAAAAAAAGTAAGGAAGAAACAAAAATTTGAAAAAGGAAAGGAAAGGAAAAATAACTAGTTGGGAATTCTGATATAAGGAAAAAGATAAGTACAAGTTTTTTTGTTGTTCTGTGTTAAATCATTTTAATACTTTTTTTATCCCAATTTGATTGATGGGAATTAAGACCTTAACGGTCCAGTCCATGAAATCTTTTGTTTAATTTTTGGAAAAGATCCTGAGTTTTCATCCTGCGTTTGCAAGGTTTCTCAGGCATTTTTACATTAATAAATTGATCATAAAAGATACCCATATTGTGTTATATTTTCTTATACAGTGGTTTTATTGTTTCACTTCGGTTTCTTTTCTTTGTTCTTGTTTTTTTAAGGTTTGCAATTTCCTTCTTTTTTTTATTTCAGGAAAAAAATTGCTGGCGCCCTCTTTCTTACGAAACGTAAGAACGCCCCTGTGGCAATTATCATAAAATTAATAATTATTTTGATATCAACGTGATATCAAAATCATCAGCAACTTAATTAATCGAATCGTCGATTAATTTGTATTCGCTGAACCCATCCCTTTCTGAGCTCGTCGTGGTGGCAGCACTTAAATTGCTGCCTGTTGCAATTTTTGCCTCTCTCCTCTTCGCCGCTGTTATTTGACAGATCGGCATAATTTGCACATTTTCATTTTCATATATCGCGTTTAAATTTGGTTAAGTGATTTGGTTTTCTTTTCGTTCGTTTTTATTTTGTTTATAATTTGAGTAATCAAATAATTTTCGGGCAAATAAAATTGCAACATAGCGAAACAATGTATTGGATTAGAAGTAGCAGACAGAAGATCATTTATAAAAATGAGGAAGACGGTCGGAGACAAAACGGAGCCCTGGGGCACACCAGCATTTATTTTATTGGTTTCAGACTTGAATCCGTCTAAAACAACTTGTATTGAACGGTTGTTTATTTTGTTCGAAGATGTCAACTTCTCACATTCTTCGTGGTTCTCGTTTGAGAGGAAAGAAAGTTAAGACCCATATCCACATTCCCTTGCACCAAAAAGTACTCAAAACGCTTCTGGGGTGGAATCGGCTAAGGTGATTGTTGATTGTTGACAGTCAAAATAATCGAATTTGATCTGTGTACGGTGATAGTCAAATTTATATGTACCTAAAAAGCTTTCACTAGAAAAATTTGATAGTCATTTTCCTACAAATATGTCGTTTCTGAATAGAGCTCCCAGACGCTTACAAAAAACGAATAGCAAATTTTTTCAGTTACCCTTTTTAGGTACAAAAACACATTCTTGTGACCGACAAAGCTTACGTAATTCGAAAAAACACAAGAGAAATAAGAATGTTATTTAAAAACAGCCAATTTGATACTTTTATTTAGATATTTTATAGGAATCATTTTAAAATTTCACCATAGCAACAATGAATTGTGACAATTATAATCTGAAATTGTTCAATCGAATTGAATTGAGTTGAATCATCTTACAGAGACGGAATGAAAATGATAGTCAAAATTGACTATAAAAAATATGATAGTCAATTATCAGCTTAGCCGATTCCACCCCTGAATAAACCCTGCCATAGAAATAGAATAAAGTTGATAGCTGCGATATAACGAATTCCACGAAGCACAATAGAAGTTTAATTCGGATGTGGAATTATGCGAATTAAACTTCTCCGAAGGTAACCTTACCTTAACCATGTTGGACTTAATACTTTAAAAACAAAATTGGTGTGTTATTAACCCTCTGTGAATTGAAATAGCAAACCGCTTAACAAAATTGGCAGAAACTAAGGAAGCCATCTTTAAAACAACGATTAGACAAATAAACAAGAAGTTCTTCAATGAATACTCGTTGGAAATTTTCACCTCAAACAAAACATTGAATGTATTACCGCTGAACTGAATAATGTAAGAAAAAGCACTTTTAATAACCGATACTATACTTTTTTAATTCTAAATTCGGCTGCAGAAAAGCTCAATCTTATTTTTAATTCAATTTGTTCATTTATTAAATTAGAGCCACCAATTCTCGTAAATATTTTCACAATAAACCCAACAAAAGGCATTACACGAAAAACAGACACTGGAATTGTTCACATTTCACTTTTAATTTAATTTCATATTTGCTCAAGTAACAAAATAATGATTTTTTTGCTATCAATTCATTCAAGCGTGTGACCAGTTGAAATTTTTGTAGTTCACGGTTCTCGTGTTCATTTTGTATATTGACATTTTTCATCTATTCTCACGCTTGCATATTATTACATAGTTGCATTTTTTGTTCTTTCTTTCTTTTGTTCTGTATACCTTTGTAAGAAATAAAAATTAGTTTCTGTTAAACCTTCAAGCTTCAACAAGTGAGTTACTTCTTATCTCGTAATTTTGTATTATTTCTACAATTCGAAATTAAACATTGGCGACCGTGACAGGACAACATTATAAAAGAGTTTTTAGTGACCTGTAGTGAAATTAAAAATCTTTTATCAAAGTTATACCATTGAATAATTACAAATAGAAGGGACACCGGGCAAATCCTGATCTAGATGGCGACACTTATTTTTCAAATTTGGGAAATAAGGAGAATTCCAAATAAGGAGAATTCTAGATGAGGAGAATTTATTTCATGTTCGAAATGTACGAGCGCTTAAGGCGATAGAGAGAATTTTTGATTTCAACGAACTAAAAAGCAAACAGAATTACAGACACTCTTTCTTATTAGCAACTGCCGTCTAGACGTGTTCTGACTCATGACAACGTATTATAATTGTATTGTTTTAAGATTAAGATTTTATCCGTTTGGATTATTAAGTAAAAATTAAAAAGTATTCAACTAAGTTGCGTATCGTTTTTATTAAAGAAAATAAAGTAGTTCTTAGTAAATAAGACCGCTACAACTGGTGACCCCGACGTGATCCAGACGGAATATTTCAATTCAAGGCACGTACAAAATATTTTTTGTGATTTCAGTTTTTATGTGATACAATCTTTGCAGATTAAAAGGTCGCAGGCTCAAATTCTCGAGCACAAAGTCGTCGTCCAGAGAAAACAAGAGTTTGCTCTTGCAGCAGAACACCAGACGCCCAAGCATGTCGGACTCCGAGGACCCAACTAATTTGGAGCTCATACACAAGCTACGCGACGAACTCCGAGAAGCTAACGACGCCATCGAGCTACTAAAAAAAATGCAGGCCCGAGTCACACTAGCCATGCACCATCGGATTTACAAAATCGTTCAGGCCCACAACATCTGGTACAACGTGTACCATTGCCAAAATTCAATCCACAGTACCCACAACTCTGGCTTACTCAAGTGGAAATGGCATTTCAACTCGCTGCTGTTAACAACGATGACGATCACTACGCCAATTTGCTGGTCAGTCTCGAGGGCGACGCCTTAAAAGCCGTCGGCGATTTGGCAAATTCGTAGCTCTCAAAGAACGGTTAGTGAACCATTTCGCTCCCACACCTGAGTCACAACTGCGTAGGATGCTAAGGGGAGAAGATATGACCGGAAAAAAGCCATCAGCCATAATTGCGCACATGAGACATCCCTCCGATGGTCGCTGTGACCCTTCAATTATGCGCACACTTTTTTTTGACCGACTTCCTGAGAACATTTCCACGGTGCTACTAGCAATGGGACAGGAAGACCTGGACAAGTTGGCCGAAGTCGGAGACAAGATATACGACATGAATACTGTACAGCATTTGTGTCCCATTTCTACGTCATCCACTGCTGCACCTGCGACAATCCAGGCCTTTACAAGGGACGACACATCAACCCTGGACGATCTAAAAAAGTCAATCGAGCAGCTACGTAGGGATATACAGATCCTAAAGTCCGATAGACAACCAACCAACAGGTCTACGTCACGAAACAGGTCGTCGAGACGGCAACGAGTCAGAAGGAGTGAAGAAACCGACTTATGCTACTTTCATCAAAGGTTTGGCAGCCAAGCACGAAAGTGTAAAGCTGGTTGTCGTAACTGGACGGAAAACTAAAATCGCCGTCGAGTGTACAGACGGTCACTCACGGCAACAGCGACTATCACCGTCTACAAATCACTGACAAAAATAACGGAGTGTCTTTCTTGGTCGACACTGGAGCAGACATTTCCGTTTTGCCCAAGAAGTTTGCAAATGACAACTCGCCAGCCTTATCTCGGCTTTACGGTGCCAACGGTACTACAATTTCGACCTATGGTACTAAAACTTTAGTACTCGACCTAGGGCTCCGACGAGAATTTCGTTGGCTCTTCACAATTGCTGATGTGAAACAACCTATCATAGGAGCAGACTTCATCCATCACTTTGATCTAACCATCCGGTTAAGTCAAAAGTTGATCAGTGACAACAAAGTTGATTTGAGTGTAAAAGGCCGTCTCATCAGTAGTTCACAGCCAACTCTAAGAACTATAGACGAAAACAACCGTTTTGCCGACATACTCAAAGACTTCATTGACATCACACACGACAAGCAGATGTGCGTTCAAGAACACCATGTACGGCATCACATCATCACAAAAGGACATCCAGTTGCGGAACGAGTGCGCCGACTTGCCGGCGAAAAGCTCAAAGCAGCCAAAGAGGAGTTCCAAAATATGATGCTACAAGGAATCTGCCAACCGTCCAAGAGTGAGTGGGCATCTCCACTGCAAATGGTGCAGAAGAAATCTGGAAGCTGGAGGCCATGTGGTGACTACCGCCGCCTCAATCGCATAACCGTACCAGACCGGTATCCAATTCCACACCTACGAGATTTCAGCCATCACTCAACGGTTGCACCATTTTTACAACCCTCGACCTTAAAAGGGCATACCATCAGATACCACTCGCTGAAGAAGATCGACCGAAGACAGCCGTCATAACACCTTTCGGACTCTTTGAGTTCAACGCAATGACTTTCGGCTTATGTAATGCCGCCCAAACGATGCAACGATTCATGGACTCAACACTAAGAGGACTCAATTTTTGTTTCTGCTACATCGACGACATCCTGATAGCATCACCGGACGAGGAAAGTCATCGACAACACCTGCGTATCGTCGACGAAAAACTTCAACAGTTTGGACTAATCATCAACGTATCCAAGTGTTTCTTTGGGCAACCAGAGGTAAGATACTTAGGATACACAGTAGACAAATCAGGTATAAAACCTCCAACCGACCGTGTCGAAGCACTTACAAATTATCCAAAACCAACGACAATGGATCAACTACGAAAGTTCCTTGGTTCGTGGAATTTCTATCGAAACTGCATGCCAGGTGCTTCTAAAACCCAAGCACCTCTTATAAACCTAACGATCGGCGCTAAGAAAAACGACAAGAAACCTGTTCAGTGGACTCCCGAGGCTGAAAGATGTAGGAAACACTCACATGAACTACTTATAAATAAAAGTATACTAATAGAGCCATTTGCATATCTTGAGTCGGAAGCTAAATGTCAATAACGAAATAATTATATTCGTTAGAAAATTAAACTAAATGCATTTACTTTCAACTCAATCCTGAAGTAGTATCTGAACCAAATCCAACTGTTATACGCACAGACATAACATGAATCTGAACAAACCTAAAAATTTGCGCAAAAAGAATCATATTACGACACGAGTCTATTCCGTTTCGATTCCATTCAAGACCAAGTAGCTGCAGCTAACTTCGCTGAGCTTACGTTAGAACTTTTTTGGCAAGCTTCGTTCTTTTCTTGTCTGGCCGTCATCGAAGCAACATTATCATATAGCATCAAGCAGGATACCCCCCATTTTCTTTGGTAAGAATTTAGAAACTTTTTATTTCTTCTTAGTTGTGCTGAGTACCATAAAATAAGGTTAATTAAGTTAACAAAAATCATTTTTGTGACTAGGTAGTCGTACCTTTCTATTTTTGTGGCATTAATTTTTACTTGAGTGAATTATAAGAAGCGATTTCTTAGGCATAAGAAAGAATCAGATCTCCTATTGCACAGGCGAATGTTCCAGACACATGGATTTTTGTTGTGATATACGTATTAAAAGGTAATCATTTGTTTTTTTTTTATTTTGTTTGCATGCAAACATTGAGAATTTTCTCTCGATTGCACGAAGAATCAAAGAAATATAAAAAAATTCACTACACACACATTATGTCGCAAAAATTTTACTATTCCCTTTCCATTCGCTATGTAGGTACGTCGTCGATAGGAAAGAAAAGAAAAAGACTAAAGCTACAATCAAGTTTCATGAAAAAATTTCAACAAAATAAAGCTTCAAGAATATCTAAACAACACTCAAGAGTATCACAAGAATATCCAGAAAATAAAAGCGAGGAAGATTACAGAGATATAATCGTCTCAAGAATCCTCCGTCCAAATTTAATTGTTACTTCTAGAATCATCCATTTCACTCCACTCATGTATTCGAGCTTACTTTTTGTGCAGCATGAATCAACTTACTTGCAAATATAATTCTGGTGGATACCCACAGACGATAAAGGTTTTTGTGGATTCATTCCTTGGTAAAAGAGGTGACATCCACAAGACACAGACACAAGACCGGCACGAGAGCGCTGTCGAACCTCGATCCTAGTGTCTACCTGAGTTCTATTTGGAGTGTGACTATTATTGTTATGTACATACTTACCGTATCTTCGTTCGAGGGAACTTTACTAAAACAACCCTCGGATCGAGACAACAAACATAATTTTTGGTATGAGTGCATGTATGAGGTATATACACGCTGGCTGGCACACTTCTTGTCGTCGAAAGAAGGCCGCGCACGCTCAAGTACACGATTCTGAGAATTTAATCATATTGGCTTGAGGACTTGCTACAGTCGTTCTGGCATAGTCCCAACCAAAATCCCGACATCGCAACGCACATAAGAAACTTATTTACGAGTTCATTGGTTAAACAGGAGAGGAGAAAAGTATTCTCATTGGGAAATGAAGCAAAGGAATCAACTCTCGGTGGAAATATTAAGTGTATATAAATAGTGTATGGTATTTTGATTTTAGTGTTCTTCTTTTGGTTTTGAAAGAGTTAGTATAAAACATAAGGAAAGTAAATCTAGATTAATTTTTTTTGGAGTAATGTTAAAGTGAAAATATATTGAAAATCAATTATTATTATCTGTGAAGAAGTGATTTCATCATCAGTTAATTGATTAGAGTAAAGATTTTGTTCTTTTGTTTCTCTTCTTTTTACATCGTGAAGAAAGTAAATTTAGTATAAAGTTATAAGATTCCGTAAGTGAACTGGTTTTAGGTTCATTAGTATGGTATTGTCTTTGAAAAACGCGTACTGAAAAAAAAGAGAAATAATTGGTGAAAATCATTAATATTATTTGAGTATAAAGAAAACCAGTATAGATTAGTAGGTAGAGTAGGAAAAAAAGTAAATTTCATAGTGAACAAAGTTTATGTGAATTTTTCCACTCCACTGAAGTAAACCGTCATCTGTAAGAAGATTTATTCAAGAATAACAAAAATATCTGAAAACGAGTATACAAAATTTAGAAGTCAAACTAATAGTAACAACATTTATGAACAATCAATGGTATTTTTGCAACTTTCAACAGCCTCACTTCAACAAAGATCATCTGTAGTACATGTGCACATATACGAAGGACAGATCGGTGAGTGATTTTTATATTTTTTGTTTACATTTTTTATATTCATATTATGTAATTATATTGACATTTTGAACATATTATTTTTTGATCAATTCATTTTGGAGAAATGATATAAAAAGCAAGATATTTTCAAAAATAAACAGCAATTACGTAACAGAGAGTTCAAAACTCAAACAAACATATAAGGAGAATTTCCAGAACGTATATATTAAAAAAAAAAAAGTAAAAGATATGTTAACATACAGTTAAAATGAGCTAATTAACTTTGGTTAATGTTTTGTGTTAGTGATTATTTGTTTTCTTTTATAAATAAATTACATTGCGAGACGTTACTATAAGAATTGCTTCTTATAGTTCGTCGCCATTACGAATTTTAGTCTTGTGCGTGATTTTTACAATTTGAGTATAGATACAATTTTTAATATATATTCGGAGTGGAAGAATAGTATTATATTTTTCTTTAAGCAAATTTAAGTCGTATAGAGTTATCTAGTTCTTAAGAAACTTTTTTATTGAGTTATTATTTTTGAAACACATATATTTTTTTCTTGAATAAAAATTTACGATTAGTGATATAAAAAAAAATGCAGTACAAAAATGACTTTTAAGTAAATTGAAGATTAAGAGGGGATGACGAATTTGGAAGAATGATAGGTCGTAAGTTCTTTCAGCAGTGAAGATGTTATCGTGACATCCGTCGCACATATTGAGGGGATTCTTTTCAGAATGTTTATAGCCATAAAAGAATCATTTCAGGATCTGATAAAGACTGGATTTTTATCATATTACAGGGTGGGTAGAGAAGGCTAAAGAGTGACCACACATCTCAGTCACTCGATAAAGGGATCTCTGCAAATCAGGAGCAATTGGAGATCATAGGATCTCGACAGTAGGTACATCTGCCGAGATAGGGAGGGCAAAGTTGCGCTCTAAGGGACAGTCCATCTAGTTCTCTTTCCTATCGCGTGAGTCGAGGCTCGTAGATAAAAATAATGAATCAGATTGATGAGTACCGTCAATCGTCCAGCTTGAAACATTTAACGCTGTTGTCGACAGTAAGAAATCAAAAGGGATAAGATATTTAGGTATAGGGTTGCTTCTGGTTTTACGAAAATATTAAACATTTTTTTTTGTCTGTTACATCGTAGACGAATAGGGCCTGTAAACTAATGTAACACCGTTTCGCGTTCCGACCGCAAGAACCTCTCCCCATCCGGCGAGCTAAGCAATCGTGCACCCAGCAGGTCCAGGTGGTTGTCGAACAGGAACAACTCTCCCATTCTGTGTAAGTACTGATAGGATTAGTTAAGATTTTGTTTTTAGCGAAGATTGTCGTACCGAATAGGGGAGAGCAAGCGAATCCTTAAGGGGAGAAAGAGTGAAAAATTGTTTCACCCTATCTTTCTTTTCGGATATAGTCATTGTCCATGCTAAGTCGAGTTATGGTAGTTAGTTTGATGTTGGAAAATTTAGAAGTAGGACATCATTTTAGTTATCATAACTTCGGATATGGTTAACAAATCTTTTTTGTTTTTGGTAACTCGACTAGTTGGTCGAAGGTTATAACGGTGTGTGATGATTTAGGATATGTACGACATCGATACATATTCGATAAAGGTGAGTTAGTAGCAACTGTGTTGACTTTCAGGAGAAGCCAATCTCTTGTTACGAACTCACTTCTGTGATGAGGATTCAGATTTGAATTGGATAATGGGTGGTTAATAATAGGTTGAGAGTCATTGATCAGATTCAGATTTTTGGTTTCTTAAATGGATTTCTAGGGATAAGGTTAGTTGTCCGTTGGACAGAGTGCTTAAGTTTCCTGGATATTTGTTAGCCATTTATCAAAGATATCTCAATTTCAATCTCAAATTAAATTTTGTTTACGTTACAGATGGCATCCGAAGGGGGCCTGAAGTTTCGTGTCAGTCACCAACACCAATTCCAATTTCCCAATTTTCAATTCATATAAATTTGTACGTTACAGATGGCGCCCAACGTGGGGCCCGAAAACGTAAAGCCCGAAAACGTAAAGCCTGAAATTTCCAAATCACCTGAAATTTCGATATTTTGAATTCCCGAATGGTAATGATTCGATATTTTTTTTTTAGAGCTTAAACATTTATTAGAAGCATTTTTCATTTTTTGTTTCATTTAAAGTTTGAGGGAGAGAACGTTACGTTTGCAAGTTCACTCGAGGTACATTTTTTTTTTTTGAGGAAGGTATAGTAGACTTTACTATCCGGAAGTTCTTGTGAAAGTCGAGACTTTGTCTGTTGTAGCTAAGGCCGACTAGCTATTCTCAACCTCGAAATTTTGAGTAAGATACTTATGTCCGCACTGGATCGTATTCATTCGGTGGACTGTTGCGTAAGGTCGAACTCTAAGTTTTGTGATAGGATTTTTGAGTAATCATTATCTGTATCTTTTGACCGGTGGTTAATTGATCTAAGTCTTGACGCACGTCTGTTGCAAAAGTATAGAGAAAGTTACAAAGAAATTCACTTTCAATCGTAAATTTCAATCTCATTGAACAACTACATCTGTTCATGTTTTAAGGAAGTTAAGTTTGAGGGAGGTTTATTAGAAACTTCTGATACATCGACCGGTGATTAGTGAACATTTTCCTGATACACGTCTGTTGCGATGGTAAGAATATCTGATACAATTTCTTGCAAATTTAAATTTTTCTTATGATCACGCGTAGTAGACCAAAACAAACAAACTTAAACACCAACTACTACAACACATTATATTAGGGACGAGAGAAGGATATTGTTGTCGTTCCAACTCTCAACGTTTTTCCAATTCTTAATCCCCGACCATTTATGAAATTTAGTTTATATTTGCCTGGTGGCACATTTTTTTGAGTTTAGTAATTTTGCCTGGTGGCGCATTTTTGAGTTTAGTTTATATTTGCCTGTCGGCGTATTTTTTTTGAGTATATTTGCCTGGTGGCGCATTTTTTGAGTTTAGTTTATATTTGCCTGGCGGCGTATTTTTTTGAGTATATTTGCCTGGCGGCGCATTTTTGAGTTTAGTTTATATTTGCCTGGTGGCACATATTTCGAAAAGTTTAGTTAATTAAACATCTAATTGTAGTTTTTTTTTTATCTAGAAGAAATTCCAGATAACAGTAGATATACAAGATATACATTTTTTTTTTGAATTTTAGTGAGAAAGTCTTATATTAGACAGATTTTTATAGATGAGTAGAATTCCTAAGAAGCGATTGTCAATACCGACTGCACGCGAATTAAGGCATAGAAGTAGGCGTGAACTTAATTCGGTCCATAGGAATATGTCCAACAATTCCGCAGCAGGAACTTCGAGGCAAGACGCCGAAGAAGACGCTCAACTGAATTCACACGAAGATGTAGGAGGAGTAGATCCAGCTTTTAGTTCAAGTAGTTTTTCTATCACTCGCGAGGGACGGGTTTTTAAAATTATTTAATATTAATAAATTATTTGAATGAAAATAAATAATCAAAATAAAACTAAAACAAACTAAGCCGACGACGGCTGCGTAGCGACGAACGACGACGCACACAACGATTCGAGCAACTCGCACTCAATCGAGTACGAATGCGACACAAAAGAGAATACAAAAAGTGCAACAATACAGCTCGTTGACGAAGCTGTACCCGCGGCTGCTCAGCTGGGCTGGGTTCTTTTGGAAGAATTTGTTTATAAATTATAAAAATGTTGATTGATTTCTAAATCAATCAAATTGTTACAATTTGGAAATAAGTTATTGCAAGTACCTACAGTGGGGTACGTTGCAATAAAAATGGGTGCCAGGAATTTTTTTTAAAACCGAAAAAGAAAATTCCAAAACTCTTTATGAAAAGTGAAACGATAGTAAACAAAGACACAACGCACGTTTGGTTTTAAATGTAATATTTATTTCTTTGGGAAACCGTGGGATTGAAGATCCCTGGACTAAAACCCAAAATGTTTTCAAAATAAAAGTTAAAAAAAATTACAATAAAATTGAAATTGAAGTTAAACAAAGAACCAAAGAAAATTCAAATGAAACAAAGAAAATAACTCGCAAAAGAAAATGACAAAATAAAATGGGTTCTTAACACCGGACGCGGAATATATATATGAATATACAACCGAACAAAGAAATAAAAGAAACAAACTACTTATCTTGTTTTCCTTCCTAATTATCCTTTTAAACACGATCCTCACACCTCGATCCTCGACTATTAATTTTCCTTTTAATTTCTTCGATTTCCCGATTTTCTTAATCCTTCTTCTCAATCTTTCTTTTTCCTTAAAACACTTCCTCGAACTCTTTCTTTCTTAATTTATCTTATCACTTGTAAGGCTCTATCAAGAGTGCCTTCCAAGCTAATTCCCAACTAATTTTTCCTCCCTCGACCATTCCAGTCACACAAACATTCATTCAACACAAGCATCCGTTTTCGTGATTGTCGGTCACAGCATCACGGCTTCCTGGAAGCTTAACGCTCATCAGGAAAGCCACCGTTGTTGACTCTCAGCGAAACTTTGCTTTCACACACACAATCACGGTTTCGACAAGTTGTTGGATGAGTTTCCAAAACTTGCCGAAACATAATGGCGAGTTCAGACCCCTTCCCAACTATTCTTATTTTTCGAGAAAGTTTTAAGAAACAAAAATCGAGAAGAAGGCATTTTCCTATTACTATTAATTACGCGCGAGGTTCGAGGTGTGAATTTCGTACCAAATGTTAAATTAAGCTACTTTAAAACGCGGCGTTAAAAACCCATTTTGTCCATACATAAACAATTTAATATTAATTTAATGAATCTACGTTAAAAGTTAAAATGTTACAATAAAATCTGTTGTTGTTGTTGCTTAAGTAAGGGTCCGCCTGACCTCAAACTTCTTCGGCTCATCCGCCGGCATTTTCGACCTTGTCGAAAGAACTCGTTCCCGTTCTCGGACTCGATCACCTGCTTTGTTGCTTTTGCAAAATAAAGGCTAGGTACACCTGTGGTTGATGAGACCATGGTTGCCCTCAACTTTGCCGATATTTTGCAGCCACAACGAGAAAAAGAAAACAGCCAAAGGCTGGTTTTTGTTGCGGTAAAATTTACCGTAACAAATCCCACCCTTACCTCCCAAGAAATGTGTTTACTTTTCGAGAAAAGCAAACCATTTCTTAAGGCTCAGCCAGGGGTAGACAACAATTACAAAGGACCATCATTACATTTAAAAGAAAAAGAAAAAAAATAATTAGTATGGCACGTTAAGTAAACAAAAATGACAATGAACAATAAAAAAAAATACTACAACAAAAGGGACTTGACTCAAATATCAACAACCGGTTTTAAATCTTTAACGTGCCACGTCCCACGCTCTTTACCATGATCATCTACCAAAAGATATGTCCAAGGTGACATTCTCTTGCTGACCTTGAAAGGTCCTACAAATTTGGTCGCCAACTTCGCCGCGAAATAATTTGCTGCATCGGACAGCGCGAAGTTCCTACGCCAAACGAGATCACCCGTGTGATATTGCGCGTCCCTCCTACGTAAATTATAAGTCTTTGCAGCCTTCTTTCCCGCTGCTTCCAACTTCCTAGCTATGTCCTCTCTCAGTTTCCGAAACTGCCTATTAATTTCCGTACTATCTGGGTCCCTATCGCTATCCCTAATTCCTACATCATGGCCACTAGTTACCATGTTCCTACCGAAATTTGCGAAGTATGGCGACACACCTAAAACCTCATGTTGCGAAGTTCGGATTGCACAGGCCACTTTTGCCAGTTGCGAATCCCAACTCCGCTGGTTTTCCGAAACATACGCCCGGAGCGTAGTCTTAATAATTTGATTAATCCGTTCCGCCGGATTCGCTTGCGGATGATAATTCGCCGTAAACCGAAGTTGTGACCCGTACGCTTCGCTAAGCATTTTCAGTTCCTTGCCACGGAACTGGGGACCGTTGTCACAGACGATCCACTTTGGAATCCCGAAAAGAAGAAACACGTTTTCTTCCAACTCCCGACATACCGCTTTCGCCGTTGCGGACCGTAACGCGAACAACAAAGGGAATTTAGTGAAATAGTCGACGACCGTTAAAATATAAACGAACCCTCGCGACGATTTTGGTAATGGACCCACCAAGTCCACGCAAATCATTTCCCACGGTTGGGAATTCCCTACTCTTTCGGTCATTAGACCAGCTGGTTTTTCATTCACCGGCTTCACACTTTGGCAAATTTTACAAGCCCTAACATACCTCGTAATATCACTCCTCATTTTGGGCCAGTAATATTTTTCTGCTATCCTAGCAAAAGTTTTCTTAACGCCCATGTGTCCTGAAAGCGGAGCATCATGGCACTCGTTAAGAATTCTCGACCTATCATTTTTCCCTAACACTAACTTCCACTCTGCACCATTATCACGAACGACTATATGGTGCAACCTAACATGCTTATAGAGCCGCCCATTCTCAACTCTCCAAGATGGGTATTCTAACGGGCTCTTTTCTACCTGTGATTTCATTTTAATCACCCAAGGGTCCGAATCCGCCTCAGAGACACCAGCCACTTCTGGAACTCCTCGCGACAACATATCAGGAACGACATGTTCTTTGCCCTTTCTGTGGATGATTTTGAAATCAAATTGTTGGAGCCGAATGGCCCAACGAGCTAATCTACCCTGCGGATCCTTAAGGTTGCTTAGCCAGACCAAAGAGTGATGATCAGTTACGACTGTAAATCGAACACCTTCGAGATACGGCCGCAACTTTTCAATCGCCCAAAGGACCGCTAAACATTCCTTTTCGGTCGTAGAGTAGTTCCTTTCGTTCCTATTCAATGACCGACTTAAATAACATATGGCTTTTTCGCCATCCTCAAACTCCTGAGATAATACGGCCCCGATGCCATAGTCCGAAGCATCTGTTTGTACAACAAACGGCCTTGAAAAATCCGGACATGTCAGAATCGGTGCCGTAACCAAACACTCTTTGGCTTTCCTAAAACTCTCCTCACATTCTTGTGTCCACTCAAATTTCTTACCTTTCTTTAAGAGATCGGTAAGTGGCCTAACTAAAATTGCAAAATTCGGTACAAACCTACGGTACCACGAAATTGTCCCTACAAAACTCCTAATTTCCTTCACATTTTTCGGTGCAGGAATCCTAATCATGCTTTCCACTTTTTCCGGGTCAACATGAAGCCCGTTCCTATCAACTACATAACCTAGAAATTTTAAAGAAGGCCTACAAAAATTACACTTTTCCCTACCTACTTTTAAACCTGCATCTCCTAACCTTTTAAAAACTTCTTTTAAAATTTCTAGGTGCCTATCGAAAGAATCGGTGACGATGATAATGTCATCCAAGTACACAAAGACGAACGGTTCTAAGTCAGGGCCTAAAACGTCGTCAATAAACCTTTGCCAAGTTGCCGGGGAATTGTGCAAGCCGAAAGGCATCCTGCAAAATTGAAACAGGCCACGCCCTGGCACGGTAAAGGCTGTGTACTTTCGCGATTCTTTTTCCATTGGAATCTGCCAATAAGCAGACTTAATGTCTAAAGAAGACAAGTACTTCGCGTTTCGAAGCTTGTCTAAAATCGCCGAAATAAAGGGTAGTGGATAAGCATCCCTATCAGTAACCTCATAACGATAACTGCCATCTTTCTTCTTAACTAGAAGAATCGGCGATGCCCAAGGACTCTTCGACTTCTCGATCACTCCAGCTTCCAACATCTCCTGGAGCTCCTGATCGATATGTTTCTGAATCGCTGGCGAAACAGGGTAATATCATTGTTTTATCGGTTCTGCAGACGTCCTAATCTTGTGCTCAACTAAGTTGGTGCACCCTAAACCTTCGGTCATTGATTTAAAAAGTTCTCCTAACACTAATTCTAATTTCCTATTTTCAAAATCGTTCAAATCCGATTTTTCCCTAATAGCTACCATGTCTGTCATCGAAGCCAATCCCTCTTGGCTCGAAAAATTCCACACCCCTGATCTCAAATCCGGGACTATGCCCGATAGCACCCAAAAATCGGCACCCAAGATCAACTGGTGTGGAAGATTCGGAATGACAAGACATTCTATCAAAAAGGATTTGTTCTCAACCTCCACTGGTAGAGAAACAGACCCAGCTACACCTACGCCTGCTCCATCTGCTAACTCTACTGACCCAACACTACTCTTTCCTAACCTAAGCCCTAACTCTTTAAAAATGTTCCACCCGTCACCACCCCCAATGGTACGAGAGGCTCCTGAATCAAGAAGTCCTAAAAACTTGATTCCATAAACCCTAACTCCTAAATATGGTCTAGTGTCCCTACCATTTGCCGCTAACGTGAAACTCAGTTGAACTCCTACCCGCTGATCGTCAGCAGACGACCTCCCTAACGCCGACGGACTCCTTGTCCTGCTGACACAAGGGCCCGATCCCCATTTCCCGAACACCTACAGTCCCTACGATACACTCCTACAGCTCCACAACCGAAACAACGTTTCTGAACGTTACACCTCGAAGCTATGTGCCCTTCCTTGTTACAATTATAACACCTAACCGACCTAAACGGATTTTCAGAAACTGGAGCAACAGCCGCTACTCGGTGTTGTCCAGACGAACTAGGTTGATAACCGCACTCCGGTTCCAACAAATTTTTGCTTCTAGAAGGTGGGGTAAAACTATCTACATTCACCTTAAGGGTATCTAACTCCCTACCTAAGATAGCAAGTTCCTTAACCGTCTTTGGTTTGGCACTAGCTATCTGCACCTGATAAAAGGGATCTACATTTTTCCTTAATATCGAAAGCATCCTTCCCTCTGACAAAGGTTCCGATAATCTTCGAAACAATGTCCTCATCGTGGTCAGATATGCGCCGAAAGTTTCTTCCTTTCCCTGCGAACGCCGATTAATCTCCTCCAACAAGAGATCATCGTTATTCGCAGGAAGGAACTCCGCTTTGAGTTCCTTGACGAATTCCTGCCAACCCTCCAAATCTTCCCTAACCGACCTAAACCACAAAAGTGCCCTACCAGCCAAAAGCTCCGAAGCAGATTTAAAAAGGTGGTTTTCAGGAACATCGTTAGCCAAAAGAAGTTCCTCCACTCTTTCTAGGAATGAATTTACTGATGCTCCACCTGAGTCACCAGTAAACTTCACCCCCCACTTCCCAATACGTTCAATGTGTTTCGGCTGAACGACCACTCGTTCAGAAAACCCATCGACCCTATCCAGCCTACTTTCTGACGGAACCCTAACTGAAATGTTCCCTACTACAGGACTACTGACACCAACTCTTGGCTCAGCCAACGTCTCTGTAGTAGGCCCTAACGCAGACCGCGAACCAACACCTAGGGTCTGGCCAACTTGTGCTCGAAGTTGGGTTTGAACCTTAATCGGAGTCTTTTCTTTTTCCACTTCCTCTTCCCTATCACTATTCTCACTATCACCAGTGAGATCTCCTAATAAACATAAAACCTTGTTCCGAAGTGAACTAACTTCATCTTCTTCATCTTCGGCCTCACAAGGTGTCCTAGATAACCTGCCTATACACCACTCAATCTTTGTCACTATCTTAATGTACTCCGAAGACTTTGGATTCTTCGGAGGTACTTTAAGAAGGACCCTAATCTCCTCAATTTTAGCTCCTATTGCCTCAACATCCTCTTCATACGTGAAGGGGTAAACTAAACTAACTTCCATCGAGTTCCTCTTAACGAGTAATCTTGATGACCGTAATGCCTTCCCCATCTCCTCAACTGTCCCTACTTTCAATCCCCTGACCTTCATCTCGTAGGTCAGTTCGTCCTGCGCTAACCTACCAATATTAATTTTAACTAACACACAAAAAAAAATTTCAAAAAAAATTATTTATAAAAAAAAATTTAAAAAAAAATATCTACTTGGCAACCCTAAAACTAAACCCTAATTTGTAAATTAATTTATTTTTATTAATTTAAAAGAAAAACAAATAATTAAAAAAACACACAAAATTATTTTATCAAATTTTAAATTTTATAAAAAAAATTTGGATGCTCACACCAATCCCCTACTCTAACTAAATTCACTCAAACTATTTGAAAATTCTAAAATTAATTTAGACTCAAAAAAAGGAAAACACTCTTGACAAAAAATCTATCACCCAAGTAAGAAAAGACACTCGAATAAAATTGGAAGTCGCTAGCGATAAAACTCTCAAGTGATTTGAATAGCACAAGAGAATTTGTATCGCTGCACACAAAAAAAAGAGAGAGAACAACAAACAAAATTTACGAAGACAAAATGTCGCCCGAAAAAAATATAATTTAAATATAAATAATAAACAAAAGAAAAAGAAACAAATCAAACTAACACCACACAATAAATAAGAACAAGAAAAAAAAAACGAGTTTACACAACACAATGAAAAAAATATACCTACTTGCGAATTTTTTTTCACTAGTTAAATTCCCTCGATGCAAATTTTACCAACAAAACAAATCACTGTCAATTTTTTCTTCTTCTTCCTAGCAGGAACAAAACACCTCCAAAATATCACCTCGAATAAACACCTCGATTGAAATACCTATAAAAAAAAACAAGCCGAATTAGATGTTCTTTTTTTAAAAAAACAATATAGGTATAGGAAAAAACACGATACAAAACTACTACCGAAATTCTTCCACTTAGCCCCACACGTTGGGCTCCAATTTGTTACACTTTTTCTATCACTCGCGAGGGACGGGTTTTTAAAATTATTTAATATTAATAAATTATTTGAATGAAAATAAATAATCAAAATAAAACTAAAACAAACTAAGCCGACGACGGCTGCGTAGCGACGAACGACGACGCACACAACGATTCGAGCAACTCGCACTCAATCGAGTACGAATGCGACACAAAAGAGAATACAAAAAGTGCAACAATACAGCTCGTTGACGAAGCTGTACCCGCGGCTGCTCAGCTGGGCTGGGTTCTTTTGGAAGAATTTGTTTATAAATTATAAAAATGTTGATTGATTTCTAAATCAATCAAATTGTTACAATTTGGAAATAAGTTATTGCAAGTACCTACAGTGGGGTACGTTGCAATAAAAATGGGCGCCAGGAATTTTTTTTAAAACCGAAAAAGAAAATTCCAAAACTCTTTATGAAAAGTGAAACGATAGTAAACAAAGACACAACGCACGTTTGGTTTTAAATGTAATATTTATTTCTTTGGGAAACCGTGGGATTGAAGATCCCTGGACTAAAACCCAAAATGTTTTCAAAATAAAAGTTAAAAAAAATTACAATAAAATTGAAATTGAAGTTAAACAAAGAACCAAAGAAAATTCAAATGAAACAAAGAAAATAACTCGCAAAAGAAAATGACAAAATAAAATGGGTTCTTAACACCGGACGCGGAATATATATATGAATATACAACCGAACAAAGAAATAAAAGAAACAAACTACTTATCTTGTTTTCCTTCCTAATTATCCTTTTAAACACGATCCTCACACCTCGATCCTCGACTATTAATTTTCCTTTTAATTTCTTCGATTTCCCGATTTTCTTAATCCTTCTTCTCAATCTTTCTTTTTCCTTAAAACACTTCCTCGAACTCTTTCTTTCTTAATTTATCTTATCACTTGTAAGGCTCTATCAAGAGTGCCTTCCAAGCTAATTCCCAACTAATTTTTCCTCCCTCGACCATTCCAGTCACACAAACATTCATTCAACACAAGCATCCGTTTTCGTGATTGTCGGTCACAGCATCACGGCTTCCTGGAAGCTTAACGCTCATCAGGAAAGCCACCGTTGTTGACTCTCAGCGAAACTTTGCTTTCACACACACAATCACGGTTTCGACAAGTTGTTGGATGAGTTTCCAAAACTTGCCGAAACATAATAGCGAGTTCAGACCCCTTCCCAACTATTCTTATTTTTCGAGAAAGTTTTAAGAAACAAAAATCGAGAAGAAGTCTAAACTAGGCATTTTCCTATTACTATTAATTACGCGCGAGGTTCGAGGTGTGAATTTCGTACCAAATGTTAAATTAAGCTACTTTAAAACGCGGCGTTAAAAACCCATTTTGTCCATACATAAACAATTTAATATTAATTTAATGAATCTACGTTAAAAGTTAAAATGTTACAATAAAATCTGTTGTTGTTGTTGCTTAAGTAAGGGTCCGCCTGACCTCAAACTTCTTCGGCTCATCCGCCGGCATTTTCGACCTTGTCGAAAGAACTCGTTCCCGTTCTCGGACTCGATCACCTGCTTTGTTGCTTTTGCAAAATAAAGGCTAGGTACACCTGTGGTTGATGAGACCATGGTTGCCCTCAACTTTGCCGATATTTTGCAGCCACAACGAGAAAAAGAAAACAGCCAAAGGCTGGTTTTTGTTGCGGTAAAATTTACCGTAACAACGTGCGTCTTTCGACGCAAGTCAGTTTGATAATTATGTTCAGGAAGTTGTTGCGGCAACTGTAGGATTAAATAGAACAGCAGATCATAAGTTTATACAAGAGGAATTAGCCCGTAGTCAAGCTAAAATCCTAGAACAAGTAGGGAGTATTGTGAAAGATGCTCTCGCGAAAGTATTACCTGTTGCACAACCTACTGTCCCGAACGTAAGCAATTTGGCAGAAGCAATAACACCAGCCACACGTCAAGTTGAAGAGAATACAGTTTATCCAGCAAATGATCATAGGCAACCTATTCAGGTGCAGATACCACAAAATGAACCTGGTGTTCATTCAGTCAACATGGCAAGAGGATCTAATGTGGATAACTTTTTGACCCAATTAAGTCGTATGAATCTCAACGATTCACCAGCTACATCTAATCAACCAGCTTTATCACCAACTAGTTCACAAATTAGGTTTCCACATTTTCACAAGTGGGGAATCAAATTTGATAATAAAGAAATGACTGTGGATGAATTTTTGTTTAGGTTAGAGAGAATGAAGAAAAGTTATAATATTTCTTGGGAAGATATAGTTGTAAATTTTCACCATTTTGTTAGCAAGTCAACCGAAACCTGGTATTGGACGTATCTAAAGAGTAATCCAGATACATCTTGGAGTTCACTCAAGTTAGCTCTGTTGGAGCAATATAGGTCTCTAGAGTCTGATTCGGAGTTATACCGTAAATTGTCTGATCGTAGGCAAGGGTTCAATGAAAGTTTCGATAGCTTTTATGAAGATCTAATAAAAATCAACTCTAGAATGAAGGTACCCAAACCACCAAGAGAAATAGTTGAAATTGTAAAACAAAACGTGAAAAGACGCGTAGGAGAGCTACTAATAACTTTCAACACGAACAATTTAGCAGAATTAGTTTATGTCTGTAGGACGATTGAGAGGTTTCTCAACAAAAACGAATCTACAAATTTTAGGCAACAGCCGACACATTTCGGAAAACGTCAAGTTAGTGAAGTCGAACATTTAGCGATCGAACCAGTCTTAACGGATCCAAGCATGGCTGTGGAAGCTTTTCATAGAAGAGAAGAAGCGCAGTGCTGGAACTGTAAGGGCGTGGGTCATCTTTTCAGTGATTGCCCAGACTCACGAAGGCGATTGTTTTGCTATAAATGTGGTCGCGCAGACACGGTTACACCCAATTGCCCTAATTGTTCGGGAAATGTCCCAAGGAGCAATTTCTCTACCGAGGGAAAAATTGTGAAGAAGGAGTACTCGGAAAAGTGAGAAAGGATACAACACCTAATCCTAAAATCTCGATATTGAAAAACAAAAATAAATCCGACGAGAAAAATGAGATAGAGGTAAATGAGAAAGTAAAATTACACCCTTTACAGAAACCTATTCAGGAACGTCAGATTCAGTATTATAAGGCACGTCAACGAATATTAACATTTCCCTGTCGCTCATTGAAAATTGAAAAGTTAAGAAAAAGAATAAAAGACAATAGGAAACAATACAAATATATTTCAGCAACAACCATAAATAATAGATCAGTAGATCCACGTCCTTATGTGACGGTGGATATTTTTGGTAAAAACTTGTTAGGTCTCTTAGATTCAGGGGCTAGCATTAGTTGTTTAGGTGTAGGAGCGTTAGGGTTCTTGAAGGAACATAATGTACCTTACAAGTCCTTCTCCTCCACTGTTTCAACTGCAGATGGAAATAAACAAAATATTGTAGGCATGGTTAAGACGAAAGTCCAGTACAACGGCATAGCCAATGAACTAGATCTTTTCATCGTACCATCGCTGGCTCAACCACTTTATTTAGGCGTAGATTTTTGGGCATCGTTCAAAATCGCTCCTAATGTTATTGCATCGCTAGACACTACCCCCGATCACTCGACCGAAACTAAAGAAAGAATAAAATGTAGTTTGACGAATCAACAAGAAGATAAATTGAGAGAAACCATCGATCTCTTTCCATCGTTTGCTGCGAAAGGTTTAGGACGAACTCATTTGATTGAACACGTGATAGATACGGGTGATGCGACGCCAATCAAACAGCGTCACTATCCCATATCTCCTGCGGTACAAGCCTTAGTATATGAGGAGTTGGACCGTATGCTTGAGTTAGGAGTCATTGAAGAGAGTTCCAGCCCATGGAGTTCCCCTGTCGTACTAGTACGAAAACCAGGCAAGAACCGCATGTGCTTGGACTTTCGGAAAGTGAACTCCGTGACTAAAAAGAATGCGAGTCCAATTCCACAGATAGAGGGATTGTTAGCACGCCTTTCAGAGACACATTTCATATCGAGTGTGGACTTGAAAGACGCGTACTGGCAGATACCGTTGGAGCAAAGCTCAAGGGAGAAGACAGCTTTCACCGTCCCCGGTCGACCACTGTATCAATTTAAAGTGATGCCGTTCGGTCTTTCGAATGCCGCTCAAAGTCTTTCATATCTTATGAATTTAGTTATTCCGTCAGAACTACGTGAAAGTGTTTTTGTCTATTTAGACGATCTATTGATCATTTCAAGAACATTTCAAGAACATATGGAAATATTACAAACCGTAGCGAAAAAGTTGTTGGAAGCAGGACTGACAATCAATGTTGAGAAGTCAAAATTCTGTTTTCAAGAACTCCAGTACCTCGGATATGTGGTAGGACATGGATGTTTAAAAGCTGACCCAGCGAAAGTATCAGCGATCTTAAATTTCCCAGTACCAACGTCAATACGTCAAGTACGTCGATTTCTCGGCATGGCAGGATGGTACAGGAGATTCATTGAGAATTTTTCAAGTGTAGCAAGCCCAATGACTGACACATTAAAAAAGAACCAGAAATTTGAATTTAACGACGTAGCATTAGAAAGCTTCAAGGCAATCAAGAAAGCTTTGACTTCTACTCCAGTCTTGATAAACCCCGATTTCTCGAAAGAGTTCGTCATATTGTGTGACGCGTCGAACACAGGAATTGGTTGTGTTTTATGCCAAACAGACGAATCTGGTGCAGAGAGACCAATATATTATTACTCACAGAAATTAAACGCAGCGCAACGAAACTATACAGTTACTGAGCGTGAGTGTTTAGCTGCTGTGAAAGGTATTCACAAATTTAGACCATACGTGGAAGGATACAGATTTAAGGTTATCACCGACCACGCGAGCCTCAAGTGGCTCATGAGTTTGAAAGATCCAACGGGACGTTTAGCGCGTTGGAGTCTCAAATTACAAGGATTTGACTTTGGGATAGAACATCGGAAAGGTGCTCTGAATGTAGTACCAGATGCCCTGTCTCGAACATTTGAGATGGAAGGTCTGCATTCAGAAGCATACCAACCGAAGTCTATGTCAACAAATCCAACTGAAGTGTTACATATCGATTTAGAGAATCCAGCATTTAAGTCGGATGAGTATCTATAAATTGTCAAACACGTCAGTAACAATAAAGAGCGATTCCCGGATCTTCGTGTTACGGAAGATTTCGTTTACAAGAAGATTCGGCATACTACAGGAAACCCGCTTCAAGATGAATCCGTCTGGAAGTTATGGATTCCAACTGCGCTGACGGAACAACTGATCACGCAAGCTCACGTTCCGCCCAGAGCCTCGCATGGAGGGATAGCTAAAACTCTGTATCGCCTCCGTCAACAATTTTTTTGGCCGTCTATGGCTTCACATGTCAAACACTTTGTAGGTAAATGTGAGACATGCAAAATGACCAAAGCATCTAATAAGATCTTGAGAACAGAGATGGGAGAAGCATACAAGGTGGAGAGACCATTTCAACACCTGTATGTTGATTTTCTCGGACCTTACCCTCGATCTCGTAAAGGAAATCATTTTATTGTAATAGCGTTAGATCAACTAACGAAATTTGTATTGATTAAGCCGCTAAAGAAAGCAAATTCTACTGAATTAATAAAATTCTTAAGAGACGACATTTTTCTCTTATACGGTGTACCGGAAAGTATTTTGTCGGACAATGGTTCGCAATTCGTAAGTAGAGATTTTCAGAAAATGATCGACATGTTTGGTATCAAACATACGAGAACAGCAACTTACTCACCACAAGCGAATGCGAGCGAGAGAGTTAATCGTTCTATTTTGTCTGCTATACGATCTTACATTGACCCGAAACAGTATAAATGGGACGAATATTTGTCACACATAAGTAGTGCTTTATGCACTTCAGTACACTCTGTATTAGGTATGTCACCTTACGAAGCTTTGTTCGGACAGAGAATGATCGAACACGGAGCTGATTATAAACTTTTGAAAAAACTTAATGGCTTAAACAACTCAGACATCGAATGGTTACCTAAAACAGCTAAGATGAATATTTTGCATACTCATTTGAAAACAGTTTTAGACAACGCTCATGAACAGTATAGGCAAACTTACAATCTCAGGAGCAAAACAGTCAATTTTGAAATTGGAGATATAATCTTCAAACGAAACTTTGTACTTAGTGATGCAACGAAGCATAGAAGTGCAAAACTTTGTCCAAAATTTGTTAAAGTCACTGTTGTAAAGACTATAGGTAATAATCTTTACAAAGTTAGAGACGAAAAAGGATTTGAATCGATCGTCCACACGAAAGATTTGAAAAGATAAAGCAGATAGTATCTTAGCCCGGCTGCAGCTGTGCATGAGACTCTCTGTAGATCAAAGACACAAATTATACGGTATAGTGTTTCTTTTCTTGTTCATTGTACGAGTCAGGGACTAGTCCAATTAACAAGATGTGTAGGAAACACTCACATGAACTACTTATAAATAAAAGTATACTAATAGAGCCATTTGCATATCTTGAGTCGGAAGCTAAATGTCAATAACGAAATAATTATATTCGTTAGAAAATTAAACTAAATGCATTTACTTTCAACTCAATCCTGAAGTAGTATCTGAACCAAATCCAACTGTTATACGCACAGACATAACATGAATCTGAACAAACCTAAAAGTTTGCGCAAAAAGAATCATATTACGACACGAGTCTATTCCGTTGCGATTCCATTCAAGACCAAGTAGCTGCAGCTAACTTCGCTGAGCTTACGTTAGAACTTTTTTGGCAAGCTTCGTTCTTTTCTTGTCTGGCCGTCATCGAAGCAACATTATCATATAGCATCAAGCAGGATACCCCCCATTTTCTTTGGTAAGAATTTAGAAACTTTTTATTTCTTCTTAGTTGTGCTGAGTACCATAAAATAAGGTTAATTAAGTTAACAAAAATCATTTTTGTGACTAGGTAGTCGTACCTTTCTATTTTTGTGGCATTAATTTTTACTTGAGTGAATTATAAGAAGCGATTTCTTAGGCATAAGAAAGAATCAGATCTCCTATTGCACAGGCGAATGTTCCAGACACATGGATTTTTGTTGTGATATACGTATTAAAAGGTAATCATTTGTTTTTTTTTTATTTTGTTTGCATGCAAACATTGAGAATTTTCTCTCGATTGCACGAAGAATCAAAGAAATATAAAAAAATTCACTACACACACATTATGTCGCAAAAATTTTACTATTCCCTTTCCATTCGCTATGTAGGTACGTCGTCGATAGGAAAGAAAAGAAAAAGACCAAAGCTACAATCAAGTTTCATGAAAAAATTTCAACAAAATAAAGCTTCAAGAATATCTAAACAACACTCAAGAGTATCACAAGAATATCCAGAAAATAAAAGCGAGGAAGATTCCAGAGATATAATCGTCTCAAGAATCCTCCGTCCAAATTTAATTATTACTTCTAGAATCATCCATTTCACTCCACTCATGTATTCGAGCTTACTTTTTGTGCAGCATGAATCAACTTACTTGCAAATATAATTCTGGTGGATACCCACAGACGATAAAGGTTTTTGTGGATTCATTCCTTGGTAAAAGAGGTGACATCTACAAGACACAGACACAAGACCGGCACGAGAGCGCTGTCGAACCTCGATCCTAGTGTCTACCTGAGTTCTATTTGGAGTGTGACTATTATTGTTATGTACATACTTACCGTATCTTCGTTCGAGGGAACTTTACTAAAACAACCCTCGGATCGAGACAACAAACATAATTTTTGGTATGAGTGCATGTATGAGGTATATACACGCTGGCTGGCACACTTCTTGTCGTCGAAAGAAGGCCGCGCACGCTCAAGTACACGATTCTGAGAATTTAATCATATTGGCTTGAGGACTTGCTACAGTCGTTCTGGCATAGTCCCAACCAAAATCCCGACATCGCAACGCACATAAGAAACTTATTTACGAGTTCATTGGTTAAACAGGAGAGGAGAAAAGTATTCTCATTGGGAAATGAAGCAGAAGTTCAGAGACGATCTTTAAGCAAAGGAATCAACTCTCGGTGGAAATATTAAGTGTATATAAATAGTGTATGGTATTTTGATTTTAGTGTTCTTCTTTTGGTTTTGAAAGAGTTAGTATAAAACATAAGGAAAGTAAATCTAGAGTAATTTTTTTTGGAGTAATGTTAAAGTGAAAATATATTGAAAATCAATTATTATTATCTGTGAAGAAGTGATTTCATCATCAGTTAATTGATTAGAGTAAAGATTTTGTTCTTTTGTTTCTCTTCTTTTTACATCGTGAAGAAAGTAAATTTAGTATAAAGTTATAAGATTCCGTAAGTGAACTGGTTTTAGGTTCATTAGTATGGTATTGTCTTTGAAAAACACGTACTGAAAAAAAAGAGAAATAATTGGTGAAAATCATTAATATTATTTGAGTATAAAGAAAACCATTATAGATTAGTAGGTAGAGTAGGAAAAAAAGTAAATTTCATAGTGAACAAAGTTTATGTGAATTTTTCCACTCCACTGAAGTAAACCGTCATCTATAAGAAGATTTATTCAAGAATAACAAAAATATCTGAAAACGAGTATACAAAATTTAGAAGTCAAACTAATAGTAACAACATTTATGAACAATCAATGGTATTTTTGCAACTTTCAACAGCCTCACTTCAACAAAGATCATCTGTAGTACATGTGCACATATACGAAGGACAGATCGGTGAGTGATTTTTATATTTTTGTTTACATTTTTTATATTTATACTATGTAATTATATTGACATTTTGAACATATTATTTTTTGATCAATTCATTTTGGAGAAATGATATAAAAAGCAAGATATTTTCAAAAATAAACAGCAATTACGTAACAGAGAGTTCAAAACTCAAACAAACATATAAGGAGAATTTCCAGAACGTATATATTAAAAAAAAAAAAGTAAAAGATATGTTAACATACAGTTAAAATGAGCTAATTAACTTTGGTTAATGTTTTGTGTTAGTGATTATTTGTTTTCTTTTATAAATAAATTACATTGCGAGACGTTACTATAAGAATTGCTTGTTATAGTTCGTCGACATTACGAATTTTAGTCTTGTGCGTGATTTTTACAATTTGAGTATAGATACAATTTTTAATATATATTCGGAGTGGAAGAATAGTATTATATTTTTCTTTAAGCAAATTTAAGTCGTATAGAGTTATCTAGTTCTTAAGAAACTTTTTTATTGAGTTATTATTTTTGAAACACATATATTTTTTTCTTGAATAAAAATTTACGATTAGTGATATAAAAAAAAAATGCAGTACAAAAATGACTTTTAAGTAAATTGAAGATTAAGAGGGGATGACGAATTTGGAAGAATGATAGGTCGTAAGTTCTTTCAGCAGTGAAGATGTTATCGTGACATCCGTCGCACATATTGAGGGGATTCTTTTCAGAATGTTTATAGCCATAAAAGAATCATTTCAGGATGTGATAAAGACTGGATTTTTATCATATTACAGGGTGGGTAGAGAAGGCTAAAGAGTGACCACACATCTCAGTCACTCGATAAAGGGATCTCTGCAAATCAGGAGCAATTGGAGATCATAGGATCTCGACAGTAGGTACATCTGCCGAGATAGGGAGGGCAAAGTTGCGCTCTAAGGGACAGTCCATCTAGTTCTCTTTCCTATCGCGTGAGTCGAGGCTCGTAGATAAAAATAATGAATCAGATTGATGAGTACCGTCAATCGTCCAGCTTCAAACATTTAACGCTGTTGTCGACAGTAAGAAATCAAAAGGGATAAGATATTTAGGTATAGGGTTGCTTCTGGTTTTACGAAAATATTAAACATTTTTTTTTTGTCTGTTACATCGTAGACGAATAGGGCCTGTAAACTAATGTAACACCGTTCCGCGTTCCGACCGCAAGAACCACTCCCCATCCGGCGAGCTAAGCAATCGTGCACCCAGCAGGTCCAGGTGGTTGTCGAACAGGAACAACTCTCCCATTCTGTGTAAGTACTGATAGGATTAGTTAAGATTTTGTTTTTAGCGAAGATTGTCGTACCGAATAGGGGAGAGCAAGCGAATCCTTAAGGGGAGAAAGAGTGAAAAATTGTTTCACCCTATCTTTCTTTTCGGATATAGTCGATGTCCATGCTAAGTCGAGTTATGGTAGTTAGTTTGATGTTGGAAAATTTAGAAGTAGGACATCATTTAAGTTATCATAACTTCGGATATGGTTAACAAATCTTTTTTGTTTTTGGTAACTCGACTAGTTGGTCGAAGGTTATAACGGTGTGTGATGATTTAGGATATGTACGACATCGATACATATTCGATAAAGGTGAGTTAGTAGCAACTGTGTTGACTTTCAGGAGAAGCCAATCTCTTGTTACGAACTCACTTCTGTGATGAGGATTCAGATTTGAATTGGATAATGGGTGGTTAATAATAGGTTGAGAGTCATTGATCAGATTCAGATTTTTGGTTTCTTAAATGGATTTCTAGGGATAAGGTTAGTTGTCCGTTGGACAGAGTGCTTAAGTTTCCTGGATATTTGTTAGCCATTTATCAAAGATATCTCAATTTCAATCTCAAATTAAATTTTTTTTTACGTTACAGATGGCATCCGAAGGGGGCCTGAAGTTTCGTGTCAGTCACCAACACCAATTCCAATTTCCCAATTCAATTCAAATAAATTTGTACGTTACAAAGAGCATTCGAAGAATGTAAAAGCAAGCTAAGGGAAGTAGGATATGGTGCGGTATAGACTGGGAACCAAATTATGCAACTGAGTAAATTGTGTTTTTATTAATGACTTTTATTACACTGACTTTTACGCGGGTGTGCCCTTTGATGTAAAAAGGTGTGAATTAATTTTATTACACTGATGAGCTGAGCTGGTGATCCTTTTTTCGGGGGTGATCTTTGATGTAAAAAGGTGTGAATGTGTAGGTACATAAATCCAAGTCTGATAATGAAGTGTTGGATTTTTAAACTAACCAAATTATGCAAATGAGTAAATTGGGGTTTTATTAATGACTTTTATCACACTGACTTTTACGCGGGTGTGCCCTTTGATGTAAAAAGGTGTGAATTAATTTTATTACGCTGATGAGCTGAGCTGGTGATCCTTTTTTAGGGTGTGCCCTTTGATGTAAAAAGGTGTCATGAATATGAGGAAAACAGAAATAAAAGATTTTCCAAAAGAGGAATTTGAATTTAAATCTGAATATATCTTTATGGTGATGGACCTAGGTGGTAATTTTATTTCTAATAGGTTTGTCGGTTGTAAGTATTGTTATGGGTGCTGTTTTCATTGCTTTGGAAAGCAGAATAGAAAAACTTACAAATTTGTAGAAGGATATTTCTTTTGAAAAGTGGTTGTGGATTTTGGTGGTGTTTTTTTATTGTACCCTTCAATACGAAGAATAAACATTATGGATGTCTTGCTCTTTGTTCGCAATGTCAGAGATCTCCAATATGTAAGCAAACTCAGAATCAAATTTTATGCCCCAACTGCAATCGAAATTTTAAAGGAACAGAATGTTATGACAACAACAACAACAACAACAACAACCACTGCAACATCAACAACAACAACAACAACAACAACAACAACAACCACTGCAACAGCAACAAAAACAACAACAACAACAACAATAACAACAACAATAGCAACTGCAACAGCAACAACAACAACAACAACAGTAGGAGCAACACCATCAACTACAACAGCAACAACAACAATGTGTGTTTGTTCATGTAAAAATAAAAGAATAAAGAAAGTTCTATCAATTAGATTTTTTAAATTTATGTTTTCATTTTATTCCATACATTTTATAGGATTTCATTTTTATTTATCCATGAGTTATGTTCTGTTGGAAATCCCAACCACTTAACAAAAACTTTATTGCCTCTTGTTTGTAGAACTTTTTCTACGAGAAATACATCTTCACTTTTTGATTTCATTAATTCTTCATCATAGAAACCGCCTTGTACGGGTTTTCCTTCAAAGTCTTCAAGAAGATATGTTATAGGGTTAGTTTCTTGGATTTTTCTGATTTTAAAGATCTCAGTTGTCCAGTTCGGGGTGTACCCCTTTTCAAATACATGTTTATATTTGCTGATTCTTACTTTATCACCGACCTTAAATTTTTTTTTAGTTATTTCTCTTTTCTTGCTTTTGAAAAGTGGTAATATAGATTTTGAATTTTTCTTCGTTACATCTGCAGGATAACATTTAATGGTTTTGTGAAAAGAATGATTGTAATCATGTAGTAATTTCTTATTAATATTTATCCATTTATAGCTGCCATTGAAACTACATTCTTTCCACATTTTTTCTTTTAAAGTTCTATTGAATCTTTCAACAATAGAGGCCTTTAATGAACTAAAAGTAGAGTAATGGTTAATTTTATATTTTCTCATTAAGCTATTAAACGTTTTGTTGAAAAATTCCTTTCCATCGTCCGTTTGCAAATTTTTGGGGGTTCTAGAAGAATCCATAAATATTTGTTCCATTCCTTTTGCAATAGTGATTCCTTTTTTGTTTTTCATTGGGATAGCCCATGCGAATTTCGAAAAAGTATCGATGACTGTCATTAAATAATTAAACCCCATGTTTTGAGAACTATAGGGAATCATTTCAACAAGATCAGCCTGCCATAAATCATCATAACCTTTAATGATAACATGACGTCGTTTGAAATTTCTACGTGCAGGCTTATGCAGCTCTTCCACAACCTGTCGTTTACTCATATTTATAAGGAGTGAATTCATCAAACAAAAAAGAAGTCTTTTATATAGGTATATAGTATGTATTATTTTTTATTTACTTTATTCCAATTTTTATAAAATAACATTAGTTTCTTAATTCTAACTAATCGATTTTCTATCATGTAGCAAGCACATGTATCCGGTCCGAGTTGACACTGGTTTGATGACCAACAGCAATTGGAGTAATGGTGACCATGAATTGAGTCAACGTAAAATCCGTTTTCGAATCGTTTAAGAAAAGATATAGAACTTATAAACTCTTCATGGTGTTCATTTAATATTTCTCCATGATTTTTTAAGAAATCACAAATATCTTTTATTATTTTGTCTGAGTCCATTTTAAGTTCCTTGTTGTTTAAGTTTTGAATGCTAACTAACAAATTTTATTTTATTTATGAAAATTGAAAGTCTCATCTTCAGTTTCACTTATATGTATATATATATATAAGATACAGATATATAAAACTAATACAAATATTGTAACGAATATTATATAATGAATAATACTAATATAATTTCTAATAAAAATATGAAAAGATATAATATGTTGTCCTATTCCTACTTCTGACCAGCGCCATCTGTATAAGGACCAAAAGAAACTGTTTATCGTATCCTCGACCATCATCGCCAAAGATACTACGGCTATTCTCACATTTCACTCCCATTATAACATCATTATATTACTTACGACTTCCTTCCTTCCATTGCCCTCGGCTTGTCCGCCAATCGATTTCCGAAACACCGAAACATCATCGACATCCAAACCAAAGACCACAGAAATCCACAAGACGTAAGCACATAGACTCCTTTACAGAAGTGAACGGCCGAGTAACCCTCTCAACCCTTCTGAGAAAGAAACTCTTCCATCCACCTTTAGTGAATATGTCTCGATGTTAAGCATATACTTTTCTAAAACACCAAATGTCCGACTCAACAGTCGAGTTATTTGTCGCTTCAAATCGTCGTATACCCCATTATTATACACGAGTTACAATAACTCAAATGGTTTTGTTTGACTCTTACCGACCATTCACAACCAAACTGACTACTATAACTCGCTGAAGTCATCGAATCATATCCCTATGAGAGAACCATTGGAATCATAGAGAGATAATTTATAAGATTCTTAAGCTGCGACTAAACAACTTACGCTTCAGAAAAGAAACGATAGTATTATTCCCTAATTCCATGCTTCCCTAAAGGAATCTATCCTCATCTTACACGTGACGTTTATTTCCATCACCACTCCATGGAAAGTCCACGCCATTTTCGGACAAGGGTGTCTGCGCTCTACAGCCACCTGGCCTGCTGGGCGCACGATTGCTTAGCTCGTCGGTGGGGAGGGATCTTGCAGCTGGAGCGGAGACGGTGTTACACTATTTTCAGACCGACTAATCTAGATGTTACAGATTAGAAAAATATGTTTAAAAATCCTAGGACCCGAAGTTAGTAAACTATGTATCTGACAGTGGAGAAATTGTACCTATCTCTCGCGACATTTATTTTTGTGATAGACTTGTGTTTTCGTGATTTGTTTTGGAGGAACATAGGTGTTCATGTCCTCTGAACCGTACTATACCCTTCCCTATCGTGTCAGATGTACGACCTGACCCGAACCTATAGTTTCCATTTGGTTCTTAAATTCCAGAAACCCCTGATCGAGAGGCACTGTTGTTGTCGTGCTCTCTGCCTTCTTAACCCTGCCCTATGACTTATAGAATCGACATTCTAAGAGTTCCTATTATGATTCTCTCAGGCTGTGATATTTTGTTTACGAGAATCCCCTTATTGGAAAAGAGAAGTTTATAAAAAACTTCCCTTAAATTTTTCGATCCCTTCTCTCTCGACCCTCTTACTTTAACTTACATCGTCATGCTTTTCAACTCTCTCTCTGAATATCCAAACACCTTACTTTAGATATGTAATTCCAAAAATCACAACAACGATATGTTCGGTTCTTAATTTTACAAATTTCATTTTATTACACATTTTATTTATTCTCTAATTTCTAAATAGGCTTACAATACTCTTAGAAATTACTTCCTAACTAAAACTAAATTTACTTGTACTGGACCTAAAATCTAGACTAAACTTTCCTAAATAGTCTTTCTCCATAACTAAACTTCATAATTTTTATCTTTGTTTAACGACGTATTGAAAGAGTGGACTCTGACAATCACGTCTCGTTGGATGGTTCTTAAATCTAATAGGATTTCAGGTATTCACAACCTCTCTCTGGTTCACGCTTTTATCGCGAAATCTAGCTATATTCTACTCTTCAACCGTCTCTAATATGTATTTTCTTCAAAATATTCATAAACGAAATGTATTCCTTATCATCACCATTATGTATCAAAAATTTTCTCAACCAAATATAAATATGTAAATCACTATAAGTTTCAATAAGTCAATATCATTTCATAAAAAGTATGATAATAAGTTTGCAATCAAAAATATAGTATTAAGGTAACAGAAAAATATTCACTCACCAATTTTCTTTCATCCTCCTCGTCGAAGTGCACTCGAACTCGGAATATGTTGGTAACTGCATTCAGTATTTATCACCACTTGTTGTTATTTTAAATTTTATCAAATGACATGTATTCACTTCAGATTAGATTACTTCAGTCTTATTTAAATTACCTCGAAACTTCCGCTTCGTCTTTCGGAATATATGAAACTCATAATCCTTTTCTTCAAAGTATCTTAAGGAATCTTACCTCTCTTTACTTTTGCTGTCCTAAACTTTTTATATATATATTTTAGTTCTGTATCATATTTTCAGATACTTTCATGTCTATCTTTTACGTTGGTATCATATTTTCAGATACTTTCATCATTTGAACACAAAAAAAATAAATTATCTCTACTAGTTTTCTGTCTCTTTACTTATCTGCATTTTAGTTTATCTATCTATTCTTATCTTCTTCATTTGTCTTATTTCCAAAAATCAACTATCCTTTATCGAAATTCTTGTCTGAACTGTCTATGTCTCAAAATCAAACTTTTGAAAGTATGTACTCATCACAACAAAACTTTAAGATTACTACTAGCACTTTTTCTTTCCTATGACACTGACCTAACTCAACAATTCTAAAAGTATGTCTCAGATAATTATAACACACGATAATAATCCTTTAAATATCACCACTTTCTGCATGCATGTTTCGATATCTTTTCCTTGGAACATCTCTTGTCTCCTCAGGTAAATATGCACAGGTTACAAGTGAATGTTTAGTCCTGAAACTCTTGGTTTAGCTTTCAGACTCTGGTGACCTTGAGATTTCTCTTGGCGATGGTTCTCGTTGATTTCGGACGAGTAATAGACGGGCTGTTTGTTGGTATTTTCATAAGCGATGAGTTTCGATACGTATTCTGGAGCTGCGTTACGATTTTTCTAGAAATATTTCTAGTGTCTTGTCCGCAAAACAAGACAAATTTTTCCTTACAAATTTCCAATAACTATGTTTTTGTTCTCTTCGGCGTTCTACGAAGAAGAATACTAATGTGAGATTAGTAATGAACATGCAACTAATTGTCGTAAAAACAATGAAAACGATATGAAAGATATGTGACGTGAAGTTGTCGTCACGAACAAGAATGTTTAAGAGCTTTGTAGTTAAGACTACGAATTAATCGGTATTTTATTGTTACTACACTTTATTTTTAAGAAAATTCCTTTTGGAAGATTTCGATGTACAGATCTGATGTGCGGTGCGGTGCGGTGCGATGTAAGATCTGGACTTGCGTCTGGCTTCCAATTTGAATTTCATATTTTTGGGTTATCCAGATTTATGTCTTCGTGTAGGGATTTAAAGATTCGACATCTGAATTCTTGAATGACTTTATTGTTGATAGTATGTATTATGTGTATGTTAACTAAGATATCTGGATTAGATGTCTGGCCGCCGAGTGGTTATTGTATGAAAATATCTACAGCCGCGTCGCGTTAGCTCGTCGCGCCTGCGTGAATTGAATCGAATAAAGGAAAACTTTAGATAATTTTGCCACCACGTGTGCCATCACAAAAACAAAAATTAACTCTTCTTTCTTCTATTTAATGACCATCAAAAATATATGTTATTATATTACCTCTTCATTCTAGAGAACTTTATTTGGCTTTAGGAATGCTGCTGCAGATTTTGTTTTATTATCTCCAATGGATATGCGCCACGCTGTTGCTCTTGCGTCGTGAATTTGCGTTTATGCTTTGCTTGATTTCTATCTCGCTAAAGATTTTATTTATCCTATAACCTAATAAACATTTATCCTACATTATTACAAATTCTCTCCTTAAATATCTGCTATCAAAAAAAAACTTACCCCTATTCCAGGAATTCTAAAAAGGTTGATGGGAATATCAACGACAACGATGTTGTTCGTACGGCGGCGCGGCGGCCAGACAGTAAAAGGAAAGATGTCTGCCATCGACGTACGAAGGAAATCTTATTCCAAATCGCCGGCTACATGGAACAGATTAGAATTGGAATTCCAATTGAATTGAAGTGATAGGCCTATTCACAATAGGTTTTATTTAACTTTGAATGTTTTTCCGGTTTCGAATATATTCTGAATGGGTGCGTTTAGATTCATAGCCTAATCGAAGATTCTTTCTAACTAGACTTATTCTATTTTTACTTTGATCTTCTGTTGGAACAATAGCCTAACTAGAATTGGTTTTATCTGAGATTGTCGGTTGTAATTGTAAATTTGGTTCTCTCTAGTTTACTACTTAACTTAAAACTACTAAATTTATAATCTATAGTTTAGTTTATTTTCGCCGATGTTGTCGCGAACATTGAGTGCATCCAAAGAAGGTTTACACTTCAAATGCATGATGGACTTGAGTGTTTACACTTAGAACTTTAGCATGAGTTTGATAACTCGTACATCCTGAATAATTCCGACTGAATAATTTTGCCCTGTTTCCTACAAAACTTGTTCTTCCAACTAGTTTCTAACTCGTTTGAAGGACAAGAAAAGAAACGGAATTTGTGTCTTCGTTCTAGCAGGAGTCTCATGCACAGCTGATTAAGCCGGGCTATTGCCTCATAAATAAACTACCTTTTCAAATCTTTTGTGTGAACTACTGACTCAAATCCTTTTTCGTCTTTGACTCTATATAGATTGTTGTCTATAACTTTTAAGACTGTCACTTTCAAAAATTTAGGACTGAGCTTGGCGCTTCGGTGTTTCGTTGCGTCACTGAGCACAAAGTTACGTTTGAATATTGTATCTCCTACTTCGAATTTAACGACTTTACTTCGCAGGTTATAACTACTCTTATAAGTTTCATGAGCTTGCTCTAATGCTGCCTTAAGATGGGTGTGTAAAATGTTCATTTTCGCTGCCTTAGGTAACCAGTCTATCTCGCTTTGGTTCAGACCATTAAGTTTTCTTAAGAGCTTGTAATCGGCACCATGCTCGATCATTCTCTGACCGAACAATGCCTCATATGGCGACATGCCCAGAACAGAATGAACTGACGTACGTAAAGCACTGCTTATACAAGACAAATACTCGTCCCAGTTGTATTGTCGCGGATCGATATAAGCACGAATGGCGGATAAGATTGAGCGATTGACTCGCTCGCTAGCGTTTGCTTGCGGAGCATACGCTGCCGTCTTTATATGTCTTATGCCAAACATTTCTATCATTTTTGCAAATTCTTTACTCAAGAATTGCGAACCGTTGTCGGACAACAAACTTTCGGGTACGCCGTAAATTAAAAATATCTCTTCTTTCAGAAACTTAATTACCTCACAGGAATTTGCCTTCCTCAAAGGTTTGATGAATACAAATTTAGTTAATTGGTCTAACGCTATAACGATATACGTGTTTCCCTTACGTGATCGCGGATATGGTCCGAGAAAATCCACATACACATGTTGGAATGGTCTTTCCACCGTATATGCGTCTCCCATTTCAGTCCGCAAAATCACGTTAGCTGATTTGGTTGTTTTGCAAGTATCGCAGCTACTTACAAACGCTTTAACTTGAGAAGCCATCACTGGCCAATAAAATTGTTGACGGAGTCGGTATAATGTCTTGGCCACACCTCCATGAGAAGCTCTCGGTGGACAATGTGCTTGAGAGATCATCGGTTCCGTCAGCGACGTTGGAATCCACAACTTCCAGACTTGTGGGTCCTGAAGCGGATTTCCTATACAATGTCTGATCTTCTTATATACGAAACCTTTCGAAACTCGAAGATCAGGCAATCTTTCTTTATTGTCACTGATGTGTTCTGCTATCTGGAGATATTCTTCCGACTTAAAAGCTGGATCTTCCAGATCGACATGCAACACTTCAGACGGATTTGTTGACATAGACCCCGGTTGGCATACATCTGAATGCAGACCCTCTACCTCATGAGTACGAGATAAAGCATCTGGTACTACATTCAGAGTACCCTTCCGGTGTTCTATCCCAAAGTCAAATCCTTGTAATTTGAGACTCCATCGCGCTAATCTCCCCGTTGGATCTCTCAAACTCATCAGCCACTTAAGGCTCGCGTGGTCGGTGATAACCAAAAATCGATACCCCTCCACGTATGGTCTAAATTTCTGTATACCCTTGACTGCTGCTAGACACTCACGCTCGGTGACTGAATAGTTCCGTTGCGCAGCGTTCAACTTCTGGGAATAATAATAAATTGGTCTTTCTACTCCTGACTCATCTTTCTGACACAGTACACAGCCTATACCTGTATTCGATGCGTCGCATAAAATAATGAACTGTTTACTGAAATCAGGATTGATCAAGATTGGAGCTGATGTTAATGCTCTCTTGATTGCTTCGAAAGCTTTAAGTGCTTCTTGACCAAACTCAAACTTTTGATTTTTCTTAAGAGTGTCTGTCATAGCACTAGCTACTCCAGAAAAATTTTCGATGAAACGCCTGTACCAGCCCGCCATGCCGAGAAATCGACGTACTTGCCGTGTTGACGATGGTACCGGAAAATTTACAATGGCGGATATCTTCGCCGGATCTGCTTTCAAACACCCTGGTCCTACTACGTATCCTAGGTACTGGAGTTCTTGGAAGCAAAACTTGGACTTTTCGACGTTGATCGTCAATCCTGCTTCCAACAACCTGTTCGCTATTATCCGCAGTATTCTCATGTGTTCGTCAAAAGATTTTGAGATGACCAGAAGGTCATCCAAGTAAACAAATACTTGATCTCGCAATTCCTGTGGAACAACCAAGTTCATTAGGTATGTCAGACTCTGAGCGGCGTTCGAGAGACCGAACGGCATCACCTTGAACTGATAGAGTGGTCTTCCGGGGACGGTAAAGGCTGTCTTCTCCCGTGAACTTTGCTCCAGCGGTATCTGCCAGTACGCGTCTTCCAGGTCTACACTCGAGATGAAATGAGTCTCTGAAAGGCGTGCTAACAATCCCTCTATCTGAGCAATTGGATTCGCATTCTTTTTAGTCACGGAGTTTACCTTCCGAAAGTCCAAACACAGGCGGTTCTTTCCTGGTTTTCGTATCAATACGACAGGTGAACTCCATGGGCTGGAACTCTCTTCGATAACACCTAACTCAAGCATACGGTCCAATTCCTCGTACACCAGGGCTTGTACCGCAGGAGATATGGGATAATGACGCTGTTTGATTGGCATCGCATCACCCGTATCTATCGTATGTTCTATAAGATGAGTCCGTCCTAAACCTCTCTCAGCGAAAGATGGAAAGAGCTCAATAACCTCTTCTAACACCTTCGACTCTTGGTTGGACAAACTGCATTTGGTTGGTTCTTTCTTATCGTCTTCGGATTCAGGGGAGTTGTCTAGCGATGAAATTAAATGTGGAGCTATTTGAAATGAAGCCCAGAAATCCACTCCTAAATAAAGTGGTTGTGATAGCGATGGAACGACGAACAAATCCAATTCGCGGACTATGCCTTTGTATTGAATTGTTGCCCTAACCATGCCCACAATTGCTTGTTTCTTCCCATCAGCTGTGGAAACAGCTGAAGAGAATTTCCTGAGAGGAATTTTGTTTGTCTTCAAATATTCTGATGCTTCTGAGCCCAGACAACTGATGCTGGCTCCAGAATCCAAAAGACCGAGCCACGATTTTCCAAATATCTCAACCGAAACATATGGACGCGGATCGTTGATATTGTTCTTTATATTGGTCGCAGATATTGCTTTATGCTGTCTTCTTCTTGTTTTCATCCTACTTCTTAATTTCGCCACTCTTTTCGAACGACACGGAAATGTCAAAATCCAATTCCGAGCTTTATAATATTCAATTTGACGCTCTTGTAAAGGTCTCTTCAAAGGAAATAGGTTAGTTTGTTCAGACTTTGTTATAACTGGTTTTTCGAATGATTTCTTATGTTCAGACTTCAAGATGGTGATTTTATTTATGGGTGCTTGAGGGTTAATTACTTTTTCGAGTACTTGGTCTTCACAATTTCCCCCTCGATTGGAAAATTGCTCTTTGGACCGTTTTCCGAACAGATCGGACAACTAGGTGTTACCGTTTCTTCTCGACCACACTTAAAGCAGAAGAGTTGTCTTCTGGTGTCAGGACATTCCCTAAAGAGATGACCCACGCCCTTGCAATTCCAGCACTTAAATTCGTCTTTCCTATGGAGAGCTTCCAATGAAGTGTCTGGTTTTGCCTCTTCTATTGCTAGCTGATGTTGGTCTAGCTCGTGAACTTGTTTACGAACTGGTTGGTTCGAGTAAGTTGTTGGTGTTTTATAAAGCTGATTGTCGCTGTTGTTATTTCCGTTCAGGAATTTTTCGACCGTTCTACAAACGTAGACTAACTCCGCAAGGCTGTTAGTGTTAAAGGTAATCAATAACTCTCCCATCCTTCTTTTCACATGTTGCTTGACTAAGTCCACTATTTCTCTAGCGGGTTTGGGAACTTTTAATCTTGAATTCAATTTTATGATATCATCATAGAAATCGTTGAAGCTTTCGTTGAACCCTTGCTTCCTGTCCATCATCTTCCTGTACAACTCGGGGTCTGTCTCCAAACTCCTATATTGTTCCAGCAAAGCTGACTTTAAAGATTGCCAAGACGTTCTCGGATTGTTCTTCAAATATATCCAATACCACGCTTCAGCTGACCCGCTCACAAAATGGTGAAAATTCGTTACCACTTCTTCCCAAGAACAATGATAACTGTCCTTCACTACCTCTATTCTAAACAGAAATTCATCGATTGACATGTCTTTGTTGTTAAATTTCATTCCCCACTTGTGATAGTGTGGAAATCTCATAAACGAACTAGCTGGTGTTGGTGCTAGGGGTTGGTTCGATGCGGCAGGTGAATCGTTAAGATTCATCAGACTCAGCTGAGTCAGAAAATTATCCACATTGGAACCTCTAGCCATGTCAACGGGATGAACGTTTGGTTCATTCGTTTGTGTCTCGATCAGGTTGTTTTGATTGTTATTTGGATTAGGTAGATTATTCGGATTTGGTCTAGTAGCTGGTGTTGGTGTAAATTTCTAACATTTGTATCAGTCTCCTCTAAATTCGCATTTAAGTTAACGTTTCTATCTTCGTCGTTTACGGGACTGTTCCTTCTATCCTGGTTTTCACCACGATTGGCGGGACTATTCCTACGACTACGACTCTGCTGGTTTAATAACATGCTGGCTCTTCTACCGTATCTTATCTCACGCGGTGTTGGATGGAATAATCGCACTCTACCCCTTCCACTCATTAGTGAAAGTCCAAAAACTAAACTTGCTTAAACTAAATCTTACTATACTTATACTAAATATTAAATTTAAAACTCGATTTTCAATTAATTAAATTTTCATTCACTTTGAATCAAATAGACTATCCAAAGAATGATCTATAAATTCAATTAACCTCAAACTTAATTCTAAATTCTCCTTTTAAATTCTCTTAAATTCTCTTTAACATTAAATTTCTCAATCAATTTTCAAAAAAAAACTAAATAAAGTAAATATCTAAATCTTAAATGTGCCACCAAGCAAAATTTCTCAAAAACTATGACGCCACCAGGCAAATCTCTATAAACTGAATACGCCACCAGGCAAATCTCTATAAACTGAATACGCCCCCAGGCAAATTTCTAAAACTGAATACGCCACCAGGCAAATTTCTAAAACTGAATACGCCACCAGGCAAATTTCTAAAACTGAATACGCCACCAGGCAAATTTCTAAAATTCTCAAACTATAACTGTAGCTTAATCATAACTTGTTGGGTCTTGAGAGTTGGATCTACTAAATTTAAATAGTAATATTGAATATAAAAAAAATTTCAAGTATCTAACTACGTCGAAAGATACTCAAATTAAAAATGATGATTGTGTTTGATCTTCATCACGAAAATTAAAAGAAAAGTCTTTCGTTCTCAGAAAAGTTCGGATATTTGCCACACTGCAACAGACGTGCGTCAGGAAATTGTTCAACCAACCACCGGTCAATGTGCCCAAAATCTCTTCACTAAACTTCCAACTAGAACTTTTCTCACAGACTTGGTGTTCGTGTATGTGAGAAAACCTTTCTCTGAAAAAGTGAATTTATCCTAGCTATCTCTATACTTCTGCAACAGACGTGCGTCGGGAACTTGTTCAACCAACCACCGGTCAAAAGGTTAAGAGAATCACTCCTCCAAACTCTTTCACAAAGTGAAGTGTATAGCCTTAATGCAACAGACCACCGGGTTAAATACACCCAAATGCGGACATAAGTGCTAACACTAAACATCGAAGTCGAAAAGAATCGATCGACCTCACTACAACAGACGAAGTCTTACTTAACTACAAAAACCTCCGGATAATAAGAATCGACTGATTCCCTCCGAATTATACCTCCGAGTGAACTTCTTCAAAAAAAAGTTTACTCAACTAAAATTTCTGAACAAAAAAAAATTGTTTGTTCTAATATCTGTACTGTCTTTTCACAAAAAAAAATATCCTTCTGTCATTACGTTATTGACTATCGGGCCCCACGTTGGGCGCCATCTGTAACGAATTTATAATGATACTAATAATATAATTTCTAATAAAATATGAAAAGATATAATATGTTGTCCTATTCCTACTTCTGACCAGCGCCATCTGTATAAGGACCAAAAGAAACTGTTTATCGTATCCTCGACCATCATCGCCAAAGATACTACGGCTATTCTCACATTTCACTCCCATTATAACATCATTATATTACTTACGACTTCCTTCCTTCCATTGCCCTCGGATTGTCCGCCAATCGATTTCCGAAACACCGAAACATCATCGACATCCAAACCAAAGACCACAGAAATCCACAAGACGTAAGCACATAGACTCCTTTACAGAAGTGAACGGCCGAGTAACCCTCTCAACCCTTCTGAGAAAGAAACTCTTCCATCCACCTTTAGTGAATATGTCTCGATGTTAAGCATATACTTTTCTAAAACACCAAATGTCCGACTCAACAGTCGAGTTATTTGTCGCTTCAAATCGTCGTATACCCCATTATTATACACGAGTTACAATAACTCAAATGGTTTTGTTTGACTCTTACCGACCATTCACAACCAAACTGACTACTATAACTCGCTGAAGTCATCGAATCATATCCCTATGAGAGAACCATTGGAATCATAGAGAGATAATTTATAAGATTCTTAAGCTGCGACTAAACAACTTACGCTTCAGAAAAGAAACGATAGTATTATTCCCTAATTCCATGCTTCCCTAAAGGAATCTATCCTCATCTTACACGTGACGTTTATTTCCATCACCACTCCATGGAAAGTCCACGCCATTTTCGGACAAGGGTGTCTGCGCTCTACAGCCACCTGGCCTGCTGGGTGCACGATTGCTTAGCTCGTCGGTGGGGAGGGATCTTGCAGCTGGAGCGGAGACGGTGTTACACTATTTTCAGACCGACTAATCTAGATGTTACAGATTAGAAAAATATGTTTAAAAATCCTAGGACCCGAAGTTAGTAAACTATGTATCTGACAGTGGAGAAATTGTACCTATCTCTCGCGACATTTATTTTTGTGATAGACTTGTGTTTTCGTGATTTGTTTTGGAGGAACATAGGTGTTCATGTCCTCTGAACCGTACTATACCCTTCCCTATCGTGTCAGATGTACGACCTGACCCGAACCTATAGTTTCCATTTGGTTCTTAAATTCCAGAAACCCCTGATCGAGAGGCACTGTTGTTGTCGTGCTCTCTGCCTTCTTAACCCTGCCCTATGACTTATAGAATCGACATTCTAAAAGTTCCTATTATGATTCTCTCAGGCTGTGATATTTTGTTTACGAGAATCCCCTTATTGGAAAAGAGAAGTTTATAACAAACTTCCCTTAAATTTTTCGATCCCTTCTCTCTCGACCCTCTTACTTTAACTTACATCGTCATGCTTTTCAACTCTCTCTCTGAATATCCAAACACCTTACTTTAGATATGTAATTCCAAAAATCACAACAACGATATGTTCGGTTCTTATTTTTACAAATTTCATTTTATTACACATTTTATTTATTCTCTAATTTCTAAATAGGCTTACAATAAAATAAATAAATTAGGTGGCGCAACAGTCCATGAAGGACCAGGGCCTAGTGACTTACAACTCTCAACCATCCCTGTGTGCGAGTAATGTTGTCAGAGATGGAAGGGACCTACAGTTTATATGCCGAATCCGAACGGCTAATTTGAGAAGCACTTTTCATGACAAGAATTACTCTTGGAGGATTTGTCAATTCCTCGCAAGAGGCAGTACCCGTGAAAAAAGTTAGGTGGCACAGGCAGGGATTGAACCCAAGACCCCTTGCATGACAGTCCAACGCACTAACCATCACGCTACGGGTACTACATAGGCATAGGCTTACAATACTCTTAGAAATTACTTCCTAACTAAAACTAAATTTACTTGTACTGGACCTAAAATCTAGACTAAACTTTCCTAACTAGTCTTTCTCCATAACTAAACTTCATAATTTTTATCTTTGTTTAACGACGTATTGAAAGAGTGGACTCTGACAATCACGTCTCGTTGGATGGTTCTTAAATCTAATAGGATTTCAGGTATTCACAACCTCTCTCTGGTTCACGCTTTTATCGCGAAATCTAGCTATATTCTATTCTTCAACCGTCTCTAATATGTATTTTCTTCAAAATATTCATAAACGAAATGTATTCCTTATCATCACCATTATGTATCAAAAATTTTCTCAACCAAATATAAATATGTAAATCACTATAAGTTTCAATGAGTCAATATCATTTGATAAAAAGTATGATAATAAGTTTGCAATCAAAAATATAGTATTAAGGTAACAGAAAAATATTCACTCACCAATTTTCTTTCATCCTCCTCGTCGAAGTGCACTCGAACTCGGAATATGTTGGTAACTGCATTCAGTATTTATCACCACTTGTTGTTATTTTAAATTTTATCAAATGACATTACTTCAGTCTTATTTAAATTACCTCGAAACTTCCGCTTCGTCTTTCGGAATATATGAAACTCATAATCCTTTCCTTCAAAGTATCTTAAGGAATCTTACCTCTCTTTACTTTTGCTATCCTAAACTTTTTATATATATATTTTAATTCTGTATCATATTTTCAGATACTTTCATGTCTATCTTTTACGTTGGTATCATATTTTCAGATACTTTCATCATTTGAACACAAAAAAAATAAATTATCTCTACTAGTTTTCTGTCTCTTTACTTATCTGCATTTTAGTTTATCTATCTATTCTTATCTTCTTCATTTGTCTTATTTCCAAAAATCAACTATCCTTTATCGAAATTCTTGTCTGAACTGTCTATGTCTCAAAATCAAACTTTTGAAAGTATGTACTCATCACAACAAAACTTTAAGATTACTACTAGCACTTTTTCTTTCCTATGACACTGACCTAACTCAACAATTCTAAAAGTATGTCTCAGATAATTATAACACACGATAATAATCCTTTAAATATCACCACTTTCTGCATGCATGTTTCGATATCTTTTCCTTGGAACATCTCTTGTCTCCTCAGGTAAATATGCACAGGTTACAAGTGAATGTTTAGTCCTGAAACTCTTGGTTTAGCTTTCAGACTCTGGTGACCTTGAGATTTCTCTTGGCGATGGTTCTCGTTGATTTCGGACGAGTAATAGACGGGCTGTTTGTAGGTATTTTCATAAGCGATGAGTTTCGATACGTATTCTGGAGCTGCGTTACGATTTTTCTAGAAATATTTCTAGTGTCTTGTCCGCAAAACAAGACAAATTTTTCCTTACAAATTTCCAATAACTATGTTTTTGTTCTCTTCGGCGTTCCACGAAGAAGAATACTAATGTGAGATTAGTAATGAACATGCAACTAATTGTCGTAAAAACAATGAAAACGATATGAAAGATATGTGACGTGAAGTTGTCGTCACGAACAAGAATGTTTAAGAGCTTTGTAGTTAAGACTACGAATTAATCGGTATTTTATTGTTACTACACTTTATTTTTAAGAAAATTCCTTTTGGAAGATTTCGATGTACAGATCTGATGTGCGGTGCGGTGCGGTGCGATGTAAGATCTGGACTTGCGTCTGGCTTCCAATTTGAATTTCATATTTTTGGGTTATCCAGATTTATGTCTTCGTGTATGGATTTAAAGATTCGACATCTGAATTCTTGAATGACTTTATTGTTGATAGTATGTATTATGTGTATGTTAACTAAGATATCTGGATTAGATGTCTGGCCGCCGAGTGGTTATTGTATGAAAATATCTACAGCCGCGTCGCGTTAGCTCGTCGCGCCTGTGTGAATTGAATCGAATAAAGGAAAACTTTAGATAATTTTGCCACCACGTGTGCCATCACAAAAACAAAAATTAACTCTTCTTTCTTCTATTTAATGACCATCAAAAATATATGTTATTATATTACCTCTTCATTCTAGAGAACTTTATTTGGCTTTAGGAATGCTGCTGCAGATTTTGTTTTATTATCTCCAATGGATATGCGCCACGCTGTTGCTCTTGCGTCGTGAATTTGCGTTTATGCTTTGCTTGATTTCTATCTCGCTAAAGATTTTATTTATCCTATAACCTAATAAACATTTATCCTACATTATTACAAATTCTCTCCTTAAATTTCTGCTATCAAAAAAAAACTTACCCCTATTCCAGGAATTCTAAAAAGGTTGATGGGAATATCAACGACAACGATGTTGTTCGTACGGCGGCGCGGCGGCCAGACAGTAAAAGGAAAGATGTCTGCCATCGACGTACGAAGGAAATCTTATTCCAAATCGCCGGCTACATGGAACAGATTAGAATTGGAATTCCAATTGAATTGAAGTGATAGGCCTATTCACAATAGGTTTTATTTAACTTTGAATGTTTTTCCGGTTTCGAATATATTCTGAATGGGTGCGTTTAGATTCATAGCCTAATCGAAGATTCTTTCTAACTAGACTTATTCTATTTTTACTTTGATCTTCTGTTGGAACAATAGCCTAACTAGAATTGGTTTTATCTGAGATTGTCGGTTGTAATTGTAAATTTGGTTCTCTCTAGTTTACTACTTAACTTAAAACTACTAAATTTATAATCTATAGTTTAGTTTATTTTCGCCGATGTTGTCGCGAACATTGAGTGCATCCAAAGAAGGTTTACACTTCAAATGCATGATGGACTTGAGTGTTTACACTTAGAACTTTAGCATGAGTTTGATAACTCGTACATCCTGAATAATTCCGACTGAATAATTTTGCCCTGTTTCCTACAAAACTTGTTCTTCCAACTAGTTTCTAACTCGTTTGAAGGACAAGAAAAGAAACGGAATTTGTGTCTTCGTTCTAGCAGGAGTCTCATGCACAGCTGATTAAGCCGGGCTATTGCCTCATAAATAAACTACCTTTTCAAATCTTTTGTGTGAACTACTGACTCAAATCCTTTTTCGTCTTTGACTCTATATAGATTGTTGCCTATAACTTTTAAGACTGTCACTTTCAAAAATTTAGGACTGAGCTTGGCGCTTCGGTGTTTCGTTGCGTCACTGAGCACAAAGTTACGTTTGAATATTGTATCTCCTACTTCGAATTTAACGACTTTACTTCGCAGGTTATAACTACTCTTATAAGTTTCATGAGCTTGCTCTAATGCTGCCTTAAGATGGGTGTGTAAAATGTTCATTTTCGCTGCCTTAGGTAACCAGTCTATCTCGCTTTGGTTCAGACCATTAAGTTTTCTTAAGAGCTTGTAATCGGCACCATGCTCGATCATTCTCTGACCGAACAATGCCTCATATGGCGACATGCCCAGAACAGAATGAACTGACGTACGTAAAGCACTGCTTATACAAGACAAATACTCGTCCCAGTTGTATTGTCGCGGATCGATATAAGCACGAATGGCGGATAAGATTGAGCGATTGACTCGCTCGCTAGCGTTTGCTTGCGGAGCATACGCTGCCGTCTTTATATGTCTTATGCCAAACATTTATATCATTTTTGCAAATTCTTTACTCAAGAATTGCGAACCGTTGTCGGACAACAAACTTTCGGGTACGCCGTAAATTAAAAATATCTCTTCTTTCAGAAACTTAATTACCTCACTGGAATTTGCCTTCCTCAAAGGTTTGATGAATACAAATTTAGTTAATTGGTCTAACGCTATAACGATATACGTGTTTCCCTTACGTGATCGCGGATATGGTCCGAGAAAATCCACATACACATGTTGGAATGGTCTTTCCACCGTATATGCGTCTCCCATTTCAGTCCGCAAAATCACGTTAGCTGATTTGGTTGTTTTGCAAGTATCGCAGCTACTTACAAACGCTTTAACTTGAGAAGCCATCGCTGGCCAATAAAATTGTTGACCTTTCGAAACTCGAAGATCAGGCAATCTTTCTTTATTGTCACTGATGTGTTCTGCTATCTGGAGATATTCTTCCGACTTAAAAGCTGGATCTTCCAGATCGACATGCAACACTTCAGACGGATTTGTTGACATAGACCCCGGTTGGCATACATCTGAATGCAGACCCTCTACCTCATGAGTACGAGATAAAGCATCTGGTACTACATTCAGAGTACCCTTCCGGTGTTCTATCCCAAAGTCAAATCCTTGTAATTTGAGACTCCATCGCGCTAATCTCCCCGTTGGATCTCTCAAACTCATCAGCCACTTAAGGCTCGCGTGGTCGGTGATAACCAAAAATCGATACCCCTCCACGTATGGTCTAAATTTCTGTATACCCTTGACTGCTGCTAGACACTCACGCTCGGTGACTGAATAGTTCCGTTGCGCAGCGTTCAACTTCTGGGAATAATAATAAATTGGTCTTTCTACTCCTGACTCATCTTTCTGACACAGCACACAGCCTATACCTGTATTCGATGCGTCGCATAAAATAATGAACTGTTTACTGAAATCAGGATTGATCAAGATTGGAGCTGATGTTAATGCTCTCTTGATTGCTTCGAAAGCTTTAAGTGCTTCTTGACCAAACTCAAACTTTTGATTTTTCTTAAGAGTGTCTGTCATAGCACTAGCTACTCCAGAAAAATTTTCGATGAAACGCCTGTACCAGCCCGCCATGCCGAGAAATCGACGTACTTGCCGTGTTGACGATGGTACCGGAAAATTTACAATGGCGGATATCTTCGCCGGATCTGCTTTCAAACACCCTGGTCCTACTACGTATCCTAGGTACTGGAGTTCTTGGAAGCAAAACTTGGACTTTTCGACGTTGATCGTCAATCCTGCTTCCAACAACCTGTTCGCTATTATCCGCAGTATTCTCATGTGTTCGTCAAAAGATTTTGAGATGACCAGAAGGTCATCCAAGTAAACAAATACTTGATCTCGCAATTCCTGTGGAACAACCAAGTTCATTAGGTATGTCAGACTCTGAGCGGCGTTCGAGAGACCGAACGGCATCACCTTGAACTGATAGAGTGGTCTTCCGGGGACGGTAAAGGCTGTCTTCTCCCGTGAACTTTGCTCCAGCGGTATCTGCCAGTACGCGTCTTCCAGGTCTACACTCGAGATGAAATGAGTCTCTGAAAGGCGTGCTAACAATCCCTCTATCTGAGCAATTGGATTCGCATTCTTTTTAGTCACGGAGTTTACCTTCCGAAAGTCCAAACACAGGCGGTTCTTTCCTGGTTTTCGTATCAATACGACAGGTGAACTCCATGGGCTGGAACTCTCTTCGATAACACCTAACTCAAGCATACGGTCCAATTCCTCGTACACCAGGGCTTGTACCGCAGGAGATATGGGATAATGACGCTGTTTGATTGGCATCGCATCACCCGTATCTATCGTATGTTCTATAAGATGAGTCCGTCCTAAACCTCTCTCAGCGAAAGATGGAAAGAGCTCAATAACCTCTTCTAACACCTTCGACTCTTGGTTGGACAAACTGCATTTGGTTGGTTCTTTCTTATCGTCTTCGGATTCAGGGGAGTTGTCTAGCGATGAAATTAAATGTGGAGCTATTTGAAATGAAGCCCAGAAATCCACTCCCAAATAAAGTGGTTGTGATAGCGATGGAACGACGAACAAATCCAATTCGCGGACTATGCCTTTGTATTGAATTGTTGCCCTAACCATGCCCACAATTGCTTGTTTCTTCCCATCAGCTGTGGAAACAGCTGAAGAGAATTTCCTGAGAGGAATTTTGTTTGTCTTCAAATATTCTGATGCTTCTGAGCCCAGACAACTGATGCTGGCTCCAGAATCCAAAAGACCGAGCCACGATTTTCCAAATATCTCAACCGAAACATATGGACGCGGATCGTTGATATTGTTCTTTATATTGGTCGCAGATATTGCTTTATGCTGTCTTCTTCTTGTTTTCATCCTACTTCTTAATTTCGCCACTCTTTTCGAACGACACGGAAATGTCAAAATCCAATTCCGAGCTTTATAATATTCAATTTGACGCTCTTGTAAAGGTCTCTTCAAAGGAAATAGGTTAGTTTGTTCAGACTTTGTTATAACTGGTTTTTCGAATGATTTCTTATGTTCAGACTTCAAGATGGTGATTTTATTTATGGGTGCTTGAGGGTTAATTACTTTTTCGAGTACTTGGTCTTCACAATTTCCCCCTCGATTGGAAAATTGCTCTTTGGACCGTTTTCCGAACAGATCGGACAACTAGGTGTTACCGTTTCTTCTCGACCACACTTAAAGCAGAAGAGTTGTCTTCTGGTGTCAGGACATTCCCTAAAGAGATGACCCACGCCCTTGCAATTCCAGCACTTAAATTCGTCTTTCCTATGGAGAGCTTCCAATGAAGTGTCTGGTTTTGCCTCTTCTATTGCTAGCTGATGTTGGTCTAGCTCGTGAACTTGTTTACGAACTGGTTGGTTCGAGTAAGTTGTTGGTGTTTTATAAAGCTGATTGTCGCTGTTGTTATTTCCGTTCAGGAATTTTTCGACCGTTCTACAAACGTAGACTAACTCCGCAAGGCTGTTAGTGTTAAAGGTAATCAATAACTCTCCCATCCTTCTTTTCACATTTTGCTTGACTAAGTCCACTATTTCTCTAGCGGGTTTGGGAACTTTTAATCTTGAATTCAATTTTATGATATCATCATAGAAATCGTTGAAGCTTTCGTTGAACCCTTGCTTCCTGTCCATCATCTTCCTGTACAACTCGGGGTCTGTCTCCAAACTCTTATATTGTTCCAGCAAAGCTGACTTTAAAGATTGCCAAGACGTTCTCGGATTGTTCTTCAAATACATCCAATACCACGCTTCAGCTGACCCGCTCACAAAATGGTGAAAATTCGTTACCACTTCTTCCCAAGAACAATGATAACTGTCCTTCACTACCTCTATTCTAAACAGAAATTCATCGATTGACATGTCTTTGTTGTTAAATTTGATTCCCCACTTGTGATAGTGTGGAAATCTCATAAACGAACTAGCTGGTGTTGGTGCTAGGGGTTGGTTCGATGCGGCAGGTGAATCGTTAAGATTCATCAGACTCAGCTGAGTCAGAAAATTATCCACATTGGAACCTCTAGCCATGTCAACGAGATGAACGTTTGGTTCATTCGTTTGTGTCTCGATCAGGTTGTTTTGATTGTTATTTGGATTAGGTAGATTATTCGGATTTGGTCTAGTAGCTGGTGTTGGTGCCTCGTGTAAATTTCTAACATTTGTATCAGTCGGTGGTGCCGCGGGCAAAACTCTCGCAAGAGTCTCTCTCACGATGTTCCCTACTTGGTCAAGAATCGTCGCTTGGTTACGCGCCAATTCCTCCCTAAGAAATCTTTGGTCTTCCGTTCGATTTAGACCTACCGTCGCAGACACTACCTCTTGTACATAATTGTCAAAATGATTACTACTATTAAATGAATTATTCCTCGCGTTGTGACTAGAACTGGCTGCCGGATCATTCGGTCTTGGGCTACTTGGAAGACTAACATTGTTATCATTAGCATTCTCGTCAACCTCTAAATTCACATTTAAGTTAACGTTTCTATCTTCGTCGTTTACGGGACTGTTCCTTCTATCCTGGTTTTCACCACGATTGGCGGGACTATTCCTACGACTACGACTCTGCTGGTTTAATAACATGCTGGCTCTTCTACCGTATCTTATCTCACGCGGTGTTGGATGGAATAATCGCACTCTACCCCTTCCACTCATTAGTGAAAGTCCAAAAACTAAACTTGCTTAAACTAAATCTTACTATACTTATTATTACTAAATAACGTAAATATCTAAATCTTAAATGTGCCACCAAGCAAAATTTCTCAAAAACTATGACGCCACCAGGCAAATCTCTATAAACTGAATACGCCACCAGGCAAATCTCTATAAACTGAATACGCCCCCAGGCAAATTTCTAAAACTGAATACGCCACCAGGCAAATTTCTAAAACTGAATACGCCACCAGGCAAATTTCTAAAACTGAATACGCCACCAGGCAAATTTCTAAAATTCTCAAACTATAACTGTAGCTTAATCATAACTTGTTGGGTCTTGAGAGTTGGATCTACTAAATTTAAATAGTAATATTGAATATAAAAAAAATTTCAAGTATCTAACTACGTCGAAAGATACTCAAATTAAAAATGATGATTGTGTTTGATCTTCATCACGAAAATTAAAAGAAAAGTCTTTCGTTCTCAGAAAAGTTCGGATATTTGCCACACTGCAACAGACGTGCGTCAGGAAATTGTTCAACCAACCACCGGTCAATGTGCCCAAAATCTCTTCACTAAACTTCCAACTAGAACTTTTCTCACAGACTTGGTGTTCGTGTATGTGAGAAAACCTTTCTCTGAAAAAGTGAATTTATCCTAGCTATCTCTATACTTCTGCAACAGACGTGCGTCGGGAACTTGTTCAACCAACCACCGGTCAAAAGGTTAAGAGATTCACTCCTCCAAACTCTTTCACAAAGTGAAGTGTATAGCCTTAATGCAACAGACCACCGGGTTAAATACACCCAAATGCGGACATAAGTGCTAACACTAAACATCGAAGTCGAAAAGAATCGATCGACCTCACTACAACAGACGAAGTCTTACTTAACTACAAAAACCTCCGGATAATAAGAATCGACTGATTCCCTCCGAATTATACCTCCGAGTGAACTTCTTCAAAAAAAGTTTACTCAACTAAAATTTCTGAATTACTGTCTTTTCACAAAAAAAAATATCCTTCTGTCATTACGTTATTGACTATCGGGCCCCACGTTGGGCGCCATCTGTAACGAATTTATAATGATACTAATAATATAATTTCTAATAAAATATGAAAAGATATAATATGTTGTCCTATTCCTACTTCTGACCAGCGCCATCTGTATAAGGACCAAAAGAAACTGTTTATCGTATCCTCGACCATCATCGCCAAAGATACTACGGCTATTCTCACATTTCACTCCCATTATAACATCATTATATTACTTACGACTTCCTTCCTTCCATTGCCCTCGGCTTGTCCGCCAATCGATTTCCGAAACATCATCGACATCCAAACCAAAAACCACAGAAATCCACAAGACGTAAGCACATAGACTCCTTTACAGAAGTGAACGGCCGAGTAACCCTCTCAACCCTTCTGAGAAAGAAACTCTTCCATCCACCTTTAGTGAATATGTCTCGATGTTAAGCATATACTTTTCTAAAACACCAAATGTCCGACTCAACAGTCGAGTTATTTGTCGCTTCAAATCGTCGTATACCCCATTATTATACACGAGTTACAATAACTCAAATGGTTTTGTTTGACTCTTACCGACCATTCACAACCAAACTGACTACTATAACTCGCTGAAGTCATCGAATCATATCCCTATGAGAGAACCATTGGAATCATAGAGAGATAATTTATAAGATTCTTAAGCTGCGACTAAACAACTTACGCTTCAGAAAAGAAACGATAGTATTATTCCCTAATTCCATGCTTCCCTAAAGGAATCTATCCTCATCTTACACGTGACGTTTATTTCCATCACCACTCCATGGAAAGTCCACGCCATTTTCGGACAAGGGTGTCTGCGCTCTACAGCCACCTGGCCTGCTGGGTGCACGATTGCTTAGCTCGTCGGTGGGGAGGGATCTTGCAGCTGGAGCGGAGACGGTGTTACACTATTTTCAGACCGACTAATCTAGATGTTACAGATTAGAAAAATATGTTTAAAAATCCTAGGACCCGAAGTTAGTAAACTATGTATCTGACAGTGGAGAAATTGTACCTATCTCTCGCGACATTTATTTTTGTGATAGACTTGTGTTTTCGTGATTTGTTTTGGAGGAACATAGGTGTTCATGTCCTCTGAACCGTACTATACCCTTCCCTATCGTGTCAGATGTACGACCTGACCCGAACCTATAGTTTCCATTTGGTTCTTAAATTCCAGAAACCCCTGATCGAGAGGCACTGTTGTTGTCGTGCTCTCTGCCTTCTTAACCCTGCCCTTTGACTTATAGAATCGACATTCTAAAAGTTCCTATTATGATTCTCTCAGGCTGTGATATTTTGTTTACGAGAATCCCCTTATTGGAAAAGAGAAGTTTATAACAAACTTCCCTTAAATTTTTCGATCCCTTCTCTCTCGACCCTCTTACTTTAACTTACATCGTCATGCTTTTCAACTCTCTCTCTGAATATCCAAACACCTTACTTTAGATATGTAATTCCAAAAATCACAACAACGATATGTTCGGTTCTTAATTTTACAAATTTCATTTTATTACACATTTTATTTATTCTCTAATTTCTAAATAGGCTTACAATACTCTTAGAAATTACTTCCTAACTAAAACTAAATTTACTTGTACTGGACCTAAAATCTAGACTAAACTTTCCTAACTAGTCTTTCTCCATAACTAAACTTCATAATTTTTATCTTTGTTTAACGACGTATTGAAAGAGTGGACTCTGACAATCACGTCTCGTTGGATGGTTCTTAAATCTAATAGGATTTCAGGTATTCACAACCTCTCTCTGGTTCACGCTTTTATCGCGAAATCTAGCTATATTCTATTCTTCAACCGTCGCTAATCAGCCCTATCGCCAATATAATGGGAACTTTTTTTCCCCGGAAATAAAATGTTACCCGGGAAAAAAGTTTCCCATCGGGAATCTCCCAAGAAATATTTTTTCCCACGAAACAATTCATACCAACCTTTAACTGTTTAAATCAATTTCGAAGTTATCTTGACAGCACCAAATCGTGTATTTTTTGTAAAAAAAAATTGTTTTGTGTCCTTAAAGGAAGAAAATATCAATTAAAATGATAAATAATATTGGTTTTGTGGTAGCAATCGAAGATGTAATGCAAGATGAGAGAAATAGGCAAATATCTTTCAGAAGATACTTGAGGGATATCTCAAACCCTCTTGAGTTACCAGAATCCATGTAAGTATCTCCGCAATCGAAGTTCCAACTCATAATTATTCATTTTTATCCTTAAGATTTCATCAATACTATCGCGTTAACAAGCCAATGTTTAGGTGTCTGCTTGATACCTTGATAGAGTCGTTACCAGAATCCAAAAAATCATTTGCAGTACCCCCTGTTGTGAAGCTAAGCGCATGCTTGCGCTTTTTCGCTGAAGGAGCGTACCAAAAAGGTGTAGCAAAAGACTACGAAGTTGGCTTAGCACAGTCTTCCTTTTCAGAAGTTCTTTCAGAAGTACTTCAAATTTTTGAAGCTAAGCTTTGTGCAACATGGATTCTTTCACAAACAACTGCTGAACAAAAACGACGTACCAAGTTACGATTTTATGAAAAAAACAATATACCTGGAGTAGTAGGATGCATAGACGGAACGCACATTCGGATTATTGCCCCTAAAGAAAACAAGCATCTACACTACAATCGTAAAGGATATTTTAGCTTAAATGTTATGCTTGTAAGTATTAAATCTATATTTACACTGAATTTTGAAAACAAATTAATCATTCGTAGGTTTGCGACGATGAAATGCAAATTAAATTTGTGGATGCTACCCACCCTGGTGCATGTCATGACTCTCTGGTATGGAACGGGAGTGAACTAAGAACATGGATGGAGCAACAGTATTTGAATGGTGAGAGAAACACATGGCTGTTGGGTAAGCTTTAATCGCCTTTTTGTTCAATTCCTGTATTTTTGATTCTCCTAGGAGACGCCGGATACCCATTAGAACCTTGGCTCTTAACTCCACATAGAACACCAGAGACAGGAACACCTGAAAGTAAATTTAATGATGCTCATTCTAAAACCAGAAATATTATCGAGAGGACAAACTGCGTGCTAAAGCAAAGGTGGAAATGTTGCTGGGCGCAAGAGAGTTACATTATCATCCAAGGAAAGCAATCACAATCATTAATGTTTGTTGTGCCTTGCATAATATGTGCATACACTTTAAGGCTGACACTGATATTCAAATTGCACCTGGTCTACAAGAAGATGAAAACATCTTTGCATTTACGACTTTAAGCAGCTCAGAATACATGACTGAAGCCCAACGCATTCGAAGAGAAATAGGGAACTCTCTTTAAATAGGTTTATTAACATTTATTAAAAACATAAACAAAAGTACTTTTAAACAAATAAATAAAAATAAATACGTATATTCATAAAAAATAAAGTCTTAGAATTCATTTGTAATCAAAATTTATCTTTGAGGAACTGTCGGTTAGTATGTTGATTCAGATACTAATACTTTTCAAGCTTTGCAAGTTCAATGTCTAGAACTTTCTGCTTGAGATTTAATTTTTGTTCGATTTCATGCTTGCGGATTTTTTCCATCTCCAGGTTATGACGTTTTGTTTCCTTAAGAAGCAGTTTCTGTTGGTCGTGAATTCGATCAATCGAACGATAAATCTTTTTGACACTAGCTTGAATTTCATTTTGGTGATTTTTCATTATTAAGACAGCTTCACGAACTTGTACATACATTTTTTCCTGCAAACTTAACTCCTTCTGAAGAAACTCAACGGAATTTTTTACTTTGGGGAAACTTTTATTTGACCTCTTGGGCGTTTTCTCGCCAATGCAATTATCATCCAATGCTTCGTTCAAAACATTGCACGCAGTGTCATCTTCCTCAATCAAACTTTCGAAAATTGCATCTAGTTCTTTCGCTGAATTATCTTCTTGGTCCTTTTTCAAATTATGAGAGTTGTTTACATTCAATTCCCCGTCACAAGGAGGTTCCAGCTTTCGCTTTTTAGAACAGGAAGGCAGTCCAAAACGTTTAGAATCAGAGTGGCCTTCCACAGACTCACTTATTGCACAAATTTGTATAATAGATTGTTCTAAGTTCGAGAACTTATATTCTTTGCTGGGTCCGCCTCCTGTTGCACTCTTGAATTTAATGTTTTCAGACATTTTCTTTTTTACATACTTTTTCTTGTCGCTCCAAACCTGACGCAGCATACACAAAAACACTTTATTATGAATAAAATAATTGATTATTGTCGTTTTTAAATGCTTACTCTCTTCCACTCAAAACTAGATTTCTTTGGAGGACCGATGCAATTTAATTCGTTTTCGACTGTCTTCCAAATATCGTGAACCTCTTCTTTTGTTTTTTTTGTGTACCCCGTAGCAATATCTGGAAATTTTTCCATTAAACCAACGAGGACGTCAAGCTGATTTTTGTTTGTTGAGTTAGACCTTAAAAAAATATTTTTTTATTATTTAATTTCACATTTTTATAAACAAATTCTTACATTTTGCCGCGTTACAAGTTTTTCCCCGACAACCAACTTGCGGAAATTTTCGCACTCAAATGAGAAAAAAGTTCCCTGGAAAAAATTATTCACGATAGCTATTTGCCAAAAGAAATATTTTTCCCTCTTTTCGAAGATCATTCACGATAGCAACTTTCCCAAAATGGGAAAAAACTCCGGTGGAATTTTGTTCGCGATAGGGCTGAATATGTATTTTCTTCAAAATATTCATAAACGAAATGTATTCCTTATCATCACCATTATGTATCAAAAATTTTCTCAACCAAATATAAATATGTAAATCACTATAAGTTTCAATAAGTCAATATCATTTGATAAAAAGTATGATAATAAGTTTGCAATCAAAAATATAGTATTAAGGTAACAGAAAAATATTCACTCACCAATTTTCTTTCATCCTCCTCGTCGAAGTGCACTCGAACTCGGAATATGTTGGTAACTGCATTCAGTATTTATCACCACTTGTTGTTATTTTAAATTTTATCAAATGACATGTATTCACTTCAGATTAGATTACTTCAGTCTTATTTAAATTACCTCGAAACTTCCGCTTCGTCTTTCGGAATATATGAAACTCATAATCCTTTCCTTCAAAGTATCTTAAGGAATCTTACCTCTCTTTACTTTTGCTATCCTAAACTTTTTATATATATATTTTAATTCTGTATCATATTTTCAGATACTTTCATGTCTATCTTTTACGTTGGTATCATATTTTCAGATACTTTCATCATTTGAACACAAAAAAAATAAATTATCTCTACTAGTTTTCTGTCTCTTTACTTATCTGCATTTTAGTTTATCTATCTATTCTTATCTTCTTCATTTGTCTTATTTCCAAAAATCAACTATCCTTTATCGAAATTCTTGTCTGAACTGTCTATGTCTCAAAATCAAACTTTTGAAAGTATGTACTCATCACAACAAAACTTTAAGATTACTACTAGCACTTTTTCTTTCCTATGACACTGACCTAACTCAACAATTCTAAAAGTATGTCTCAGATAATTATAACACACGATAATAATCCTTTAAATATCACCACTTTCTGCATGCATGTTTCGATATCTTTTCCTTGGAACATCTCTTGTCTCCTCAGGTAAATATGCACAGGTTACAAGTGAATGTTTAGTCCTGAAACTCTTGGTTTAGCTTTCAGACTCTGGTGACCTTGAGATTTCTCTTGGCGATGGTTCTCGTTGATTTCGGACGAGTAATAGACGGGCTGTTTGTAGGTATTTTCATAAGCGATGAGTTTCGATACGTATTCTGGAGCTGCGTTACGATTTTTCTAGAAATATTTCTAGTGTGTTGTCCGCAAAACAAGACAAATTTTTCCTTACAAATTTCCAATAACTATGTTTTTGTTCTCTTCGGCGTTCCACGAAGAAGAATACTTATGTGAGATTAGTAATGAACATGCAACTAATTGTCGTAAAAACAATGAAAACGATATGAAAGATATGTGACGTGAAGTTGTCGTCACGAACAAGAATGTTTAAGAGCTTTGTAGTTAAGACTACGAATTAATCGGTATTTTATTGTTACTACACTTTATTTTTAAGAAAATTTCTTTTGGAAGATTTCGATGCACAGATCTGATGTGCGGATTTTCTTGAATACGCTAAGATCTGGACTTGCGTCTGGCTTCCAATTTGAATTTCATATTTTTGGGTTATCCAGATTTATGTCTTCGTGTAGGGATTTAAAGATTCGACATCTGAATTCTTGAATGACTTTATTGTTGATAGTATGTATTATGTGTATGTTAACTAAGATATCTGGATTGGATGTCTGGCCGCCGAGTGGTTATTGTATGAAAATATCTACAGCCGCGTCGCGTTAGCTCGTCGCGCCTGTGTGAATTGAATCGAATAAAGGAAAACTTTAGATAATTTTGCCACCACGTGTGCCATCACAAAAACAAAAATTAACTCTTCTTTCTTCTATTTAATGACCATCAAAAATATATGTTATTATATTACCTCTTCATTCTAGAGAACTTTATTTGGCTTTAGGAATGCTGCTGCAGATTTTGTTTTATTATCTCCAATGGATATGCGCCACGCTGTTGCTCTTGCGTCGTGAATTTGCGTTTATGCTTTGCTTGATTTCTATCTCGCTAAAGATTTTATTTATCCTATAACCTAATAAACATTTATCCTACATTATTACAAATTCTCTTCTTAAATTTCTGCTATCAAAAAAAAACTTACCCCTATTCCAGGAATTCTAAAAAGGTTGATGGGAATATCAACGACAACGATGTTGTTCGTACGGCGGCGGCCAGACAGTAAAAGGAAAGATGTCTGCCATCGACGTACGAAGGAAATCTTATTCCAAATCGCCGGCTACATGGAACAGATTAGAATTGGAATTCCAATTGAATTGAAGTGATAGGCCTATTCACAATAGGTTTTATTTAACTTTGAATGTTTTTCCGGTTTCGAATATATTCTGAATGGGTGCGTTTAGATTCATAGCCTAATCGAAGATTCTTTCTAACTAGACTTATTCTATTTTTACTTTGATCTTCTGTTGGAACAATAGCCTAACTAGAATTGGTTTTATCTGAGATTGTCGGTTGTAATTGTAAATTTGGTTCTCTCTAGTTTACTACTTAACTTAAAACTACTAAATTTATAATCTATAGTTTAGTTTATTTTCGCCGATGTTGTCGCGAACATTGAGTGCATCCAAAGAAGGTTTACACTTCAAATGCATGATGGACTTGAGTGTTTACACTTAGAACTTTAGCATGAGTTTGATAACTCGTACATCCTGAATAATTCCGACTGAATAATTTTGCCCTGTTTCCTACAATATAACAACATTTTTTACTTATTTTCATCTAATGGGCGTAAAGGGTTCATTAGGAAATATCGTCTTCATAATATGTTCAATATTGTTTCTTATTTTCTCCTCAATATACTTTTCTTCTTCTATGGAGCCTTTAAGTTTTTGAGAAATTGGTTGCGATGCCATGTTTTCTTTTTCCATATTTTTTATCGTTTCCTTTATCGAAGAGTCTATGTGGGTTTTTAGCATTTGAATTTCCTTATTAAAAGTGGATAAAACTTCCATTAAAGAAGAATTTATGTGGTTTATAATGCTTGTTTCCTTAAAATTTATTAGATCATCAACATATCCTCTGCAGACAGCTTGGTGTGGAAATCTAGGTTTTTTTCCTATGTTGTTTAAATATCTATGCCCCATATCAAAATCACCCGATGGTAGGATTTTAAATCCGATTGCTTGAGGGCCTACATCATCTAAGCTTTTTTTTTGAAAAGGCTTGGAGCTCCTACCGAACTTGTCAACGTTCATCTTGTATATGCAATTATTATGGTTTAGATTAATCTTAATATATGATATTTGATTTTTTTAGTTCTTCAATTATAGAATTGATTTCATTCTGATGGTTATTATTGCCAGCATTTTTTGATGCTGTTAAAAGTCTAAGTCTATTGACAAGTTCATTAGGATCATTCCAGAACACATATTCAATATTTTTGTTTGTGTATTTCATTTCAGTAGTATCAGAATAAGATCCTCCGGTTTTTTCACTTTCAGCTTTAAGTCCGACAACAAGTTTTTTAATTATTTGAGTATATTTTGTACCTCTGTTACCCTTCATTCGTGAAGAACCGTCATGATTTATTCTATGTGCGTTGGTTTTTTGTAAAATTTGTCCATATTCTTCTAAGTCAATAGCATCATATTTGTGCTTACGTGGATTTTTCTTTAACATCAACTCAATGAGACCAGGAGTTCGACTAAAAGTTTCACCACCAATTATAATATCATTTTCATTCATTTCAAAGTTGCAACTGCCTATTTTAACAGTTTGTGTGTTTACATCAAAATATGGGCCATAATTTGTATCACGATTCGATTCTGATAATATTTTTTGGGTGAAAGAAGATGTTTTGTCAGGCTCGTTCATACTTTTTGTTAAGAAAGGCATCCTGTTAGAACCTGTTATATTTTTTGGGGTGCTGAAAATAAGAGAATCGTCTATGCTTTCCAATTCCTGTGTTAGTGGACTTGTTTGTTCATGATCTGTTTCGTTCTTTTCATCAAACGATTTGAATAGAAGTTTACGATTTTTAAGTTTTTCTTGCTGAAAGTTGTCATTCCTTTCATTCTCAATCAATTTTTTCAACGGCTCAACAATAGGTTTGAATGTGTTTTCCAATTGAGTTTCTCTCATATTTTGACCAGTTTTAAGTTGTAAATATTTATTTTTAAGGACAGTTTTAGTTTTCACTAGATCTTTTAACATGTTTTCATCCATTGTTATGATTTATGAAAATATTTTTTGCCTTTAACAAGCAAACTGTCTCAAACAGTGGTGTTGTCAGAATGTTTGGATTGTAAATGACAATAGTGTATTTATAGGAATGCAATTTTATTGAAACTATTTTTGTAGCGACCTTTTATAATACTGCTTTCCTTGTCTATAAAAAGGAATCCAAAATTATCAGCCCAGTAGTGAGAACACAACTCCTTAAATTGATTAAATGTCATGTCTAAATTAATATGATCTTTGTAAACATGCTTTAAATTCAACTCATCTTGTTTGAAAAGAATGATAAAGTTAGCATTGTCTCTGATCAAATGTTTTGGTATATGAGTATATGACTGACATAAGTAAAAGCTGTCAACCCCGTTATGCCGTCCCATACAAAAATAGTCTCTTATGTTGTTTTGTTTCTGACATGCAACATCATCGAATATGAAAACTGAATTTCCTTTAGCTTCTGATGGTGTCATTATTTCACAATTGTTTGAAAATTCATTGTATTCCATTCCTTTGATAGATGTTATTATCGTTTTTAGATATTGATATTTTGGCTGATGTAAAGATTTAGAATAAATATAAATATTTTCAAACTTCAATCCATTAGGGTCAAGAAGAATGCTAAGCATTACATTTGTTTTCCCACAGTTTGAAGGTCCTACGATAATTCCACGAATACTGTTTGGAAACAAGGATCCATGCTTCTTTTTAGTTTTTAAATTGCAATCAAAATTTTTTACTTTTATAATTTCTAACTGCTTAACGAACCGCATAATGATGACTAACAACTTTTGAAATAAAAAATCTAGTTTTTATATATTTCTAATCATATATGTTTTAACCCTCGACTAAGAAGGTATATTAATTATAATATGATTGAGCACAACACTAAAAAGCAGGAACATAAAAAAAGAAAATCATTTAAAGGAGATGGGCTTTTAAATAAAGCTATTGACAAACTACCATTCGAACTACATATTCCTTCTTATAATTATTGTGGTCCAGGAACGAAATTGGAAGAACGATTACGTAGAGGAGATAAGGGAATTAATCAATTGGATGAGGCTTGTCGACTACATGATATTGCATATTCTAAAAGTAGTTCTCTCTCAGATCGACACGTTGCCGACAAAGCTCTAACAGAACAGGCTTGGAAAAGATTCAAAGCAAACGACTCTTCAGTCTCTGAAAAGTTAAGTGGACTTTTAGTCACCAACATGATGAAAGCAAAGACAAAATTTGGTATGGGGAATAAAAAGGCAAGATCTGTCAATAGAAAAACTATCAAAACTAAACCCAAAAAGACTTGCAAAAGAAGTATTTTTAAAAAGGTTATAAGTGAGGCAAGAAATGCTATTAAAAACAATGTCAATTGTTGCGGTACAACCTCTAAAGCAAATATTGCTGTTAAAGCCGCAAAAAATGTCTTAAAAAATAAGAAAAAACATGACATTACCACACCGAGAATAATCCCACTTCGAAAGAGTGGTGGTTTTCTCCCACTTCTAGCTCCTATTCTCGCTGGTCTATCAGCTGTGGGTTCTTTGACAGGTGGAACAGCTGGCGTAGTAAAAGCCATCAATGATGTACGAGCTGCTAAAAGGCAATTTGAAGAAAACAAACGTCATAATCAGGCTATGGAATCGGTTGCTATTCAAGGAAATGGATTATTCTTACGTCCATATAAAAATGGTCTTGGCCTTTTTCTTAAAACTCCAAATGCAAAAAACTAATTACCCTGCTACCTAACCACCCTTTATGCAATTTGGAAATTGATCACTTTGGAAAGAAGCACTTAAAGAATTTTAGAGGAGTTTTCATGCGAGATTCATTACCAAGGATATCATTCGATAAAGAATGTGGTGTTTTAAATTTGGATGATGAAGCTGGGATGGGTACTCATTGGGTAGCATATATTATAAACAAAAAAAAAATGTTATTAAGTATTTTGATAGTTTTGGAAATTTGAGACCACCAACTAAAGTTATAAGCTACCTTGGTAGTAAAATAAATTATAATTATATCCGAGAAGAAGACTTCGATACATTTATATGTGGTCACTTATGTTTAAGATTTTTACTGGAACAATGTAATATTATTTTTTAAAAACTTAATAAGAATTGAATAAAATGACGTAGAAAAATCAAAACTGTATCATTTGTCTTTTAATCGAGATGTCGTTAACACTTACTTTGAGTGGAAATGAATCAACTCTGAATGCCGAGTATTTCCCACCAATTGTACTGAAGTCTAATTATTATGCATGTGGGCTTATAGATTTTCAAACATCTAACTCTATACCAAATGTAGATGAGTTTAATAATTTGTTACATGTGGGTGATAACGTTATAACGTTTCGTATTGGTTCCTATGAGATAGAAGATATTAATAATTTAATACAAACAAAAATTATTGAAATTAATAAAAACAAGAAAAGTGGTTCAAAAAAGAGTGAAATTAAAATCAAGGCAAATAACAATACTTTAAAATGTGAAGTAATTAGCTCAGAAGACATTGACTTCTCTAAACCAAATTCTATTGGAGCTATTTTGGGGTTTAGCAAAAAAATTCTTGAGGCAAATTTATATCATGAATCAGATCTTTATGTTGATATTAACAGAGTAAATGCTGTCCGCATTGAATGTAATATCATAGAAGGAACGTATATTAATAACCAAACAGCATACATCTTACATGAATTTGCTGTTAAAGTAAGTCCAGGCTATAAAATCATTGAAGCTCCGAGGAATGTTATTTATTTACCTGTGATCGTCAAGCGGATAACATCACTGTGTTTAAAGTTTGTTGATCAAGACGGAAAAGATATCAATTTCAGAGGAGAAAAAATAACTGCCCGTTTACATTTAAAGCCGGAAACATGATTGTATATGAACATATAATAAATTCAATTTCTTATAAAAACAACACACAAAATAATTTGATACTTAATCCATCTTCGAACTCAAATGCGGTAACATCTCTTCTTACTAAAGATAATCAGGACTTTGTATTATCATTAGGATACACATTAAAACATTAAAAACAAAACAAAAACGAAATATGCTAAACATTTTTCAAGAACCGGAGATTAATGAAAGTATTTCTAAATACGAATATCATACTTATTCACCGTATCAAAACAATTTTGATCGCAATGACATCATTCAGATTTCTATACAACATCAAAATCTTAATGTTCTTCCTTCGAAAGTTTTTTGTATGTTGAAGGAACAATTTCAAAAGCAGATGGAAAAGAGATACTCACTACAAAACTTGTAAATAATGCAATGGCTTTTCTCTTTGATGAAATACGATATGAACTGAATGGCAAAGAAATTGACTGTAATCGAAATGTCGGAATAACATCAACGATTAAAAATTATTTATCTTTATCCAAAAATGAAAGTGATATGCTACTGAATGCATCTTGGTCCCCCGACTCACATATTGATTTAAAACCATTAAATTTTAATTATTGTATTCCACTGAACAAACTTTTGGTATTCGCCGAAGATTATAAAAGAATTATCCCAAATGCCCGACATGATCTAATTATTACACGGGCTAGAATAGATGAAAATGCACTTATATCCCCCTCAGATGAAAATGTTCAAATAAAACTTCACAAGGTTCATTGGAAAATACCGCATGTGACTTTATCAGACGCTATGAAATTAACTCTATACAAATCTATAAACAAAAATAGTTTTATGAAAATTGCTTTCCGAAACTGGGATCTTTATGAATACCCCACGCTATCAGCTTCTACCCATCATATCTGGAACGTGAAGACAACGACACAAATAGAGAAACCTCGTTACATTATCCTTGCTCTACAAACTGAAAAATATAAAAAATTATCTGCTGATCCTACAATTTTTGATCACTGTGATTTAACAGACGTAAAAGTTTATCTAAACTCAGATGTCTACCCACATGAAGACCTAAATATATCTTTTGAAAGAAACAGATATAGTTTGTTGTACAGAATGTATACCGATTTTCAGAAAACATACTATAATAAATCTAACACCGAACCATTACTTTCCTGGGAGCTATTTAAATCGCGTTCCCCAATTTTTGTTATAGACTGCAGACATCAAAACGAAACCTTAAAAACAGGACCTGTCGACATACGCCTGGAGATGAGAACATCGAAAAATATACCAGTAAACACATCAGCTTACTGTCTTATGCTCCATGATCGTATCATTGAATATAATCCACTTGATCAAGTAGTCAACAGAATTGTTTGAATTCAGAAATGAAAAAATGTAAACATGTTTAAATAAAATAAATAAATTTTGTTATCATCAGAAAACAGTATTTTGTTTGTTTTTCTTTAAACGTTAATTCAGGTTCTCATTGGGGCTGCTTCCGTCGTGCTAGTTGTTTTGATATTTTTTTTTGTTATTGATCTATCGAGCTTCGAAAATTTTTATGAAATAAAAACAACATACATTTTTTTTTGAATAGTTAATTTTCAGCACAAGTTTTTAATACATTTTTACATTTTATTATAATTTTTACAATGTTTGACATAATTAGTTTGTTTGTTTTTATATATATTTTTAAGCAGGCTTGTATCGTTGTCTTTTAAATCCATATGGCAAAGAGCTATGGTCTTCAAGAAAACGACGTTTTTCCGATTTGGCTTTGTAGGTTTTAACTTCTGGTATGGTAAGTACTTGATGGTTTCTTGTCCGACGAATATTATTAGATTTAATAATAATGCTTTCACTATCTGAGGAAGAACACGAATTTAAAACAGTGTCTTTAATGGAATCAAAGTTGATTTTTTGCGATGATTCATGATTGAGAAAAATCCCCTTCACTTTGCAGACAGCGTGTTCCATCTTGTCTTTTGTACTGAACACTTTAAATGCATAATTTTTAGGACCTCCACTGACGAATTCTGTTATATAACTTCCGATTCCATACACTTCTAATTCGTCAGTCATATCACCGATAAATTGACCAGTAGGAGGTTCAAATTCCCCCTGACGACTTACATATATTACCGAATCGGTATCGTAATATAGAACTCTTTCATTTAACCTCTCCAAGTAGCTATACAGTTTAAGCCGAGCTAAAGCAGTCGTGTAAGCAGCAACACAAACGTTTACTGTCGATAAGGAATCGATTGCTTCTTCTTTCATCTCGAAGTTAACGACAACGTTTTCTTCATTTACAGGAAGAATGTGTAGTACTTCAATTGACGGAACCGTAAGCAGATGAAATAAAGTTGAAGGGTTATTCAGAACGATAGTTTGAAGTTGATTTTCACGTTGTCCAAATTTCCCCCAAAACGAATTCAAGATCAGCTTTGCAAGTGACCTCTTTCCTGGATTGACACATATTTCTGCAAATTCCAACTGAATATTTTCTTTTTCAAGAAAATCAGAAATATATTTTTCTTTTTCTTGTTGAGATGAACATTCAGCTGGCCAACCAGATGCTTCTTGCTTGATTTTTAAAAACTTGTTCATCATAGATGTAAACAGACCGTCATCAGGATTTCTGCCTGGGTTATATTGGACTACATTATATTCCCAAATTTCAAAAATGGAAAGTATAATGTAGCCTTTTTCAACGGCTTTTATGACCTCGTCAATTATCCAAGTCCCAACCATTGCTCTTTGCTCATCAGTATGAGTACACAATTGTTCATTGTTTTTTTTATCACTGCAACTTCTACACAATGAAAACATAAGCTTATCATTTTGTTTCATTGGTAATACCGGATGCAACAGGTTTTCTGGAGGTAAAATTTTGCACTTAATGAGTCCATTAACTCCCTCCAATTTCGTTGTTGCACAGATTGCATCGCCAGTAGTGTGGATTTTAGGGTGGCCAATGGGAAATTTTCCGTTCTTACAAACCCAAGGGTATAGAGAACATACATCTATGTATTTGATTTCTTCACCTTTTTTACATTTGTAGAAACTGACAGTGTTTCCGGTTCGTCCACCATAAAAAGCATCGCGGGGTTTAGGGGGGAACTTTGAATCAGTGGATGCATATTTAAAAAATTTAATTGATCTCTACCAAATGATTTCAGACGAGTTTAGAAAACACAAGACCACATTTCAATTACCTCGTAGTTGAAATTTCTCAATCTTTCAGTTTTAGCAATGGTTCTTTCATACCTCTGATTTAATGTATCATTTTTGTTTTCGTGTAGAGGTTCATCCCGTTTGTGCTTCAAACAGATAGGGTGACCATGGTAATAGCATCCATGGAATTCAAAAATCTGTTTAGTTTTTTCACAAAAACCATCAACTTTTACACCGTGTATAACTACCTCTTTGCCTCTATACGAATGTTGGATAGTTATGTTCCTTCGCTGTTCTTCCCAAATCATCCACTTGATAGCTTCTGTTGACTGGTTGTCAATGCATCTGTATCCTTTTTTAGGTATTAACCCGATGGTGTTTGGCTTAAGAAAGTTACGTCTATATAAAAGATTGCAAGCTGAAGCAATCGTTACCGATTCTAAAAATGGTTCAACGTTACATTGGGTAAGAAATAATTTTCTAAATTGCAAGCAAGCCCCCGTCAAAATTTTGACATCACTCTTGCAGTATTCTACAAGTTCTTGCTTCATTTCAAAAGAATCATTTTGATGTTCTGAATGCCATTTTAAGAAAGTATTACGCTCTTCCGACCTCATAGAATTAGCACTGTAATATTCTATTGCTGGCAATGTTCCTTTGTATTCTTCATTTTCAATAGTGTTGAAGAGGTATGGAAAGTAACCTTTCTTTAAAACAGGTGGCAAGTCGAATGCCTTTGGGAGCTTTGATAAGGCCATAGGAAAGTAGTTTATTGAGTCGATAAATTTTACATTTCCTATTAACATCAATATTATCTTTGTTCCTCGCATAATCAATTCAGGGCTTAGTACTGTTTTCTCTAAGACATGGTTTAAAATGAACTGATGATCGTAGGCTTGACCATTGTGGGCAATCACAACCACATTTTTAAATTTTTTCCGAATTTCAAGTATATATTGAACAAATTTAGGTACAACGTCTTCTCCTTGTAGAACGTTCAATGACAATTTACAATATTTACAGAAATGCAAATCAGGATACTCCACGCAATGACTACATTTGTTTTGAAAAACGCATAGATTTGGTTCATGTTTTGTTATAAAAGCTTTGTTTGTTGTTGTTGCTTCATCTCCGTCATTCCAAATTTTTTCTTCAATTACTTTTTCTTGGCGACTTTCTAGATCATAAAATACATACAAGAAATGTTTCAAATCAGGTTTTCTCGTATTAGGTCTAATGAAACACTTATGGTCTTCAGGAACATGTACTTTACAGTTCTTGCAAAAGAACTCTCCACAAATATGTTGTCGACTTCCTCCATAGGATTTTAAACAAGCAATACATCTTTTTATTTGCTCACAGATAGACTGTTTTCCTGACGAGCCGCTCGTTTTGTGGTTGTCATAGCATCCTGTTCCCTTAAAATTTCGATTACAGTCTTGGCAAAGAATTTTTTTCAGTGTTTCTTCACATTTTGGAGAATACTGGCATTGCGAACATAGACCAAGACAGCCATGATGAACATCTTTCGTGTTAAACGGAGAATGACAAATCTCGCAGTAATAACTACAGCAAAATACGGCGGTTAAGGAAGTTATTACATTGTAATGATTATTGTAATACATTAAATGTATTTTTTTATCACCAATGTCGTTTGAAACCCCTTCGTAAATTATTTTGCGACCCTTCGTTTTGTATTCGTAGACTGTTATTTTGTAATTTTTTAAATGAGCTTGAAATGATTTCAACTCATTTATTCCACAGCCTCCTGATGGTATATTGATTTGAGCTTCGTTTAGTAGTTTTATGGCTCTCTCCGTCTGAATTTTCCCCTCGTCTCTTCTTATATTGACCAAATTATCTTCCTTGTCTGCGTATGCCTTCTCTACAACCAAAGCTCGAGGCAGACATAAATTGTCTTTGTTTTTAATTACTATTATTCCCTTGCGACGGGAACATTCTTCATGGAACAAGTTGAACATAACAGAGGATTTTCTATTATTTCCTTCACCAGCTGGCATCTTTACGGAGGTAACTGACAAGCAAAAATTATCCGAACTCAATGCTCCAGAGTTGCTTTGAAAGATTTTGGCTATCATCTCCCACACATTTTCAAAGCTCAGATCTGCACAGGTTTTGAAATTGATCCAACCACTACCTCTTTCATGAACAAAACTTTTTCCTCCAAAAGTAACCCCAACCTTATCTGTTTCGTTGAGCCCCTCAACGGCAAATCGAAGTATAGCTTCTATTGAGGCTTTAAACCATGAAGTGGGCTCTTCATCTAGCGGTCACCCAATATTGTAAATCTCTGAAACCAAACCGAAAGGAAAAACTCTGTATTTTTTTTTTTTTTTTTTTTTTAATTTTTATTTATATTATATATTATTTATCTAAAACAGTTTTTTTGAGAATTTAACAGAAGATCATTTTCAAAAAAGAGGGTCGGAACGTTGGTATTTACCTCTTCACTCAAAACGTTCATCTTCTGTTTCCTCCCCTTCTGTTTATGCTGCTGTTGTTGTTGCTGTAGCTGCTGTTGCTGTAGCTGTTAATGCAGTTGCAGCTGCTGTTCTAACTGCTGCTGTTGATGCAATTGCAACTGCTGTTCCAATTGTTGTTGCTCCTGCTGTTGTTGTTGTTGTTGCTGTTGTTGTTGCTGCTGTTGCTGTTGCTGCTGCTGTTGTTCTTGGTGTTGCTCATCTTGTTGTTTGAGATGGAAGTCAACATCAAAGGACAGCTCTCCATAAGGCCCCACCACCTCAAGGCAACATTTTCCAAGCTGTTCGATGTCTCCATCATCCAGCTGTGCGTTGCACCGTTTTGGGAGGAAAACCTAAATAAAAGAAAACAAATTGTGGGTAAGGTTTCAACTAGGAAGATTAAGATTTATTTACCTTGTAGTCTTCCAATTCGACCATTATCTGGTCCCCAAATTTGGTGCAAAGTCTTTTTGCACTGGTGATTGGGAAGCGTTTTTTTTTGTATCAGTTTGCTCAAACTTAAAATTTTCTTCGTTTTTGAAGAAGAATTAGCGTTGCTAACGCTTACGGCTGATTTTATTTTGGAAATGAACGACATTCTTACGTTTTGAAATGGAATTGTTAACTAAATTGAAAAACCTCAGAACGTTTGCTTTTATAGAAGAAATTTCCTTCTACACATTTGTATCTTTTCTATTCCAACTCCCCAAAGCAGTGCAGTCAATACACATAATGATACCTACTCACTAGGCACAAACAATATAAAACAATTAAATAAAAAAAACACCACCAAAATCCACAACCGCTTTTCAAAAAAAAAAAAATGCAACAGTTACTCTTATCAGATTTAAATTCAAATTCCTCTTTTGGAAAATCTTTTATTTCTGTTTTCCTCATATTCATGACACCTTTTTTACATCAAAGATCACCCCCGAAAAAAGGATCACCAGCTCAGCTCATCAGTGTAATAAAATTAATTCACACCTTTTTACATCAAAGGGCACACCCGAAAAAAGGATCACCAGCTCAGCTCATCAGCGTAATAAAATTAATTCACACCTTTTTACATCAAAGGGCACACCCGCGTAAAAGTCAGTGTGATAAAAGTCATTAATAAAACCCCAATTTACTCATTTGCATAATTTGGTTAGTTTAAAAATCCAACACTTCATTATCAGACTTGGATTTATGTACCTACACATTCACACCTTTTTACATCAAAGATCACCCCCGAAAAAAGGATCACCAGCTCAGCTCATCAGTGTAATAAAATTAATTCACACCTTTTTACATCAAAGGGCACACCCGCGTAAAAGTCAGTGTAATAAAAGTCATTAATAAAAACACAATTTACTCATTTGCATAATTTGGTTCCCAGTCTATACCGCACCATATCCTACTAAGGGACGCAGTACAACTGGCACATCCTCGTTCAGATGTGCCTTTAATACTACGTTGTGACGCCTCAGATACTGCAACCGGAGCGGCACTTGACCAACGTGTCGATGGCCAACTACAACCACTCGGTTTTTTCTCAAAAAAACTCAATCTGAGAGAATCGAAGTACAAAATATACGACCGAGAGCTCCTTGCAATTTACCAAGCAATTAAACACTTTCACCATCTCGTTGAAGGCCGAGAACTCATCATCCTCACCGACCACAAGCCGCTGATATTATGCTTTCGACCAGAAGTCCGACCATGCATGCGACCGCATTGCACGACAACTTGAGGAAATTGGCCGCTTTTCAACGAGGATTGAGTACGTTGCTGGTAAAGATAATATCGTAGCCGATGCATATTCTCGCATAGACACCATAAATATGCCCGTCACAATCAGCACAACAGATTTAGCCGAGATGCAGAGAGAAGATGACGAACTTAAAACTTTACTTGAAACTCCAAGTAAGAACTCACTGCAGCTGAGACGACTACGAATCGATGATACTGACACCACTGTTTACTGCGATGTTGGAGGCACTGACATATGTCCGTATGTGCCAATAAGTCTTCGCAGAAAAGTTTTCGATAGCGTACATAAACTATCACACCCCAGTGGAAGAGCCACCAAACAACAAATCATCACCAAGTTCGTATGGCCAAGTATGTCCAAAGATATACTTACGTGGGCCAGATCATGTATACAATGTCAACGCAGCAAGATAAGTCGTCACGTCAAGAACACCCTACATATAGACATGCCAAGCAACCGATTCGAACACGTCCATATCGATATTGTCATCATGCCCCTTGTAAACGAATATCGATACCTACTAACGATGATATATCGATTTACAAGGTGGCCTGAAGCAGTGCCACTCAAAGACATAACAGCAGAGACCATCGTGACCGCCTTCTACAATAGTTGGGTATGTAGATTTGGTGCTCCCAAAACAATAACTAGTGACAGAGGGACACAATTCGAATCTGCATTATTCGAAGCACTCACGAAACTTATCGGAAGCACACGTATCAGGACCACTGCCTACCATCCAGCCTCCAATGGAATGATCGAACGATGGCACATATCATTAAAGTCATCTATTAAATGTCAAGAAACAACAGATTGGGTGAGTGTACTTCCAACAGTTTTATTAGGTCTACGCACTAGCTACAAAGAAGACATAAAATCATCTGCTGCAGAACTCATATTCGGAACAACGCTGAGATTGCCAGGCGAATTCTTCATACACGAGGAAGTTTCCCTGGATCCAGAAATCTTCGTGGAAAAATTCCGAGAACACATGCGACAAGTAAAATCGACTCCATCAGCTCATCATTGTCACACAAAACCATTCGCACACAAAACACTTTACAGCGCTTCCCATGTTTTTGTGAGAGTCGAAGCAGTTTAGAAACCATGTGAGCAGCCATACAAAGGACCATACATAGTATTTGAACGTATTTCGGACTACTTGTTCAAAGTTGACATCGATGGAACACCGACAACAATATCCACAGAGCGTCTGAAGCCAGCGTTCTATGAAAACTTCGCCCAAGTTAACACAGAAGCTCCATCAATATCAAATACAGCTCCATCGAATATTCCACCACGACGAGAGTATAAATCACCGACACAGCCATTTCCATCAGCACTAAGTACGGCAACAGCCACCAGTACAACACGACCATCATCCTCGCCATCAAATGAAATGGATGAATTGAAAACATATCCTGCAAATACTAAAAGTAAACAAATAAGATTTGCAATCAAAAAAACTAAAAATAAATAAATCAACCACACGACATTATCGCTGTCACTTGGGGAGGAGTACTTTGGGAAATAAGGAGAATTCCAAATAAGGAGAATTCTAGATAAGAAGAATTTATTTCATGTTCGAAATGTACGAGCGCTTAAGGCGATAGAGAGAATTTTTGATTTCAACGAACTAAAAAGCAAACAGAATTACAGACACTCTTTCTTATTAGCAGCTGCCGGCCGTCTAGACGTGTTCTGACTCATGACAACGTATTATAATTGTATTGTTTTAAGATTAAGATTTTATCCGTTTGGATTATTAAGTAAAAATTAAAAAGTATTCAACTAAGTTGCGTATCGTTTTTATTAAAGAAAATAAAGTAGTTCTTAGTAAATAAGACCGCTACACAAATGCTCATAAGTCGCTAGTATCGCACGGCGAGTTATTGTATCAGTCTATCAAATACAACACCCAATTTTACAGATTTGGTCCTTATGGGAAATTTGCTCGCAATTTGTTATGGTCGAGAAAGATAACGGAATATTGTTATTTAGAATAAAAAACAACAATAACAACTGTGTAGGTACATACTCGACTCGTATGTCTGTTGAAGTGTGGCATTCAAGGCCAAATCACGTTCGCTGCAGAAAATGTATTTTGAAGGTTTTTTTTTAAATTTCGTTCTCATTCATAAAATGAAAATGATGTTGGTGCTTGCATGTAATTCGACATGATGATGATTTGTGAGTTTCGGTGAATTTTTCTTCCATTTCGTTATTAGTTTGATATGGGTTGGGAGTTGGGATAGGTTTATTTTTAAATTTCTTTTTTTTTTTTCTGAAAATAGGGATAGTGGATGAATCACTTTACTACAAAAGTATAAAATTGCAAGTGTACATATGTACATACATAAGTATAGTTAAGTATATTGTTTAGGCAAATATTAGGTAGGTAATTAGTAATTACATACCTACATATATGTAGGTATTCATATGCACAAATGGAGGTTAGTATAGGTTAATATGAAGGTACATATATGTACATATGTATATACACATATGTATAACATAATTTGGGGGCGTACCTACCTATCAGATTTTTCAACTATTTTAGTAGGTACCTACATAGTATTTTTGGCAGATTTCTTTGTTTTAAACAAAACTGTCGACTGAAGAAAAAAAGATATAATCAAAGTGGAGTAAAAAAGGATTCTTAAAGCCTACTGTTAACATTTACCAGTGCACTGCGCGTACACAAATAACATACAATTTCTACTCGCGTTGTTGAATTTTTTTATATACATTTTGTGGTAGGTAGGTACCTATATAGCTTTCAGAATTATTTTCTTACTTTGTTTTTGCTTTTACGTATTTTAAGATATTGTTTTGCTTTAGGTTGCCGGTGGCTGGAAGTAGTTTTGACGTTTAGCAGTTTTTGTAGTCGCTTTAATTTTAACTTCCCATAGCCATAGGAAGTTATTGTAATCGGTCCGATTGGTCGAATTGAAAAATTTGACATTTCTCGACGTTTCAAGATCCCTAGAGTCGAAATAAAAGATTTTTAGAGATATGTCTGTGCGGTGTGTACGTATGTTCGTAAGTCCGTAGGTACGTTCGCTAAGTTTTTTTTGTCGTCCATAGCTCAAGAAGCACAAGAGATATCGACTTCAAATAAATTTTCTTATACAGACAAAAATGCAGAAAGATGCAGAAAGGACTCTAAACAAAATTGTGTGGGTGGTTTTTTTACCATAGCAATTTAAAAAAAATGAAAATGTTGTTAACCCAAAAAATTTCACGAACCAATAACGCTAGATACTTAAATTGAATTTTATATTGTAACGTGATACCAAACAAGTAGGTATATTTTTGAAAACAAAAATCCAGTTACGGGTTTTCTATAAATCAAAAAAACTGTAGACAAAAATATTTGTCACCTCGAATATTTTACGAAAGAAATCATTTTATGTCCAAAATAATTTTGTACAAAGAAGAATAACGTATTTGACATCTGGTAAAATTTTGAGAAAAAAATTACTATAAGTTCGGAAAAATTGATTTTCGACTGTGAAATCAAATTTTTTCATTATGCAAAATATTGTTGGAAATTTTAAAATTTTTAGAATAATTCAATTGACAACTTTTTTAAGAAAACACGAAAACCTACAAACATTTTAAGCAAGACAAATCGGCAGACGGGGTGGGATGTTATCAGTGTGGGTCGCATCCCAGCATATTTTTATAATAATGTGTTGCGCAAACCTTGAACAAGACATAATTATATTTATCGACGTGTTGTTTTAATTTAATGAAATTGACAAAGGTATCTATGAAAGTTATGAAAGTTAACCTACTTTCGGAAAAATATTTACCTACATACCTATAATTTTCAAGGCAGTACCTGGAGTATAATTCTATCTGTACCTTACAGAGGTACATCTACCTTTGAACAAATTTTGAACACAAATATTGAGGGAGGTATACCTTCTTTGTAGATTCATATCACAATATATCTACTTTAAATACCAGTTGAATAGATGAAGATTATCAGTAGGTAAGATAAGTAGGTAGGTAGGTTCATTAGATTTCAATTTGACAAGTGCAAAATTTGGTTTGGTCTTTGAAACACAAAAATAGTATTTACCTACATATGTCTGTACATAAGTAGGTATGGGGCTACTTGGCGGTGGGAATTTTTTGCGGTTAGGTAGTGACTTAACAATAATAATAATTTTAAAAATGTTGTGTGTTGAGTGGGGCTGGGGCTGGGGCTCGAACCGAAGTATGTGAGTTTAAGAAGCAGAGGTGGTATGGGGTGAGCTATGGTGAAGTTATTGTTGTGTAGTTTAAATTCGACTAGTGTTTAAAAAATAAAATTGAAGTGAGTGTTGCTGTTTGAGAAGAATACTGTGATGTGTTTTATTTTGGAAGAGTTTATTTTTAGTGTGAAAAAAAAAAAAAATTGGTTGAGATTTGTGAACTAGCAGCGTAGTGGAGGGGCTGGGGTTGGGGTTGGGGCTGGGCTGGGCTGGGCTGGGGCTGGGGCTGGGGCTAGGCTGAGGTGTTTCTAAGCTAAGCTGAGTGCTGAGGTTGGAGAGGCAAGCGCGCAACACATTGTGCTAATGTGTGGATATAATTTGTAGTGTTTTTAATTGTATATTATGGTAATTTGTAATCTATTTTTGTTTTTTGTTTTTTGTTTTGAAAAATAGAAAATAAAAGACAAATGAATTGGTTGGGGCTCGAACAGGAGATGTATGGATTGAGAAGCAAGCTCGCAACTCATTGTGCTATTGTGCGGATATGTTTTGTGGTGTTTTTAATTGTCTATTATAGTAATTTGTAATCTATTTTTAGATGTTTAATTGTTGATTTAAAAAAAAATAGAAAAATATTGTTTGCTGTGATGACGTTGGTGGCGGGGCCTGGGGTCGGGCTGGGGCTGGGCTGGGGCTGGGCTGGGCTGGGGTGGGGGCGGGGAGGGGGTGTGGCTGTGTGTGTGTGTGTGTGTGTAGTTTTGAGGATAATGTCTGGGGCGAGTGTATGGTAGTGAAATGGTACGTTTTTGTGGGTTGATAGAAAAAAGAGAAGAAAATCAAATCGAAGAAGAAAGCACTGTAGATAATGATAGTGAACATAAGAAGAAAAAGAATAATAAGGAATAATAATCAAAAAAAAAAGAAGACATCTTTGAATTTTTTTTTTTTAAATACAATTTTTATTAATTTTTATTATTTATATAATTTTGTATTGCATATGCAAAAAAAAAGAATAAACCTTTTGCATAGCAAAAATCACTACAATTTGATAACCTCTTTAACATCAGCGTTTTCTTGTAGCTATTACTGTGAAGATTGTCATGTACCATACAATGAAAAATCCAGACATAAATGCCGAAAAGCATGTCCACAGTGTCAGAAAACCCCGAGTTGTGAAAAGACTAACCAAGAGATTCTTTGTAATGATTGCAACCGAAAGTTCAGAGGAAAAAATTGTTTTGAAAACCACAAATCGATTGCCTGTAGAAATAAATCTATCTGTGAGGAGATAAAAAGATGTAAGGATTGTTTAAAGACAATAAGTCAAAGAGAGCACTTCTGCAACGAGTATTTTTGTAAGCAGTGTCAAAAATTTGTGCCTCATGACCATCAATGCTTTATATTACCTGATCGGAGAATACCGAAAACAGATAAATCCCTCTACATCTTTTATGATTTCGAAAGTAGACAGGAATGTACAGATGCAATCAATGAAACAGTGGCAAATGTTCTAAAAATTCACACCCCAAATTTATGTGTTTTCCAACAGAGATGCAGCTCATGTATAGATATACAAGATCTCAAATTTTGCAATGTATGCAAATTTCGAGAACACGTCATAACCGAAGAAGTGGTATTAAAATTTCTAACTTACATATTGAGTGTTCGAAGGAATTTTAAAAATGTGATAGTGATAGCTCATAACGGACAGGCTTATGACCATCAGTTTGTACTAAATTACATTCTTGTAAATACAGACATAAAGCCTGATTTGATTATGCGTGGGTCAAAAATTTTGCTAATGCAAATCGGAAATGTAAAATTTTTAGACTTCGTCAATTATTTTCCGATGGCTTTATCTAAACTACCAAAGGCATTTGATTTATCCTCATCATTAAAAAAGGGTTACTTTCCATACCTATTCAATTTAACCAAAAATGAAAAATACGTAGGAAAGTTACCAGATCCTAAATACTACGCCCCTGATAGTATGAAACCTGAGGACCGAAAAATATTCCTTAACTGGTATGAGGAACATAAAAATGATGTTTTCAATATGGAGCTTCACTTGGAAGAATATTGTATTAGTGATGTTAAAATTCTAACAGAGGCGTGCTTAAAGTTTAGAAAAATGTTCTTGATGCTTAATAACGTAGAGCCGTTTTTGGAATCTGTCACTATCGCTTCGGCATGTAATCTTGTGTATCGGCGTAATTTTCTTGCAGAAAACACCATCGGTTTGATCCCAAAAAAATGGTTATAGGAATGTGGAAAAACATTCTAAAATTTCCATTAAGGCTTTAATTTGGGAAGGGAGAACGCGTCAAATATATATTGAACATGCTGCCAACGGAAAAGAAATGGTTATTGCTGAATTGAAAGTGGATGGGTTCTGTAGAGAAACTGGTCAGGTTTTTGAGTTTCACGGCTGTTATTATCATGGACATCCTAAGTGCTTAACCCATAGAAGAGATGAACCACTAGGAAGTGATACGCTTGACACACTAAACTTGCGATTTGAAAGAACGCAATCCAAAACGGCTAGATTGAAATCATTCAACTATGAAGTCATTGAAATTTGGGAATGCGAATTTAGAAGAAAACTATCAATGATGAATCATGAGGAGTCGGAGTTCTTAAAAACGCATCCGTGTATCGAGAAAACTCCACTCAACCCTCGAGATGCATTTTATGGGGGTAGAACCGGCAATACAACCATGTATTATCAGTGTAAAAAGGATGAAAAAATCAAGTACCTCGACGTATGTTCCTTATATCCATGGGTTTGTAAATATGGGAAATTTCCTATAGGACACCCAGAACTCTACACAGATCCATCCATAACTTCTCAGATAAAGTTAAAAGACATAAGTGGAATTATCAAATGCAAAATATTACCACCAGAGAACTTGTTTCATCCTGTTCTTCCAATAAAACAAAACAGTAAACTTATTTTCTCTTTGTGTAAAACATGCAGTAACCTCAAAACGAGAGAAAAATTTTGCCGTCATACAGATAATGAACGAGCTTTATACGGAACATGGATAATTGATGAGGTGTGCAAAGCCCTAGAAAAAGGTTATAAGCTTTTGGAAATCACCGAAATATGGAAATATAATGTGGTTCAGTGTAGTACAGAAATAGGTACTAAAGGGCTTTTTGATTCCATGATGGATAAGTTTCTGAAATTGAAGCAAGAAGCCTCGGGTTGGCCTAGTAATTGTAACACAGAAGAAGAAAAACAAAACTACATTTCTCACTTTTTAAAAAATGAAAACATTCAACTTGAATATTCTAACATTGAGAAAAATGAAGGTAAAAGATCTTTCTCAAAATTAATACTAAATTCGTTTTGGGGTAAGTTTGGTCAACGAGAGAATCAAGCTAGAACAAGCATTGTAAACAGCCCTTCAGAATTATATTAAATGTTGACAAACCCCACTCTAGAAGTCTGCAGTGTTTTACCAGTAAATGATGAAAATGTTGTCGTAAATTTCACAAGTAAAGAAGAGGCTGTGGAATCTTCTCCAACGGTAAATGTAAGCATTGCAGCCTTCACATCAACTCAGGCTCGTCTCAAACTGTATGACTTTTTGGAAAAGTTAGATAGAAGAGTGTTATATTATGACAAAGACTCTATTGTCTTCATAAGTCGTGAAGGAGAATTTGAACCATTAACAGGAGACCTAATCGGAGACTTGACGGATGAGTTGGAATCTTATGGAGTAGGCAGTTTTATTACAGAGTTCGTAAGTGGTGGGCCAAAAAATTATGCTTACAAAGTATTTAACCCTAACGATAATGCATCCTCCGTTGTGTGCAAAGTGAAAGGTATTTCCTTAAACTATTCTGCTTCAAAAAAGGTAAATTTTGAATCCATTAAAGAGGCAATACTTAAACCTGAAGAAAATGAGAGTATTCTGGTTGTTTCTGAGAACATAAAACGTACAAAGGAACATCAAGTAGTTACCAAAACAGAACACAAAACGTACAGACTTGTTTCGGAAAAAAGAAACTTCCTCCCCGATTTCAGTTCCCTTCCATATGGATTCACAAGAAAAATTACCCCATCAAAAATAAAAGATAATTTACAATAAAAACAAAACAATATGATTAATTAAATATACACAATATTTGTTTTATTTATTTTATTTGCTGGGCTATTATAGTTTAAACATGTTTACGAACCTCGCCCGTTATTACATTGTATTCAATGACTCTATCATGCAAAATTAAACAATACACAGTTGTTGAAGGAGGAACCGGTATTGTGGTTTTTAGTTCTATTTTCACATCCACTGGCCCTGTTTTTATTGCTTCATTTTGGTGTGAACAATCAACTACTATTATCGGTGCGGTATCCTTTAATTCCTGTCGAGATAATAGTGGATTTGATTGTTTTTTGTAGTAGGATTGCTGAAATTTACTGTACATATCATAAATAAGGGCGAATCGATCTTGCTTAAATTTGAGATTTAAGTCTTCACGAGGATATGCTTCTGAGTTTAAATACACTTTTAGATTATTCAAGTCACAGTGATCAAATTTGCTAACATCTTTATTTCGTTGATTTTTTCTATCGCTTTGCAAAGCAATTATAATAAATCTTGGTTTTTCCAGTTGACTTGAAGTTTTAACAGTCCAAATGTGATCAGTTACTGTTGGCAGTGCAGGATATTCATACATTTCCCAATTTCTAAAATGAATTTGAACTGGTTTCGATTGTATTTGCTTAAGTAGTGTAAGTTTTTCTGAATCAGCTAAAGTAATGTGAGGAACTCTCCATTGCAACTTAAAAACTGAAAGTTTTAATTCTTCATTCTCCTTGGAAAAATAAGCATTTTCATTGGATCGTGTACGAATAAGAATTAACTCGTGTCTTGCATTTACTATAATCTTTTTATAATCTTCGGCAAACCCCAACAGATTTTTCAATGGAACACAGAAGTTAAAAGTCCCTGAACTAAGGGATATACCATCTTTTCCAGTCCATGATGCATTTTCTAAGCTTTTACTTTCATGCTCACTCAAAGATATATAATTCTTTAATGATGTTGTTATACCAACATTTTTATTGAACTCAATATCCACTCCGTTGAGTTCATAATGAATTTCTTCGAAAAGAAATGCCATTGCATTATTACAAAGTTTTGATGTAGAAGATATCGTTCCATCTGCTTTTGTGAGACTTCCTTCAATATAAATGAAACTTTCAGAAGGTAAAATACACAAGTCCTGTTGCTGAATGAGAATACGTATTTCATCGCTTGGGTTGAATGATTGAAGAAAGGGTGAATAACTGTGATATTCATATTTGGATATACTATTGTCATAGCTAACAGCCTGAGTTATATTCAATATTTCACTCATTATCTTATTTTTAATTTAAAACCTAATGAAAGTAGATAAGCCGAATTTTCGGTGGTGAGGCTTTGTGTAGTTAGCTTTGATGTTTTATAAGGACTAATTGAGGAATTTGGTTTGACGTCTATTATATTATTGTAGATCAGCATTATTAAGAAGTGCGTTTTAAATGTAAGCGCACAGTTATTGTTTCTCCTCTAAAATTTATCAAATCTCCGTCTTGGTCCACTAGCTTTAGCGTAAGAGAGGTTATTCTATTGACATTCACTGGTAAATAGACTACATTTTTTGGAACTTCAATGATTTTATACCCCGGTCCTACTTCAGGGGAAAACTCATGTAGAGTATGTACGGGGCTGTTATTCAAATATGAACCAGTAATAATATTACACTCAATTCGTATAACATTAACTTTATTTATATCAACTGGTAAGTCTGATAGATGTTTTTGATCAGGTTCAAGTACACGTTTACTGAAACCTAATAATTTCCCAATTGTACGATCTTTGTTAAAATAAACTTTCTCGCTACATTGGATCTCACTTTTCAGGGTATTATTGTTTGCTTCCACCTTTATAGATGTTGTTGAATTCAACGTTAACAATGTTTCAGAAGCAAGTGTTGCAATGTCATCAATTTCATAGGACCCCACTGGAATTTCCAATACATCAGACCCAATGTGAAATAAATTATTCCGCTCATCCACATTAGGTATAGAATTATATGTTTGAAAATCAATCAACCCACAAACGTAATTATCATCAAATATTAGAGATGGGAAATAATCTGCGGTGAGAAGGGATGTATTCCCGCTTAATGTAAGTGTCAATGTCATGACGATAAAAAAGGTAATGAAAAAGTTTTATAGATTTTCTTTTTATTTATTTATTTAAAATTACAATCATATAAGAATCTTAAACATAAATGACCGCAATTTACTGAATCATAATCTTGGTGCTTAATATAATTATAATGTATATTATTACCTAAATATGTAATTAATTCAACTGGTGGTGGCAAATTTCCGAAACTATCAAAATAATCTATATAGTAGTCTTTTTTAAAATACGCTACCCAATGTGTTCCTAGTCCATTCGATGAATCAAGATTTATAATTCCACTTTCATTTTTCCAAGGTTTACCTTTTGGTAAACTATCGCGCATAAAAACCCCTCGAAAATTTGGGATAAAATCTTTTGCGAATGTTCTTAAATCCACCTCATTTAGTGCACGATTAGGTAGCGAGTTTAGTAGTTTTTTGATTGTGAATGTAAATATAAACCTAAACCTTTTCTATACGGCTTTAGATGTAAACCATGTCCAACTACAATCGATTCCATTTTTTGGTTATGTCATTTTTTCTCCTCTAGATCTTTTTTAGCAATATTAGCATCATTTACAGCTTTTGCAATTCCTGCAGCTCCTCCCGACAAAGCTCCAAGAGCTGAAAGCCCAGCAAATAGAGGCACTAGAAATGGGATCACCCCACCAATTTTTGGTATTGAGATAACTCTTGGTATCCTTATGTTAGTACCATTACGTTTTATAGTTTTCTTTGCAGCTGACAAAGCTACTTTAACAGCTTTTTCAAGGTTATGGGGTTTTTTTTCCTCGAGTAGTCTTCCTATGTTTTTAATTGTTTTACTAAAAACCACAGGCTTTTTTGATTTTGTCATTTTGGCTTTTCTGTGTTTTCCATTAAGTTTTGAACACCCCATACCTAATTTTAGCTTACTCTTTATAAGATTTGTAACCACTGCAGCACTTGCTCGCTCACTTAAACTAGCGTCTTTTGATGTTACACGCTGCCAAGCTTTTTCAGACAAAATCTTATCAGCTATGTGTCGGTCTGAAGTATTTTTAAACTTAGAATAGGCTATATCGTGTTGCTTACACGCTTGATCAAGTAAATTAATTCCAGAGTCTCCTCGAGCTAAACGTTTTTCTAGTTTTGTTCCAGGACCACAATATTGATAACCAGGTAGATGTAATTCAATTGGTAATTTATTTATTACAGTATTTAGGAAACCATTCCCTTTCACTACATATCGATGACTGATTTTTTTGTTTGAAAAATCAATCATTTTAATATATGAGCACCAGCTTCTTCGAACCGTTATTCAGTTATGACAAATTAAAATATAATCTTCATTTTTATATAAATTTAATTAGTTTTTATCAGTATGCGCTTCGTTAAACAACAACATCTTTTACCTATCAAAAATATGGAATTAATTCAAAATGATGAAACAAAAGAGAAAAAACATGGGGAACTTCTACCTAATAGTATAAGAGGCCTAATCACGGGCCCATCCAATTGTGGTAAAACAAATGTTATGATGAGTTTATTACTACAGACAAATGGGTTAAGATTTGAAAATATTTATATATATTCAAAGTCCTTACATCAACCAAAGTATGAATTTTTAAAACAAGCAGTTATGCCTATAAAAAATATGGGTTTTTTTGCATTTGCAAATAATTGTGATGTCATACCACCCGAAGAGGCCAGACCAAACTCTGTATTTATTTTCGATGATGTTGCTTGTGAAAAGCAAGATGCGGTTCGAAACTATTTCAGTATGGGTCGACATCGTAATGTAGACAGTTTTTATTTGTGTCAGACATACACAAGAATCCCTAAGCACTTAATAAGAGACAATGCGAATTTCCTCATTGTTTTCAAACAAGATGACATGAATTTAAAACATATTTACAATAACCATGTGAATTCTGATATGACATTTCCAATGTTTCAAAGGGTTTGCTCCGAATGCTGGGACATTAAGTATGGATTTCTAGTCATTGATAAGGATAGTCCCCTGAATAAAGGCCGCTATAGAAAGAGATTCGATGAATTCCTGAAACTATAAAAGCTAAGTGTAACTAATGTGTTCAGCATTAATACTATTATGTTCTACCAAAGTAGTTCCAAGGTGTACAGGGTTGCATCCGGTACAGTTGAAAGCAGATCAACTCAGTTCAAAAAAGCTGTTCTTCATTCAAAACCCAATCATTAAATATTAAACTAAATTTTATACGTTATTCGATGAATTCCTGAGGCTATAAAAGCTAAGTGCAACTGATGTGTTCAGCATTAATACTATTATGTTCTACCAAAGTAGTTCCAAGGTGTACAGGGTTGCATCCGGTACAGTTGAAAGCAGATCAACTCAGTTCAAAAAAGCTGTTCTTCATTCAAAACCCAATCATTAAATATTAAACTAAATTTTATACGTTATTCGATGAATTCCTGAGGCTATAAAAGCTAAGTGCAACTGATGTGTTCAGCATTAATACTATTATGTTCTACCAAAGTAGTTCCAAGGTGTACAGGGTTGCATCCGGTACAGTTGAAAGCAGATCAACTCAGTTCAGAAAAAGCTGTTCTTCATTCAAAACCCAATCTTTAAATATTAAACTAAATTTTATACGTTTTAAAAAGCTAATTGCATACTTATTTATAAACTTAAAAAAAAAAAACTTAGGAAATCATGATGAAGTTAAATAAAGAATTAACAAAAAACCTCATTAAAACTACCGATACACTACGAAAAAAATATAAAGCTCTTAGAAATGGTAGAGAAGCATTCGATTTTCAATTAAAAGAAACCTTCGAACCAGTTACTAAACCTCTTAACGAATTAGTAAAAATGTCATCAATTCATGAAAATCCAAACAGTTTTAAATCGCCTGTGGAAAAAATAAAGCGCCATTATGAAGGGGAGGAAACTGAAGAAAATGATGATGAAGAAGTTGATGATAAATTCATAACTCCAGGCATCTCCTCTAATTTAGTCGACAATATTCCCCCAAAAACATCTTTATCAACACCTAGAAGCAAATCCGATAGGAGTGGACGCAAACTTCGTCGAAACCTTGTTCGAGAGTTTGTAGATCAAATAGATTTAAGAAATTATGGAGAAATTCCTCGGAAATATATGGATTTGTTTGTAAATAATTCAAAAACAATTGATGGCGTATACGGTGTACATACTAACAATGGGAAATTACAAATAGGTGATAAGGACTTCAAAATTAATGGGCAGAATATAGAAATTAATAATAAAACTTATAAAGGAACAAGTGGCTTATTTGAGTTGATATTTAAGAAAATACCAAGTTCAGCCCTTTATAATAAAGAGGATTTAAATAATTACAAAAACATATTGTTTAGCACCAATGCATACAGACGTAATCATGATTCTAAAAATCAAATACTGGGACATAAAGGATATAAATATAAACAAATTATAAGTAAACTATTTAAAGATACTTCTAGCTCTCCCACTGATTTGCATATAGGTCAGGGTTTAATGCATTTATCAAACAAAGAAAAAGACTATGTCTACTGGGATGATCCAAATGAACTCGTAGTTCGTTTACGACTTCTTATTGCCTCACATCAGGCAGGACATAATAATCATTCTAACGAGATTGTTTCCATTATTGAAGAACTCAAAGAAGCAAACATCATTGAATGAAAATGAGTGTTGATAAGTTTGGACGTTATTCAAACAGAACTCAATCCAAAGTTAGGTTAGGACCAAGAGGCGAAAGAGGAGAACGAGGAGAGCAAGGTTTACAGGGGGAAAGAGGTCCACCTGGACTACCAGGAGAGGGGTTTCTTAAAAAAGAAAACGGAGACTTTAGTTTAAACTCAAAAAGGATACGAAATCTTCAGGAGCCTTATGATAAAACAGATGCGGCAACAAAAAATTATGTTGATGAAAAATTTACAAATTTTGAAAAATACATTGTATATGAAGTTAAAAAAATAGAAAAGTATTTGCTTGAAAATGTAATTAACAAAAAAACCGAAATTGCAGCTCAAACAAAATCAACTATTTAACATCAAGCCATTTATTGTTTACTGCAGTCTAAAACTTTGAATTGAGGAGTGAACTCATACATACTTCCACGATGTCCAACATAAATACTTCATTAATTTTTGGAGAAATATTAAATTTCCTGAAAACAAATCAGTGTAATATACTTGATGAACATTACGAATATCTTCTAGAATGCTTATCTTTCTTGCGAAGATTTGAAAATGTATCTACTACCTTATCGGATAACGGGTGTCATTTTGTCAACTGCCCCTGGTCTTCAAATCAATGTAAAGAAGGACCAGATACATGTGCATGTTTCTTGGTTGAAAACAGATTGATAAGAATTAAAAAGTTAATGTCATTGTATGAAAGATTAAAAAAATAATAATACAAAATTTATAAACAAAATAACAGACTTATTGCAATTTTATTTAATCATTATTTAAGAAGATGAGTAAGAGAGACGTTGTCAATGAACTACATAAGCCTTCTCGAAAAAATTTTAAGAGAAGACGAGTTGTTATCAAGGGGTTAGATGATTTATGGCAAGCTGATCTTGTTGAAATGGGTGCTTATTCAGGTGAAAATAACACTTATCGATATCTTCTTACGGTAATTGATACATTTTCAAAATTTGCTTGGACAGTTCCTGTTAAAAGTAAAACAGGTAATTTAGTTACTGCAGCTTTGGCTAGTGTAATAAATAGCGGTCGTGTACCAAAAAACTTACAAACGGATGATGGGAAAGAATTTTTTAATTCATGTTTTAAAAATCTCATGAAAAAATATGGAATCAATCATTATTCAACGTTTAGCGTACTCAAGGCATCGATTGTTGAACGTTTTAATCGCACTCTTAAAACACTCATGTGGAAAGAATTCAGTACCAATGGAACATATCGATGGACCGATATAATAAAAACACTTACAAAAAAGTATAATGATTCAGTACATCGAACAATAAAAATGAAACCATCTGAAGTCAATGCTTCAAATGAAAAGCAATTACTCTCCAATATTTATAATCACATCAAATTTCATATTCCATCTAAGTTAAAAGTTGGAGACTTTGTCAGAATAAGTAAATATAAACATGTATTTGAAAAGGGATATACACCGAATTGGACAACAGAAATTTTTACTATAAATAAAGTTCAACGCACAAATCCTGTTACTTATCTTTTAGAGGACTTTCAGGGCAATCCTATCAAGGGTGGATTCTATGAACTTGAGCTCCAAAAGACCAAGTTTCCTGATACTTACTTAATTGAGAAAGTACTGCAAAAGAAACATGATCAAATATTTGTCAAATGGCTTGGATTTCCTTCAAAAGATAACTCTTGGATACCTTCCAAGGAATTAGTTCATCTTTATAAAAAAAAAAAAAAAAATGAAAAACTTGTAATTTTAAAATAATAAACCTTTAATACTATATAAAAAATAAGTACATGTTTTATTTAAGAAATTTCCATTTTATATGTTTGTTTCATTGATTTAAAATCCAACAATTCCACATCAGATTTGTATTCAAGATCCTCTTTCATAAACACTTCAACTTCCCCATTACTCAGAACTCTTTCCGTTTCGTATTCATGATATTCATAACATTTTATAGTTAAGCTACGCATATTATAATTACTATCATAAGAACATCGGATAGTTAAAGCCATTTCATCGTCAAATTCCAATTTAAAATGTCTATAAAATATGTTTTTACTTTGAATGATTCCTGATATATCGGCTTCTTTTTTAATTAAATCTTGCCTAAAACTTTCAATTGCCTCTTCTACAGTAACGATCTTCTTTTGTAATACATTTTTGTCTGTTGTTGTTGTTTTTACTATCTCATCATTTTGATATGATGACACACCGTCATTTGTGGTATTTAACAGCGATTTTCCATTCGAAAATGTTAACAAACGAAATGATAAACCTATTTGTACGGTATCATTGTTTGGTAAACTCACAGCAAAAGAAAGATTATTGGTATTGCTTGGTTCTTGTAAATCAATATTAATCGGTAGAGGCAATCCAAGGATTAAAGTTGGTATAACTGCCAGAAATGTTAAGTAGAACATTTTAGTTGACATTTTGTTCTTGCTAACTAGAAGTACTTATACGTCAAGTAATAAATATAAACTAATAAATTAAACAAGTGTAAGAAATTTATATAGTATTTAGGTAGGTACTTTTATTTAAAAAAGTTTGCTTACTAACACAAATACATATGTACACATGTGTAAAAATTATTTTTCTTCTCCATCGTGTTATTATTTCTAGGGATCATTAAACTAAATGCGATTGTAAATTGTTTTTATTTCTGCTTTGTTCTCTCATTACTTCTGAAGAGTCGCGTGTTCTTAATTTCTCGGGGTGCTTCCTCTTAGATATATTCAGTAGTTCTGCAGCACCGAACGGACAAAGAAAGGGTACTCATTCTCTTTTCTTTTTATAACATTGGAATGAGGAAAAATTGATCCAAACAAAGTTATTTCTCCTCCTGTGAAATCAATAAGTTTTATTAAGATTCTATTTCTTTTATCTAAATTGACTCTTTTACCCTCAACTTTAAATTTCACATGTTGCATTGATTGAAACTGCATTCTGAAATTGTTTAGATGAGAAGTAACCTCCCCATTTCTTATATGAATTATGGTACATTCAACACCATATTCTGGTTGTACAAGTAATTTCAAAGTATCAGTAAAAAATACAACATCACTTATTTTTATTTCCAACCATCCTGCTTCACAAACACAAAAAGTTTCCCCCTCTTTCAATTTTTCACACCAAAACATTTTTACAAGGGTCGACTATTTTAATTAATGAACAATTATAAAATGTCTTCATCACGTTAACACTATCTTGTTATATTGATATTTTGAAAACTCCAAATTAACAAAACATATTATTACACACATACACTATCTACTATCATAAAAAAAAAAAAAAAAAACCTAAATGATTACGTTTGCGGTCTAATTCAATTATATGGCAAACCGCATACCATAGCAGACTTAGTACCTTCAAAAATAAAAAAAAAATAGAAAATAAAAAGTTACCATACACTCGCCCCAGACATTATCCTCAAAACTACACACACACACACACACACAGCCCCCTCCCCGCCCCCACCCCAGCCCAGCCCCAGCCCAGCCCCAGCCCAGCCCCAGCCCGACCCCAGGCCCCGCCACCAACGTCATCACAGCAAACAATATTTTTCTATTTTTTTTTTAAATCAACAATTAAACATCTAAAAATAGATTACAAATTACTATAATAGACAATTAAAAACACCACAAAACATATCCGCACAATAGCACAATGAGTTGCGAGCTTGCTTCTCAATCCATACATCTCCTGTTCGAGCCCCAACCAATTCATTTGTCTTTTATTTTCTATTTTTCAAAACAAAAAACAAAAAACAAAAATAGATTACAAATTACCATAATATACAATTAAAAACACTACAAATTATATCCACAATGTGTTGCGCGCTTGCCTCTCCAACCTCAGCACTCAGCTTAGCTTAGAAACACCTCAGCCTAGCCCCAGCCCCAGCCCCAGCCCAGCCCAGCCCAGCCCCAACCCCAACCCCAGCCCCTCCACTACGCTGCTAGTTCACAAATCTCAACCAATTTTTTTTTTTTTTCACACTAAAAATAAACTCTTCCAAAATAAAACACATCACAGTATTCTTCTCAAACAGCAACACTCACTTCAATTTTATTCTTTAAACACTAGTCGAATTTAAACTACACAACAATAACTTCACCATAGCTCACCCCATACCACCTCTGCTTCTTAAACTCACATACTTCGGTTCGAGCCCCAGCCCCAGCCCCACTCAACACACAACATTTTTAAAATTATTATTATTGTTAAGTCACTACCTAACCGCAAAAAATTCCCACCGCCAAGTAGCCCCATACCTACTTACATACCTATGTATATCTAGGTCCTAGTTAATACCTATGTATGCAATTTACATAAGGTACATATATATTATGGTGTTATATTATGTTATATTTAAAACATACAGTTTTGAGTTTTTTCTTGAGTTAGGTAAGTAAGGTACTAACATATACCTAAGGTATCTTGTTGAACCTTTGCCGATTTACGTTGTTTATCAATGTTTTGATTAACTTCACATACCTACTTTGTATAGGTAAAGCAGACGATTTTAAGTAATTTTTGTTTTGCTTGCAAAAAAAACTGTAAATCGAACAAACCACATCAAATTATAGTTGCAACACTTTACCAAAACTCTTAAATAAAATAAAATTATGAAAAACTGCTGCTAGCGAATTTTGATTGATATAAGATTTTTGTTGTTCATTATTTAGTTTTAACATAAGTTTTTTAATTAAGTGCTGTTGTGGTTGAATTCTGAGAAAAGTGTCCTTTTGAAGCACTCTATCTACAAAACATTGCACAGTAGTTTTTACATAATTTACGAAATCTCTTGTGGGGATTGTCAAGCCTCCATTAATCTTATTTACAAATTGACGAAATTGTATTAAATGTTTCCTTGTTTCATAGTTATTTTGACACGGACACTCTTTATACATATGAAGTGTCTTTGTTTTGACATTTGCTTTTGTCCATAAACAATTTGCATAAATCAGTCATTTTTCTTTAGCACAGATTTTGCAATACATAGGTACCTATATCCTACAAAATACCTACATATGTTAAGTACATTTCATCGTCATTTTTATTTATTTCATTCCAATTATTTTCAACGTCTCCCTAACAAAATTAAGACAAAATAATTTATTTGATTTAAGTTAGACATTGCAAATTGTAAAAAAAGTTTCAAGACCTAGTAATGTCTTTGTATATGAAAACTATAGTACTCTCATGGGAAGAATTTTTTTGGTGAAGCGGATGCCGTCGTTGGCAGTAGAATCGAAATTGGAGAGACCTCGGGGGAAAGAGAGAAAAATATTATTTCCATTCCCATAAGCAGCCAGCAGAATAAGGAGATCAGTTAATTTAGCAACCAAAAAGTCGACACAATTTCCTTCATTATATTTGAGTTTATCCTTGTATATGTTTTCATATACTAAGCTTCCATATGAAGGGCGATGAATTTGTTTTTGTAATTTCTTTATATCAATGCATTTTTATATGAAAAACGTCAATGGCTCAATATTGTGTCTAATAAGGGGATGAATGAAGTTTTTGTATGCTTACATCAGCTGTTCAGTATTTTGTACGGATTTTTGTTTTTATTTACATTCATAAGTCTGTTTCTCCTTGCGTACGATCTTTGTATATGAAAAATGGTTTGTATTATGTAGGTATACAAAGCTACGATGGGATTTTTGTCGTGCAGATCTTTGTGATGAAGAAGAATATGAAGGTAGTTATACGTTTGGTTATAGTTATATGTATATTTTGGCTGGTGGGTAGGTATTTTGCTTTTATTTGGCATTAAGTTTTTCTTCAATAGTTGAAGATTAGATTTGTTTGAGCTTTAAAGATTTTTTTTTGGTATATAGATATCAATTGGTAGGTGATTTTTTTTCAGGTTGTATGTGGGTTTGATTTTAAATTCAAATTTTAAATATAAAAGGTATTGGTAGGTAGGCAGGTATTTCATGAAATACCATAGGGAATTCATGCTAGTATCAGGACACTGATAATATCCGTACACTTTGCACTTTGTTTGAGATTAGTTGATAGGTAGTATGTCAGTACAGTATTTATAAATATGTACATAGTTTAAAATACACAGAAAAATGCATTCTTTATGTTGGTCCAGGGGAGAGTACGATAACTTTGGCGCCGAGATATAATAACGGTTTTTGGTAGAGGGGCTTAATACAAGCATTTTTTACTATGGGAGGGGGGGTCTATCTGGGAGGGGGGGTCTATCTCCCCCCGTTTAGGCGGTAGGGGAAATTTAAAAAAACATGTACTTTAAATGGAAAAAAAATAATTAAAAAATAACGGTAATACTTACAATTAAGTATTATACCTTTTTTTAAAGCCAACACTTGTGTCTAGTTGCTTGTTTTTAAATCAAGTCAAAACTATGCATAGTTTTCGAAAAAAACTGTTTTAAACTTAAAATTTGGTCAAAAAAAAAAGTTAAAAATATGGTTTAGAGTGTAATATTTCAAAACTTTTAGATTATCTACAATTTTTTTTTTTAGAATACATTACTCTTATTTATTTTTGATCAAAAACTGAAAACTAGATGACGTTATGTCTTCTAGTTCTTGAGAAAATTGAAAGTTACCAAAAAAAAATATTTTAATTAAATTACTTTTTCCTTGCTAACGTAGTCTTATTTTGATAGTAATAATCGAATATGGATTAAGATACACCATAATAAAATAAATTAATTTTTCTTAAATCCAGCTTATTTAAATGCAAAAGAAACTTTGCATGCACCCCATCTTGCACCCACCGCACCTTGCACCCTCCCCACCTTGCACACACACCAAATCCTATAGTGTGCCCAAGCAGGGGGGTTGCAGGGGGGCAGCATGCCACCCCTTATAGATGCCACTGTTGCATACACCCACACTCGCGCACACCTTACTGTTGCATACACCCAAACACGCATTACGCATACGCAAATACCTTTATTACTATCAAAATAAGACAACTCAAGCAAAAAAAAAGAATTAAATTAAAATAGTAGTTGTGGTTATTTTCAATTTTCTCAAAAACTAAAAGACATACAATCATCTAGTTTTCAGTTTTTGATCAAAAACAAATAAGAGCAATAAATTCTGAAATAAAAACAATGGTAGATAATCTTGAAGTATTGAAAAAGTTACACTTTAAACCTTTTTTTAACTTTTTTTACTCAAATTTTGAGTTTAAAATTAAATTTTTATTTTCAAGTTTCTCAAAAACTAAAAGACATAAAATCATCTAGTTTTCAGTTTTTGATCAAAAACAAATAAAAGCAATAAGTTCTGAAATAAAAACAATGGTAGATAATCTTGAAGTATTGAAAAAGTTACACTTTAAACCTTTTTTTAACTTTTTTTACTCAAATTTTGAGTTTAAAATTAAATTTTTATTTTCAATTTTCTCAAAAACTAAAAGACATAAAATCACCTAGTTTTCAGTTTTTGATCAAAAACAAATAAGAGCAATAAGTTCTGAAATAAAAACAATGGTAGATAATCTTGAAGTATTGAAAAAGTTACACTTTAAACCTTTTTTTAACTTTTTTTACTCAAATTTTGAGTTTAAAATTAAATTTTTCAAAAGCTACGCATAGTTTTGACTTGAAATAAAAACTGGCTAATAGAACAGAGTGTTGGCTTTAAAAAAGTGTAAACAACTTAATTGTAAGTATCACCGTTATTTTTTAATTATTTTTTTCCACTTTAAATAATGACTTTTTTAAATTGCCCCTCCCGTCTAAACGGGGGGAGATAGACCCCCCCTCCCATAGTAAAAAATGCTTGTATTTAGACCCTCTACCAAAAACCGTTATTATATCTCGGCGCCAAAGTTATCGTACTCGTGCCTTGGTCCAGATAATTTAAATAGTTTGATAATTGAAATTTGTGTCTTTTATTTATGTTCCAATCCTACTTTTATTGTATCCCTTATAATAAATAAGTGTTAACTATACACCTTAGCGGGCACATTACAGGACATACAAATGTAGTTTATATTTAGGTAGGTAGGTACCTATGTACCTATATACGTTGTTTGTTGTTGTAGGTACCTTTAATACAATTTTGTCAGCTCGTCTATTTTAAGATGTGTGACTTTTAGGAAAATCCAATTGAAAGTTTTTTTTAAATTATTAACTATTAGCACAGATAAGGAACTACATAAACTTAACTATAGTTTCTTATCTGTGCTATTAGTAAGTATAGTTTCGTAAATGTAGTGTCGAAGTAGGTATTTTTTGTATTGATTTGAAATTTTCTTTTATACGATTTCAAAGTTTTTTTGTGCCACTCATCAACCAATAATTTGTTAACATTAAACGCAAAATTATTCCAATGATAATTACTCATGTTATTTCACAACCTTGGTGTTATAACCTTGTTAAGATGAAGGATTCTTCAGATATTTAAAGTCAATTTAAGACTTAATTTCACAATTTAGAAAATCATGGTCTGAAATTATTTTTTTTTACTTGCGTCATATTATGTAGGTAGGCAAGTTTTGCATTCGTAAACAATTTCGAACTCAAGATATTAATCAAAAATGACATTTCGATGGTAGAAAAGTGGAAGTCCCCTGATTCCGTCCTGGCCCGTACCTTCAACCCAAGGCATTAGGTTGATCGACCTAAAATTTGGAAATTAAGGGTAAGAGCCGATTCGCGTTAAGCGTTCTTAAATTCCCATAGGAAGTTATTGTAATCGGTCCGATTTCTCGACGTTTCAAGGTACCTAGAGTCGAAATAAAAGATTTTTAGAGAGATGTCTGTGCGTGCGTGTGTTTTTTTCGTCGTCCATATCGACTTCAAATAAATTTTGTTATACAGATAATAATGCAGAAAGATGCAAAAAGGATTCTAAAAAAAATTGAGTGGGTGGTAAAATTTTTAGAAAAATTGAATTGACAGTATTTTTACCAAAAATTAAAAACCCAAACAAAAAAAAATAATAAAAGTTGTTAAAAATTGGTTTTCGACCTTAATATCTATTCAAAACTTTAAGATATTGGCTTTAAACTAATTTTATTTTTAAAAAATTTGTTTGTCAACATTCAGGTTAATTTTAATAATAAATAAATAATAATTAATAATAAATAATAAATAAATTTTGATTTTTGACTTAAATATCTTTTTAAAACTTTAAAATATTGGGGCATATTCATAGATGTTTGCTAAACTCTTACTAGCTTGTTATTAAGCAAGTCCAGAGTTTAGGCTATTTATAAATAAACTTAAACCTAAGTTTAGGGCTAAGCCTGTGGTCTAACTATAAACATAGGAAATGCTGTGTGTAAGTATTTATTATCACAGCCAAATGTCATATTTGATTTTTGTTTGTAAATTGAAAAAACGAAAAATTAAATAATAACAAATACAGATCTATCTCTGACTGCGACCAGTTTTCCAGCCGTTCACGTTCTATATTTTCTTTGATGAACATCTAAAATATAGAACGTTGTTAGTTACTTTTTTTGATTTTCTATTGAATAGTTCTGTTGTATACTTACTTTTTTCGACATCCAATTTGAGGAATGACAGCAAAAAATAAAAATATTGAAAATATAACAGTATTTTTTGCTTTGACCTGTCATTTGAAGTATAATTGTAGTAGAATACAACCTTAACCTGGGGTTTTACCAAACAAAGCAGAACAATTGACTATGAATAAGAGCTGTGTTTATTAAACCAACAAGTCTTAAACTCTAGATCAAGAAATCACGACTTTAGTTATTCTCTATGAATACGCTCCATTGTCTTTAATCTAATTTTATCTTTTAAATAATATTGTTGTCAACATTCAATAAAATTTAAAAAAAAATTGACAGTTTTTTTTACAAAAAATAAAAACCTAAAAAAAACAATACTTAAACTTGGTATAAATTTACTTTCGACTCAAACATCTTTTCAAAAATTAAAAATATTGGCTTCAAAGTTATTTTATCTCACAGAAAATATTGTTTTCGACACTCAGTAATTTTTTTAAAAGAATCCAATAGTTCGTTTTTTCATAAAAAAAATAAAATCTACAAAAAATAGTACGCAAATTTGGTAAAAATTGATGTTCGTTTCTCGATTTATCGTGAACAATAGAAGATATTGACTTCAAATTAATTTAATTCATCCAATTTGTATTTTTTTATATAAGAAATAAAAACTATTTTAGAAATGCTGCTAAAATTGGTAAAAATTGGTTTTCGACTAAAAATCTCGTTAAAATAGATTTTGAAATAGAACTACTTCATCATTTGCTAAATATTGTTGGTAATTTTAAAATTTTTAAGAATAGTTCAACTGATAACTTTTTTTAACAAAACACAAAAATCTACAAGTTTTTAAGCAAGACAAATCGACAGACGAGATGGGAAGTTATCATTGTGGGTCGCACACCAGGATATTTTTTAATATGAAATTTTTGGCTTTTATTTATATTACAACAATTCTACATTTTGCTTCATTTTTAACAAATTAATGTGGACAACAAAGCTCGGACCTTAAAGAGGGCATAAACAACATTATGTGTAAATATGGTTTATATTTAGGCAGTCATCTATGTGTTGCTTAAGCCGATAGATTTTTGTATTGCTCCAGAAGGGTACCCCACGTTATTTTGTTTTTAAGTTCTCTCAAGAAAAATCAACTGATTTCAATTGTTTTTTTCTTCACAAGCTCTTATATTGGCTTTATTTTTGGATTTTTTTAAAAAATAGTACATTTTTTTTTTTCAAAATTCTATATATCCAAACGAGTCATCAGTTTTTTACGAAACTGTATATTAATTAGTTCAAAATAACTGCATACCAAAAATATACATTTTACTAAAATTGAAAAATTGTATGTGTACAAAATTAATTTAAAAAGTAAACTGCTCTAAAGATTTTCAAATAAGAGTTTTGAGACATTAAGGTTTTTTTGAGAAATCAAATTTGGAAACAAGCTTTTTTAACAGGTACATTTTTAAATTTAAAAATACAGGAAATATTTTAAAAAGTCTTGGTTTGTCCTGATTCGTTCTAAAATTGCCTCTACCTCCTACACGAAGAGACATAGACCGACATTTCGGTAGTCAAAAGTGCACGTACGAGTACGTATATTCTAAAACAGTAGTAAAACGTTATGTTTATTTCAAATTTATAGAAAACTTACTCCTAAGTTAAAAACTTTGCTCTGGCATATCAAAATTGGATTTGGTAGAATTTAGATATCTTAAGACTTAGACAAAGGCATCAAATTTATGTAAGTACAATTACAAAGTCATAATAGGTACTTTTCTAAAAATAAAAATCCAAATAAAGTCTTGTACCTTATTAAAAGTAAACATTTGCTTATCCCCTTGATCATTCAAAATTGTTGATAGGAAGGTCCTTCTTTTAATAAATACCTAAATAGGTAGGTATATCATAAGAACTTACAGGCAAAAGTATGTTTAAAATTTTGTTCTGGAAACAATTTTTTGACCGGAAGTTATAACTACCTACTTTATAAACTGAAAGATAGGTAGGTACCTATGTGTTAATTTTTAAAACAAAAACATTTAAAAGTTCCTCATCCCATTTAAAAAATTCACTACCATTAAAAAACGTCCAAAAATTAAATATCCATCTTTTCATAATACCTTTGTATATGAAAACTATAGTACTCTCATGGTGGAAGTCGAATAGGGCGGCATCTAGATATTTTTTGTGGAACGTCTAGTCAAGACATTCATGGAGAAATGGATTTGCAGTCGGGAGACTTTGGAGATTTAAAAATATTATAATTTGAAATAGAGAAAGACTATAGAGAATTAACGAAAGTCTGAGTGAGGAGGAAAACACATTTGTTTCTTTGTGTTTGTATTTTGGTGTGGTTATATTTTTTGGTTACATCTTTGTATATGAAAACTTTTTCATATACAAAGGTTTACGCAAAACGGTAGTCTTTCTATACAAAGATGATAAGACAAAAGCAGGTGAATTGCAATTTTGTGTAGGAATTTTATATTCTTGGTTGAGATTTTATATTTTTGATGATTTGATTTGAGGATTGTATAAGGGAATTATAGTTTGAACTTTTATAGGCAAGTAAATATGTAGGTATTGTATTCTTATCCAATAATAGATATACAAAGCTAGCTAAATAAATTTAAAAAATTTGATCACCTAAACCTTTCTTACAATTTGTTTTCATATCGAGCATAAAGAAGTTTAAATTTTCAAAGTCTTAGAAAGATGATTTTTTTAATAAATAAATTTGTTAATTGATAGGTACCTAATACAATTATTTAAAAGCTGGTTACAAAATTATTGACAACATAGGTATTATGAAAAGATGGATATTTATTATTATGGATGGACGTTTTTTAATGGTAGTGAATTTTTTAAATGGGATGAGGAACTTTTACATTTTTTTTTGTTTTAAAAATTAACACATAGGTACCTACCTATCTTTCAGTTTATAAAGTAGGTAGTTATAACTTCCGGTCAAAAAAGTGTTTCAAGGACAAATTTTGAAACATACTTTTGCCTGTAAGTTCTTATGATATAGGTACCTACCTATTTAGGTATTTATTAAAATAAGGACCTTCCTATCAACAATTTTGAATGATCAAGGGGATAAGCAAATGTTTACTTTTAATAAGGTACAAGACTTTATTTGGATTTTTATTTTTAGAAAAGTACCTATTATGACTTTGTAATTGTACTTACATAAATTTGATGCCTTTGTCTAAGTCTTAAGATATCTAAATTCTACCAAATCCAATTTTGATATGCCAGAGCAAAGTTTTTAACTTAGGAGTAAGTTTTCTATGAACCAATGAATTTGGTATCAAATTAAAAGTTGTTCTAAGCCGGATATCTCTGCAAAAATATTTTGTCGATAACTCATGGGAGATCCGAGATATTTGAGATTGAAGTTCGAAATGTTCAACCATTAAAAATCAGCACTTTTTCGACATAAATGCTAATATATTTGGATACAGAAAAGCTAGGAAAATCAAAACGGTATTAAAATAAAGTTGTGTCAAAAATATATTTCAAATGAAGCTAAAATTACATTTCTATGATTTATATATTTTGAGTTATTTTTAATCAAACCTTTGAATAACAGCATTTTTTAGGCAAACTTTTATACAAAACAAGGTATATCTTAATCCATATTCGATTATTACTATCAAAATAAGACTACGTTAATACTTAAGCAAGGAAAAAGTAATTTAATTAAAATATTTTGTTTTGGTAATTTTCAATTTTCTCAAGAACTAGAAGACATCAAGTCATCTAGTTTTCAGTTTTTGATCACAAACAAATAAGAGCAATGAATTCTAAAAAAAAAAAAAATAGTAGATAATCTGAAAGTTTTGAAAAATTACACTTTAAACCTTTTTTTTAACTTTTTTTGCACAAATTTTGACTTTAAAACAATTTGTTTCAAAAACTATGCATAGTTTTGACTTGATTTAAAAACAAGCTAATAGACAAAAGTGTTGGCTTTAAAAAAAGGTATAACACTTAATTGAGGGTATTACCGTTATTTTTTAATTATTTTTTTTCCATTTAATGTACATATTTTTTTAAACTGCCCCTACCGCCTAAACGGGGGGAGATAGACCCCCCTCCCATAGTAAAAAATGCTTGTTTTTAACTGTTCTATACAAATCCTTCATTAAACTTTGTCGCCTAAGTTATCGTACTCTCCCCACAAAACTAATTTAATAGAAAATCAAAAAAAGTAACTAGCAACGTTCTATATTTTAGATGTTCATCAAAGAAAATATAGAACGTGAACGGCTTGAAAACTGACCGCAGTCAGAGATAGATATGTATTTGTTATTATTTAATTTTTCGTTTTTTTCAATTTACAAACAAAAATCAAATATGACATTTGGCTGTGATAATAAATACTTACACACAGCATTTCCTATGTTTATAGTTAGACGACTGGTTTAGTCATAAACTTGGGTTTAAGTTTATTTATAAATAGCCTAAACTCTGGACTTGCTTAATAACAAGTTAGCAAGAGTTTAGCAAACATGTACCTTATTAAAAGTAAACATTTGCTTATCCCCTTGATCATTCAAAATTGTTGATAGGAAGGTCCTTCTTTTAATAAATACCTAAATAGGTAGGTATATCATAAGAACTTACAGGCAAAAGTATGTTTAAAATTTTGTTCTGGAAACAATTTTTTGACCGGAAGTTATAACTACCTACTTTATAAACTGAAAGATAGGTAGGTACCTATGTGTTAATTTTTAAAACAAAAACATTTAAAAGTTCCTCATCCCATTTAAAAAATTCACTACCATTAAAAAACGTCCAAAAATTAAATATCCATCTTTTCATAATACCTTTGTATATGAAAACTATAGTACTCTCATGGTGGAAGTCGAATAGGGCGGCATCTAGATATTTTTTGTGGAACGTCTAGTCAAGACATTCATGGAGAAATGGATTTGCAGTCGGGAGACTTTGGAGATTTAAAAATATTATAATTTGAAATAGAGAAAGACTATAGAGAATTAACGAAAGTCTGAGTGAGGAGGAAAACACATTTGTTTCTTTGTGTTTGTATTTTGGTGTGGTTATATTTTTTGGTTACATCTTTGTATATGAAAACTTTTTCATATACAAAGGTTTACGCAAAACGGTAGTCTTTCTATACAAAGATGATAAGACAAAAGCAGGTGAATTGCGATTTTGTGTAGGAATTTTATATTCTTGGTTGAGATTTTATATTTTTGATGATTTGATTTGAGGATTGTATAAGGGAATTATAGTTTGAACTTTTATAGGCAAGTAAATATGTAGGTATTGTATTCTTATCCAATAATAGATATACAAAGCTAGCTAAATAAATTTAAAAAATTTGATCACCTAAACCTTTCTTACAATTTGTTTTCATATCGAGCATAAAGAAGTTTAAATTTTCAAAGTCTTAGAAAGATGATTTTTTTAATAAATAAATTTGTTAATTGATAGGTACCTAATACAATTATTTAAAAGCTGGTTACAAAATTATTGACAACATAGGTATTATGAAAAGATGGATATTTATTATTATGGATGGACGTTTTTTAATGGTAGTGAATTTTTTAAATGGGATGAGGAACTTTTACATTTTTTTTTGTTTTAAAAATTAACACATAGGTACCTACCTATCTTTCAGTTTATAAAGTAGGTAGTTATAACTTCCGGTCAAAAAAGTGTTTCAAGGACAAATTTTGAAACATACTTTTGCCTGTAAGTTCTTATGATATAGGTACCTACCTATTTAGGTATTTATTAAAATAAGGACCTTCCTATCAACAATTTTGAATGATCAAGGGGATAAGCAAATGTTTACTTTTAATAAGGTACAAGACTTTATTTGGATTTTTATTTTTAGAAAAGTACCTATTATGACTTTGTAATTGTACTTACATAAATTTGATGCCTTTGTCTAAGTCTTAAGATATCTAAATTCTACCAAATCCAATTTTGATATGCCAGAGCAAAGTTTTTAACTTAGGAGTAAGTTTTCTATGAACCAATGAATTTGGTATCAAATTAAAGGTTGTTCTAAGCCGGATATCTCTGCAAAAATATTTTGTCGATAACTCATGGGAGATCCGAGATATTTGAGATTGAAGTTCGAAATGTTCAACCATTAAAAATCAGCACTTTTTCGACATAAATGCTAATATATTTGGATACAGAAAAGCTAGGAAAATCAAAACGGTATTGAAATAAAGTTGTGTCAAAAATATATTTCAAATGAAGCTAAAATTACATTTCTATGATTTATATATTTTGAGTTATTTTTAATCAAACCTTTGAATAACAGCATTTTTTAGGCAAACTTTTATACAAAACAAGGTATATCTTAATCCATATTCGATTATTACTATCAAAATAAGACTACGTTAATACTTAAGCAAGGAAAAAGTAATTTAATTAAAATATTTTGTTTTGGTAATTTTCAATTTTCTCAAGAACTAGAAGACATCAAGTCATCTAGTTTTCAGTTTTTGATCACAAACAAATAAGAGCAATGAATTCTAAAAAAAAAAAAATAGTAGATAATCTGAAAGTTTTGAAAAATTACACTTTAAACCTTTTTTTAACTTTTTTTGCACAAATTTTGACTTTAAAACAATTTGTTTCAAAAACTATGCATAGTTTTGACTTGATTTAAAAACAAGCTAATAGACAAAAGTGTTGGCTTTAAAAAAAGGTATAACACTTAATTGAGGGTATTACCGTTATTTTTTAATTATTTTTTTTCCATTTAATGTACATATTTTTTTAAACTGCCCCTACCGCCTAAACGGGGGGAGATAGACCCCCCCTCCCATAGTAAAAAATGCTTGTTTTTAACTGTTCTATACAAATCCTTCATTAAACTTTGTCGCCTAAGTTATCGTACTCTCCCCACAAAACTAATTTAATAGAAAATCAAAAAAAGTAACTAACAACGTTCTATATTTTAGATGTTCATCAAAGAAAATATAGAACGTGAACGGCTTGAAAACTGACCGCAGTCAGAGATAGATATGTATTTGTTATTATTTAATTTTTCGTTTTTTTCAATTTACAAACAAAAATCAAATATGACATTTGGCTGTGATAATAAATACTTACACACAGCATTTCCTATGTTTATAGTTAGACGACTGGTTTAGTCATAAACTTGGGTTTAAGTTTATTTATAAATAGCCTAAACTCTGGACTTGCTTAATAACAAGTTAGCAAGAGTTTAGCAAACATCTATGAATATGCCCCAATATCTCAAAGTTTTAAAAAGATATTTAAGTCAAAAATCAATTTTTATTTATTATTAATTATTATTTATTTATTATTAAAATTAACCTGAATGTTGACAAAAATATTTTTTAATAGATAAAATTAGTTTAAAGCCAATATCTTAAAGTTTTGAAAAGATATTAAGGTGGAAAACCAATTTTTAACAACTTTTATCATTTTTTTGTTTGGGTTTTTAATTTTTTGTTAAAAAACTGTCAATTCAATTTTTCTAAAAATTTTACCACCCACTCAATTTTTTTTAGAGTCCTTTTTGCGTCTTTCTGCATTATTATCTGTATAACAAAATTTATTTGAAGTCGATATGGACGACGAAAAAAACACACGCACGCACAGACATCTCTCTAAAAATCTTTTATTTCGACTCTAGGGACCTTGAAACGTCGAGAAATCGGACCGATTACAATAACTTCCTATGGGAATTCAAGAACGCTTAACGCGAATCGGCTCTTACCCTTAATTTCCAAATTTTAGGTCGATCAACCTAATGCCTTGGTGTGAAGGTACGGGCCAGGACGGAATCAGGGGACCCACTTCCACTTCTCTATCATCGAAATGCCATTTTTGATTAAAATCTTGAGTTCGAAATTATTTACGAATGCAAAACTTGCCTACCTACATAATATGACGCAAGTAAAAAAAATAATTTCAGACCATGATTTTCTAAATTGTGAAATTAAGTCTTAAATTGACTTTAAATATCTGAAGAATCCTTCATCTTAACAAGGTTATAACACCAAGGTTGTGAAACAACATGAGTAATTATCATTGGCATAATTTTGCGTTTAATGTTAACAAATTATTGGTTGGTGAGTGACACAAAAAAACTTCGAAATCGTATAAAAGAAAATTTCAAATCAATACAAAAAATACCAACTTCGACACTACATTTACGAAACTATACTTACTAATAGCACAGATAAGAAACTATAGTTAAGTTTATATAGTTTCTTATCTGTGCTAATAGTTAATATAAGTTAAAAAAAACTTTCAATTGGATTTTCCTAAAAGTCACACGTCTTAAAATAGACGAGCTGACAAAATTGTATTAAAGGTACCTACAACAACAAACAACGTATATAGGTACCTACCTACCTAAATATAAACTACATTTGTATGTCCTGTAATGTGCCCGCTAAGGTGTATAGTTAACACTTATTTATTATAAGGGATACAATAAAAGTAGGATTGGAACATAAATAAAAGACACAAATTTCAATTATCAAACTAGGTATTTAAATTATCTGGACCTAACATAAAGAATGCATTTTTCTTTGTATTTAAAGCTCCTATGTACATACCTATTTATAAATACTGTAGGTACTTACATACCTATCAACTAATCCAGTGACGTGCCGTGGTGATTTCAGTAAGGTGTTCACTATAATTATTTGTACAAATAATTTGCCTATTTTTAGTTTTAATCCAGGATCACGACGGGGACGTAATAGACAAGATCCCATTTTTGTTTTTTTTTATTTTATTTTTTTTTTTATTTTTTTATTTTTATATTTTTTTTTGCTTTTTTTAAGTATTTATTTTAATAGTAGAATAAGTCATATTTATTTAGTAGTATAGTTAAATTAATGGAGCCCAATAAACATTTACTTGTAGATAAGTTCGATTCGACGGGATTTCTTCAAAAAAAACTTGTAGAACGTCATCATAAAAAATATTTTTTGCTTTTATTTCCTTAAGAAATGATTTTTCAATTGAAATAATTGCCAGTTCTGACAACCTGTTCTCCAGCATTTTATTTCTGGCATATGATTTTATGCGTTTAAGTGCAGAAAAAGATCGCTCGACAGAGCTACTTGACACTGGAATAGTCAAAATTAGTGAGCTTAATTTAAAAATTTCAGAAAAAGTGTCCTTAAGTTCCATATTATCGAGGAGTTTTGGAATATCCTTGACGGAAATATTTTTGAATTGTGACTGTGCAAATTTAAAAAACACAGTAAGTTCATTCTTAAGCTTCACAAAATCAAAAAACGGACCATATGAACTTTTAAGGCATTCGAAGGCTTCAGTTGGGAATTTTTTTTCATTTTCAGCAAATTTTTTTACAGAAAGTAATTCTAAAAATTTAAATTTTTTTAACGACTCGAACCTGCTTTCCATTTGTAACGACAAAGTGTCGATTATTTCAAAAAATAATTGCCGATACCTAAGTTTTAATGTATCCAAAATTTCGCCACGTTTTAGAACAGGGTCAATTATATTTTCAGCAGTTTCAAAAATGTTTTGAAATTTTGTTCGTAATGTGTTGATTTCTATCTTAACTGATTCAATTTGCTCACAACAATAATTTATGTCGAATATTTTGTTTTGTAAGACATTAAACAAAATATCCGTGTGGGAAAATACATCGTTAAAAGTGTTTAGCATAAAAACTGTATTAAAGCTTTTTAAAAATTGAAGAAAACCTCTCGCTTGGATTGCGTCCGCCCCCCAAGTATCTGGATCATCAATCATTTCATCAAATAAAATGACCAAGTCATTAAAATGTGTTTGAACAGCATTTACCAAGCGAGATGAATAATTCCATCTAGTTGGGGCAACGGAGGGTAGTCTTCTTTTAATTATTTGGTCCAAAAAATAAGTCCTTTTTGTGGACTGGGAGAAAAAAGCGGAGAGACCGGACAAACTTAAAAAGAAAATTTTCACTTCCCGAAGAAAGTTCACAGATTGTGATAAAACTAAATTCAGAACATGAGCATTGCAATGAATAAATATAGCATGCTGAAACTCATTTCTTACTTGAGCTTGGGTTCCATTTAGCTCACCAGACATAACAGCGGCACCATCGTATGTCTGAGCCACCAATTTGGCACCCCAATTTTCAGATTTTATCAAATCAATTATTTTTTTCGATATTGCATTGGCTGTACGATCTTCACTTACGTCCCAAAATTGGTAAAATCGTTCTTTTGGGGCACCATTTGAGTCTACATATCGGAAAACCACAGATAATTGACACTTTTTTGTGATATCTGTGGTTTCATCCAACATAACAGAAAGAAAATTTGCAGCATCAATCTCTTTTTTGATATTATCAATGATTGTGTTTGATATTGCATTGATCAAATCATTTTGAATGTTGTTGGATGTTCCTTTAAAAACCGTTGCCGATTTTAAATGATTTTCTAGTTTAGAGTCATATTTGGCTATTAGATTTAAAAGCTCAACATAGTTTCCCTTGTTATCCGACTCTTAGCGTTCATCATTACCCCTGAACGCTAGCTCTTGAGAGCCCAAAAAGCACACCGCATCAATAAGTCGCTCCAAAACTTGCCGGTTTTCGGACACTTGTTCGTTATGACGAGATACCGATATATTTTTTTGTGCATCAAGCAACATGTCTATACGGGTGTTGCCAAAAGTTTTCAACGCTACACTACAATTGATATGGGTTTGAGAAATTATATGTTTGTTTGCTGCTACGGTCAAATGGTTTAGATCGGAGTAACCCGTAGACCACACACTCCTTTCTTGGTTACTTGCAAAAAGCAAGCAAGGCCAGCAAAACAATTTATTTAAAGTGGGGCAACCACACAACCATAACTTGGACTCGTACTGTTTTACCTGGAAGTATCTATTAAATGTTTTATTTTTTGTTGCATTTATGGAAATTAAATTTGGAAGAGGTGGTATTGGCCTTCCAATATTTATCGCCTCTGTTTTTTCCATGGGCGTTAGCTGCGAAAATGGCTTTTCCATTAATTTTTCAATGATGCACCTGCAATTCATTAAATTATCATTCATTTTGTCCTCGAAAAACGATCTTTTCATTCTAAAGTCCAGAATGAGAATGAGTAATGAGAATAAAATAATAAATTTGAATTCAGAGAGATGTAACATACAATACAACACTGAAAATATAAACTCTAACTCTTCCCCTTGTGTGTGCCTGTGGGGTACACTTATATGCTCTTAAGTGTCGTCTTCGTTCAGAGTTCACTCTCTCTCTTTTTCGATTCCATATTGAAATAGATAGTGGTGCGCTCATAGAAGTTGAACACCAAACCAATTTATTTCCTTTTCTGTTTTTCTGTTCATTCGAATGAAGGACTGTGCGCCGCGGCCGTGTGCGGTTGCGGTGGGTGGTGCACTCGATGAAGGTGAACACCTAGCCATATAGAAACTATCTACACATTTTGTCTCTTCTTTGCATTTTTCGTGTGGACGTGTATTTGCTTTACCCTGTTTTCGCTGATCGGTCGGTGCGTTCACATGAGGAGAACACCCTGGAGTATTTATTTTGTTGTTTTGTTTGAGAAAATGTCTGTTTATTCGAAGAAGGGACGGTGTTGTGGTGCGCTCGATGAAGGTGAACACCAAGCCATATAGAAACTATCTACACATTTTGTCTCTTCTTTGCATTTTTTGTGTGGATGTGGATTTGCTTTACCTTAGCTTTGGTGGTCGGTCCGGTCGGTGCGTTGACATGAGGAGAACACCCTAGAGCCTAGAGTATTATATTTGTTTGAGAATGAATGAATGGTAGGAATTGCCGTGGTGCGCTTGATGAAGGAGAACACTAAGATTTAAAAAATCAAATAAATGTAATGTGACGATTTTGGTAGGGTGTGCGGTGAACACCTGCGTACCTTCGAATAAACGTCACTGAACTAATCTCAAACAAAGTGCAAAGTGTACGGATATTATCAGTGTCCTGATACTAGCATGAATTCCCTATGGTATTTCATGAAATACCTGCCTACCTACCAATACCTTTTATATTTAAAATTTGAATTTAAAATCAAACCCACATACAACCTGAAAAAAAAATCACCTACCAATTGATATCTATCTACCAAAAAAAATCTTTAAAGCTCAAACAAATCTAATCTTCAACTATTGAAGAAAAACTTAATGCCAAATAAAAGCAAAATACCTACCCACCAGCCAAAATATACATATAACTATAACCAAACGTATAACTACCTTCATATTCTTCTTCATCACAAAGATCTGCACGACAAAAATCCCATCGTAGCTTTGTATACCTACATAATACAAACCATTTTTCATATACAAAGATCGTACGCAAGGAGAAACAGACTTATGAATGTAAATAAAAACAAAAATCCGTACAAAATACTGAACAGCTGATGTAAGCATACAAAAACTTCATTCATCCCCTTATTAGACACAATATTGAGCCATTGACGTTTTTCATATAAAAATGCATTGATATAAAGAAATTACAAAAACAAATTCATCGCCCTTCATATGGAAGCTTAGTATATGAAAACATATACAAGGATAAACTCAAATATAATGAAGGAAATTGTGTCGACTTTTTGGTTGCTAAATTAACTGAGCTCCTTATTCTGCTGGCTGCTTATGGGAATGGAAATAATATTTTTCTCTCTTTCCCCGAGGTCTCTCCAATTTCGATTCTACTGCCAGCCAACGACGGCATCGGCATCCGCTTCACCAAAAAAATTCTTCCCATGAGAGTACTATAGTTTACATATACAAAGATAGTACTCACTGGATGCTCATAAGTCGCATGGTCGTTTGAGCAAATGTTCGGTGTTCACTTCTATTTGTAATTATTCAATGGTTATACTAAATTTAACCATGGCAAGCAACGATAGTACTTTAACCACTGAAGACATTGCGGCTCAACAGCAAGAAATAGGTGAATCAATTTGTGTCATTGTCCGCAACTATAATAAGGATAGTCCCACTAGGAAGACATTCGGCTACCTAAACAAGAAAAAGGACGACTGTCAAGTTAGCACTACCTACATTTTTCGAAATTTAAAAAACTGAGTATGCAGTTAATTGTAGCTTTTTTGTTGTAAATTAGTTGTGGAAAAAAAAATTTGTAGCTCGACGATTTTTCAAAAAAGTGGTATTTAGTGCTAGGTTGATATCAAGTTAGCACTACACTTTTTGATTTTGTTAAAACTAAGTACGCAATTAGTTGATAATTATTTGTTGTAAATTAGTTGTGGAAAGAAAAAAATTCCAAATTTTTTTTTTACCTTGATTTTTTTTTAAAAAAAAGGGGGGTATGTAGTGCTAACTTGACACCGTGAGTCCACGCATAAAACAAGGATATTCGAAAATGTAACGATGCAATTAATTGTAGCTTTTTTGTTTAAAATTAGTTGTGGAAAGAAAAAAATTCCAAAAATTTTGTTTACCTTGATTTTTTTAAAAAAGGGGGGTATGTAGTGCTAACTTGACACCGTGAGTCCACGCATAAAACAAGGATATTCGAAAATGTAACGATGCAATTAACTGTAGCTTTTTTGTTTAAAATTAGTTGTGGAAAGAAAAAAATTCAAAAAAATTTTTTTACAAAAAAATCTCAATATCTTTTAATTTTGTGAACATTATTTTAGCTCCCCTTTTTCAAAAATCAAAAATTAAAAAAATGTTCTAAGTCAAACCATATTTCCTCCAGTTCGTGTCCAAATTTCATCCAAAACTGTAATCAAATATAGCTAAAGCTGCACACAATCGAAAAAAATAATATTTCCCCTCAATAGTGCCCCCCTTTGAAAGAATTTAAAATTTTAAGCCAAAGCTTTATTCTTTCAGCAAATACCAAAAGGTCTTTAAGATTCCGACCCTATAAAATAAATAATGATTATGAAAATATTAAAAAAAACATCCCCAACCACCCCGTTACAAAAACCCACATTTAAAAAATAGTTTTTTTATATGCATAATCACTCAGATCGAACTTTTCCAAACATTCATTGAAATATGTTCAAAAATAAAGATAATAATTCCAAATACCACTTAACACTGTACCATTCTGTTAACTATATTCTCAAAACCCAAGAATATAGGGAACAAGTTTTAGGTTTTCGATTTTGTGAAAAGGGAGGCGGGGAGCATTTTTTTGTAAATTTTTCATACTAAAAATCAATTTTAAGAACCGAATCTCTGAAATAATTTAGAAGAGCCCCGGAACAATTGGGAACTAGTTTTGGAACTTTGAATTTCATAAAAGTGGGGCTAGATTATAGTTAACAGAATGGTACAATGTTAAGTGGTATTTGGAATTATTATCTTTATTTTTGAACATATTTCAATGAATGTTTGGAAAAGTTCGATCTGAGTGATTATGCATATAAAAAAACTATTTTTTAAATGTGGGTTTTTGTAACGGGGTGGTTGGGGATGTTTTTTTTAATATTTTCATAATCATTATTTATTTTATAGGGTCGGAATCTTAAAGACCTTTTGGTATTTGCTGAAAGAATAAAGCTTTGGCTTAAGATTTTAAATTCTTTCAAAGGGGGGCACTATTGAGGGGAAATATTATTTTTTTCGATTGTGTGCAGCTTTAGCTATATTTGATTACAGTTTTGGATGAAATTTGGACACGAACTGGAGGAAATATGGTTTGACTTAAAACATTTTTTTAATTTTTGATTTTTGAAAAAGGGGAGCTAAAATAATGTTCACAAAATTAAAAGATATTGAGATTTTTTTGTAAAAAAATTTTTTGGAATTTTTTTCTTTCCACAACTAATTTTAAACAAAAAAGCTACAATTAATTGCATCGTTACATTTTCGAATATCCTTGTCTTATGCGTGGACTCACGGTGTCAAGTTAGCACTACATACCCCCCTTTTTTAAAAAAATCAAGGTAAAAAAAAATTTTGGAATTTTTTTCTTTCCACAACTAATTTTAAACAAAAAAGCTACAATTAATTGCATCGTTACATTTTCGAATATCCTTGTTTTATGCGTGGACTCACGGTGTCAAGTTAGTACTACAAACCCCCCTTTTTTAAAAAAAAAATCAAGGTAAAAAAAATTTTTGGAATTTTTTTCTTTCCACAACTAATTTTAAACAAAAAAGCTACAATTAATTGCATCGTTACATTTTCGAATATCCTTGTTTTATGCGTGGACTTACGGTGTCAAGTTAGCACTACATATTATCCCCCTTTTTTAAAAAAATCAAGGTAAAAAAAAATTTTGGAATTTTTTTCTTTCCACAACTAATTTACAACAAATAATTATCAACTAATTGCGTACTTAGTTTTAACAAAATCAAAAAGTGTAGTGCTAACTTGATATCAACCTAGCACTAAATACCACTTTTTTGAAAAATCGTCGAGCTACAAATTTTTTTTTCCACAACTAATTTACAACAAAAAAGCTACAATTAACTGCATACTCAATTTTTTAAATTTCGAAAAATGTAGGTAGTGCTAACTTGACAGTCGTCCTTTTTCTTGTTTAGGTAGCCGAATGTCTTCCTAGTGGGACTATCCTTATTATAGTTGCGGACAATGACACAAATTGATTCACCTATTTCTTGCTGTTGAGCCGCAATGTCTTCAGTGGTTAAAGTACTATCGTTGCTTGCCATGGTTAAATTTAGTATAACCATTGAATAATTACAAATAGAAGTGAACACCGAACATTTGCTCAAACGACCATGCGACTTATGAGCATCCAGTGAGTACTATCTTTGTATATGTAAACTATAGTACTCTCATGGGAAGAATTTTTTTGGTGAAGCGGATGCCGATGCCGTCGTTGGCTGGCAGCAAAAACACTCTAGTAAAGATATAAATCCTCGGTAGCCATATTGGTTTGCCTACAAACTAAACCGGAAACGGACCTGATAAAACAATTCTTAGTGTGCGTGAAAACACGTACCCAAGCCACAACTAATCAGTTCCGGTCCGAATCGAATTGTTGTTGGATTTCACATTTATTCATGGACATCATGTCAAAATTACAAATACAACAATGTAAACAAATGGGTTTTGGAGGGTGATACGTACGAAGGATTTATATCTTCATTAGAGTGTTTTTGGCTGGCAGTAGAATCGAAATTGGAGAGACCTCGGGGAAAGAGAGAAAAATATTATTTCCATTCCCATAAGCAGCCAGCAGAATAAGGAGCTCAGTTAATTTAGCAACCAAAAAGTCGACACAATTTCCTTCATTATATTTGAGTTTATCCTTGTATATGTTTTCATATACTAAGCTTCCATATGAAGGGCGATGAATTTGTTTTTGTAATTTCTTTATATCAATGCATTTTTATATGAAAAACGTCAATGGCTCAATATTGTGTCTAATAAGGGGATGAATGAAGTTTTTGTATGCTTACATCAGCTGTTCAGTATTTTGTACGGATTTTTGTTTTTATTTACATTCATAAGTCTGTTTCTCCTTGCGTACGATCTTTGTATATGAAAAATGGTTTGTATTATGTAGGTATACAAAGCTACGATGGGATTTTTGTCGTGCAGATCTTTGTGATGAAGAAGAATATGAAGGTAGTTATACGTTTGGTTATAGTTATATGTATATTTTGGCTGGTGGGTAGGTATTTTGCTTTTATTTGGCATTAAGTTTTTCTTCAATAGTTGAAGATTAGATTTGTTTGAGCTTTAAAGATTTTTTTTTGGTATATAGATATCAATTGGTAGGTGATTTTTTTTCAGGTTGTATGTGGGTTTGATTTTAAATTCAAATTTTAAATATAAAAGGTATTGGTAGGTAGGCAGGTATTTCATGAAATACCATAGGGAATTCATGCTAGTATCAGGACACTGATAATATCCGTACACTTTGCACTTTGTTTGAGATTAGTTGATAGGTAGTATGTCAGTACAGTATTTATAAATATGTACATAGTTTAAAATACACAGAAAAATGCATTCTTTATGTTGGTCCAGGGGAGAGTACGATAACTTTGGCGCCGAGATATAATAACGGTTTTTGGTAGAGGGGCTTAATACAAGCATTTTTTACTATGGGAGGGGGGGTCTATCTGGGAGGGGGGGTCTATCTCCCCCCGTTTAGGCGGTAGGGGCAATTTAAAAAAACATGTACTTTAAATGGAAAAAAAATAATTAAAAAATAACGGTAATACTTACAATTAAGTATTATACCTTTTTTTAAAGCCAACACTTGTGTCTAGTTGCTTGTTTTTAAATCAAGTCAAAACTATGCATAGTTTTCGAAAAAAACTGTTTTAAACTTAAAATTTGGTCAAAAAAAAAAGTTAAAAATATGGTTTAGAGTGTAATATTTCAAAACTTTTAGATTATCTACAATTTTTTTTTTTAGAATACATTACTCTTATTTATTTTTGATCAAAAACTGAAAACTAGATGACGTTATGTCTTCTAGTTCTTGAGAAAATTGAAAGTTACCAAAAAAAAATATTTTAATTAAATTACTTTTTCCTTGCTAACGTAGTCTTATTTTGATAGTAATAATCGAATATGGATTAAGATACACCATAATAAAATAAATTAATTTTTCTTAAATCCAGCTTATTTAAATGCAAAAGAAACTTTGCATGCACCCCATCTTGCACCCACCGCACCTTGCACCCTCCCCACCTTGCACACACACCAAATCCTATAGTGTGCCCAAGCAGGGGGGTTGCAGGGGGGCAGCATGCCCCCCCTTATAGATGCCACTGTTGCATACACCCACACTCGCGCACACCTTACTGTTGCATACACCCAAACACGCATTACGCATACGCAAATACCTTTATTACTATCAAAATAAGACAACTCAAGCAAAAAAAAAGAATTAAATTAAAATAGTAGTTGTGGTTATTTTCAATTTTCTCAAAAACTAAAAGACATACAATCATCTAGTTTTCAGTTTTTGATCAAAAACAAATAAGAGCAATAAATTCTGAAATAAAAACAATGGTAGATAATCTTGAAGTATTGAAAAAGTTACACTTTAAACCTTTTTTTAACTTTTTTTACTCAAATTTTGAGTTTAAAATTAAATTTTTATTTTCAAGTTTCTCAAAAACTAAAAGACATAAAATCATCTAGTTTTCAGTTTTTGATCAAAAACAAATAAAAGCAATAAGTTCTGAAATAAAAACAATGGTAGATAATCTTGAAGTATTGAAAAAGTTACACTTTAAACCTTTTTTTAACTTTTTTTACTCAAATTTTGAGTTTAAAATTAAATTTTTATTTTCAATTTTCTCAAAAACTAAAAGACATAAAATCACCTAGTTTTCAGTTTTTGATCAAAAACAAATAAGAGCAATAAGTTCTGAAATAAAAACAATGGTAGATAATCTTGAAGTATTGAAAAAGTTACACTTTAAACCTTTTTTTAACTTTTTTTACTCAAATTTTGAGTTTAAAATTAAATTTTTCAAAAGCTACTCATAGTTTTGAGTTGAAATAAAAACTGGCTAATAGAACAGAGTGTTGGCTTTAAAAAAGTGTAAACAACTTAATTGTAAGTATCACCGTTATTTTTTAATTATTTTTTTCCACTTTAAATAATGACTTTTTTAAATTGCCCCTCCCGTCTAAACGGGGGGAGATAGACCCCCCCCTCCCATAGTAAAAAATGCTTGTATTTAGACCCTCTACCAAAAACCGTTATTATATCTCGGCGCCAAAGTTATCGTACTCGTGCCTTGGTCCAGATAATTTAAATAGTTTGATAATTGAAATTTGTGTCTTTTATTTATGTTCCAATCCTACTTTTATTGTATCCCTTATAATAAATAAGTGTTAACTATACACCTTAGCGGGCACATTACAGGACATACAAATGTAGTTTATATTTAGGTAGGTAGGTACCTATGTACCTATATACGTTGTTTGTTGTTGTAGGTACCTTTAATACAATTTTGTCAGCTCGTCTATTTTAAGATGTGTGACTTTTAGGAAAATCCAATTGAAAGTTTTTTTTAAATTATTAACTATTAGCACAGATAAGGAACTACATAAACTTAACTATAGTTTCTTATCTGTGCTATTAGTAAGTATAGTTTCGTAAATGTAGTGTCGAAGTAGGTATTTTTTGTATTGATTTGAAATTTTCTTTTATACGATTTCAAAGTTTTTTTGTGCCACTCATCAACCAATAATTTGTTAACATTAAACGCAAAATTATTCCAATGATAATTACTCATGTTATTTCACAACCTTGGTGTTATAACCTTGTTAAGATGAAGGATTCTTCAGATATTTAAAGTCAATTTAAGACTTAATTTCACAATTTAGAAAATCATGGTCTGAAATTATTTTTTTTTACTTGCGTCATATTATGTAGGTAGGCAAGTTTTGCATTCGTAAACAATTTCGAACTCAAGATTTTAATCAAAAATGACATTTCGATGGTAGAAAAGTGGAAGTCCCCTGATTCCGTCCTGGCCCGTACCTTCAACCCAAGGCATTAGGTTGATCGACCTAAAATTTGGAAATTAAGGGTAAGAGCCGATTCGCGTTAAGCGTTCTTAAATTCCCATAGGAAGTTATTGTAATCGGTCCGATTTCTCGACGTTTCAAGGTACCTAGAGTCGAAATAAAAGATTTTTAGAGAGATGTCTGTGCGTGCGTGTGTTTTTTTCGTCGTCCATATCGACTTCAAATAAATTTTGTTATACAGATAATAATGCAGAAAGATGCAAAAAGGATTCTAAAAAAAATTGAGTGGGTGGTAAAATTTTTAGAAAAATTGAATTGACAGTATTTTTACCAAAAATTAAAAACCCAAACAAAAAAAAATAATAAAAGTTGTTAAAAATTGGTTTTCGACCTTAATATCTATTCAAAACTTTAAGATATTGGCTTTAAACTAATTTTATCTTTTAAAAAATTTGTTTGTCAACATTCAGGTTAATTTTAATAATAAATAAATAATAATTAATAATAAATAATAAATAAATTTTGATTTTTGACTTAAATATCTTTTTAAAACTTTAAAATATTGGGGCATATTCATAGATGTTTGCTAAACTCTTACTAACTTGTTATTAAGCAAGTCCAGAGTTTAGGCTATTTATAAATAAACTTAAACCTAAGTTTAGGGCTAAGCCTGTGGTCTAACTATAAACATAGGAAATGCTGTGTGTAAGTATTTATTATCACAGCCAAATGTCATATTTGATTTTTGTTTGTAAATTGAAAAAACGAAAAATTAAATAATAACAAATACAGATCTATCTCTGACTGCGACCAGTTTTCCAGCCGTTCACGTTCTTTTCAAAAATTAAAAATATTGGCTTCAAAGTTATTTTATCTCACAGAAAATATTGTTTTCGACACTCAGTAATTTTTTTAAAAGAATCCAATAGTTCGTTTTTTCATAAAAAAAATGAAATCTACAAAAAATAGTACGTAAATTTGGTAAAAATTAATGTTCGTTTCTCGATTTATCGTGAACAATAGAAGATATTGACTTCAAATTAATTTAATTCATCCAATTTGTATTTTTTTATATAAGAAATAAAAACTATTTTAGAAATGCTGCTAAAATTGGTAAAAATTGGTTTTCGACTAAAAATCTCGTTAAAATAGATTTTGAAATAGAACTACTTCATCATTTGCTAAATATTGTTGGTAATTTTAAAATTTTTAAGAATAGTTCAACTGATAACTTTTTTTAACAAAACACAAAAATCTACAAGTTTTTAAGCAAGACAAATCGACAGACGAGATGGGAAGTTATCATTGTGGGTCGCACACCAGGATCTTTTTTAATATGAAATTTTTGGCTTTTATTTATATTACAACAATTCTACATTTTGCTTCATTTTTAACAAATTAATGTGGGCAACAAAGCTCGGACCTTAAAGAGGGCATAAACAACATTATGTGTAAATATGGTTTATATTTAGGCAGTCATCTATGTGTTGCTTAAGCCGATAGATTTTTGTATTGCTCCAGAAGGGTACCCCACGTTATTTTGTTTTTAAGTTCTCTCAAGAAAAATCAACTGATTTCAATTGTTTTTTTCTTCACAAGCTCTTATATTGGCTTTATTTTTGGATTTTTTTAAAAAATAGTACATTTTTTTTTCAAAATTCTATATATCCAAACGAGTCATCAGTTTTTTACGAAACTGTATATTAATTAGTTCAAAATAACTGCATACCAAAAATATACATTTTACTAAAATTGAAAAATTGTATGTGTACAAAATTAATTTAAAAAGTAAACTGCTCTAAAGATTTTCAAATAAGAGTTTTGAGACATTAAGGTTTTTTTGAGAAATCAAATTTGGAAACAAGCTTTTTTAACAGGTACATTTTTAAATTTAAAAATACAGGAAATATTTTAAAAAGTCTTGGTTTGTCCTGATTCGTTCTAAAATTGCCTCTACCTCCTACACGAAGAGACATAGACCGACATTTCGGTAGTCAAAAGTGCACGTACGAGTACGTATATTCTAAAACAGTAGTAAAACGTTATGTTTATTTCAAATTTATAGAAAACTTACTCCTAAGTTAAAAACTTTGCTCTGGCATATCAAAATTGGATTTGGTAGAATTTAGATATCTTAAGACTTAGACAAAGGCATCAAATTTATGTAAGTACAATTACAAAGTCATAATAGGTACTTTTCTAAAAATAAAAATCCAAATAAAGTCTTGTACCTTATTAAAAGTAAACATTTGCTTATCCCCTTGATCATTCAAAATTGTTGATAGGAAGGTCCTTCTTTTAATAAATACCTAAATAGGTAGGTATATCATAAGAACTTACAGGCAAAAGTATGTTTAAAATTTTGTTCTGGAAACAATTTTTTGACCGGAAGTTATAACTACCTACTTTATAAACTGAAAGATAGGTAGGTACCTATGTGTTAATTTTTAAAACAAAAACATTTAAAAGTTCCTCATCCCATTTAAAAAATTCACTACCATTAAAAAACGTCCAAAAATTAAATATCCATCTTTTCATAATACCTATGTTGTCAACAATTTTGTAACCAGCTTTTAAATAATTGTATTAGGTACAATTAACAAATTTATTTATTAAAAAAAATCATCTTTCTAAGACTTTGAAAATTTAAACTTCTTTATGCTGGATATGAAAACAAATTGTAAGAAAGGTTTAGGTGAAATTATAATATTTTTAAATCTCCAAAGTCTCCCGACTGCAAATCCATTTCTCCATGAATGTCTTGACTAGACGTTCCACAAAAAATATCTAGATGCCGCCCTATTCGACTTCCACCATGAGAGTACTATAGTTTTCATATACAAAGCTAACATATACATAGATCTAGATGTAGATTTTAGCTTTGTATATGAAAACTATAGTACTCTCATGGTGGAAGTCGATTAGGGCGGCATCTAGATATTTTTTGTGGAACGTCTAGTCAAGACATTCATGGAGAAATGGATTTGCAGTCGGGAGACTTTGGAGATTTAAAAATATTATAATTTGAAATAGAGAAAGACTATAGAGAATTAACGAAAGTCTGAGTGAGGAGGAAAACACATTTGTTTCTTTGTGTTTGTATTTTGGTGTGGTTATATTCAGTGCTGTCGTTTTAAAAATTTCAAGAGTAGTATTTTTCTGTCATTTTGGGGAGTATTTTCTTAAATTGAGGAGTAAAACAAAAAACAACAAACTTATGGTTGGCCCATGAACAAAATTAAAAACTGAAAATAATAATGTCCAAATTCGAAGTTAATTGACCTACTGCGAAGGTTAATGTTCCGAAAACAGACAAATACAAGGATCTGATGTCATAGCAAATTTTTGCTTTCACTACTAAATGCCAACATTTTAAAATAAAATAGTTAAAATAATTAAAAAAGATTTTAAATTCATCACTTTTTGTTTATTAAATAAGAAATTGGCAATGAAAATAATATTTAACATCACCATACGAAAAATTAATTTCATCATTTTAATTCTTAGGTTTTTGTTTGAATATTCATAAATAAATAAAATACATTAGAACAGCTCATCCCTACCATCGAACAAAACAACAAAAATAAAATACATTCATAAATATGTACATAAAATACAAAAAAAGTTCAACCTAACATAATGATTGAACGAACAAAAAAAAAAAAAAAAAAATAGCCTTAAACCTATAAACTAATAAACTTTCAATTCATTATTGTAAATTCGATGTTTCATATTTTCAGTTACAAACATTAAGGGGCCAGTTATAGCTATCATTGAAATTGAAAATTTTTGAATCGATATTTGACAGTTTTTCCTTTTGATTAGAAATGAAAATCATATACTGATCGATCAGAAAACACACAGAATTTTTTTTGAGAAAAAAAAGTTTAGTTGCGCATTTATTTTTTGCTAAAAATGCATTTTTCTATTTTCTGGACGGAAATTCATTTTCCTGAACAGCTGTTACTTTTATGTTCAAAACTAAAACGAATCATTCCACTGACTTGTGTTCCAATGACAGATTTCTTTCAGTAAAAATTTGTCGGTGGTTTTCAATCAGGATTTTTTTTTTAATAATAGACATTTTTAAAGTAAAATTCACATGAGCACGACCAACGACCAACGAATGAACGAATATTCGTCGATTTTGACATTTCTTTCACATGAGAGTTTTTAATTCGTCGCGAATAAAGTTTGACAGCCGAACACCATTCACCACCGAAACCAAAACAAGAATGATTTGTTTAAGTTAAGTACGCCCGATTATTTTATTCGTTGCGAGTGTGGATAATGTGGAACGCGAATAAAGTTTGACAGTTCGTATCAACTAAAATTTTTTTCGCGACGAATAAATTTGTTTTCTTAAATTTATTAATATATGATATTGAAAAGTAAAAGTATGCATCATAAATCAAATAGAAACTATATTGCTATCGTTTTGTTAAGAATTTGTGTGGAAATATGTCTTCAAACGTATATAAACTCACATTTTGTAATTCATTCGTCGTTCGTTGGTCGCGCTCATGTGAATACTACTTAAGGATAGCTATGAACGACCTGTCAAAAAAATTCCAATGTTTGTTTTCAATGATGAAAACCAATGATAGCTAACTAGCGCCTAACACATTTTTTTGTAATTCTCGATTAAAGTTTTCGATGGCACCCATTTTTTGGTGAAATTGTTTTTAAGAAGTTCTACCTTGAGTGAATTTCTTTTTTTATCTTTTATAAGGCTAACATCTGAAAATTTTCTTTCTCCTGTTGCACTACTATGGGGCAATTTTTTAATCAGGGGAAACATTAAATCATTATTTGCGTTTTTATTTGAAATATTTCGCTATCACAATCTGGAAAGAATGGAACGAACATTTGGATGTTAGTGGATAATACAAGTTTTGGCATTATATTTTAAATTTTGCTTTTTATTGTAAACCAAATAAAAATTTCTTTTGCGTTTTATTTTGGGGAGCAGTTTTCGTCCGTGGGTAGTAGAGTAGCAGTTGACTCTCGAAAGGAGTAAAATACTACTATAGTAGCAAAAACGACAGCAGTGGTTATATTTTTTGGTTACATCTTTGTATATGAAAACTTTTTCATATACAAAGGTTTACGCAAAACGGTAGTCTTTCTATACAAAGATGATAAGACAAAAGCAGGTGAATTGCGATTTTGTGTAGGAATTTTATATTCTTGGTTGAGATTTTATATTTTTGATGATTTGATTTGAGGATTGTATAAGGGAATTATAGTTTGAACTTTTATAGGCAAGTAAATATGTAGGTATTGTATTCTTATCCAATAATAGATACAAAGCTAGCTAAATAAATTTAAAAAATTTGATCACCTAAACCTTTCTTACAATTTGTTTTCATATCGAGCATAAAGAAGTTTAAATTTTCAAAGTCTTAGAAAGATGATTTTTTTAATAAATAAATTTGTTAATTGATACCTAATACAATTATTTAAAAGCTGGTTACAAAATTGTTGACAACATAGGTATTATGAAAAGATGGATATTTAATTTTTGGACGTTTTTTAATGGTAGTGAATTTTTTAAATGGGATGAGGAACTTTTACATTTTTTTTTGTTTTAAAAATTAACACATCTATCTTTCAGTTTATAAAGTAGGTAGTTATAACTTCCGGTCAAAAAAGTGTTTCAAGGACAAATTTTGAAACATACTTTTGCCTGTAAGTTCTTATGATATAGGTACCTACCTATTTAGGTATTTATTAAAATAAGGACCTTCCTATCAACAATTTTGAATGATCAAGGGGATAAGCAAATGTTTACTTTTAATAAGGTACAAGACTTTATTTGGATTTTTATTTTTAGAAAAGTACCTATTATGACTTTGTAATTGTACTTACATAAATTTGATGCCTTTGTCTAAGTCTTAAGATATCTAAATTCTACCAAATCCAATTTTGATATGCCAGAGCAAAGTTTTTAACTTAGGAGTAAGTTTTCTATGAACCAATGAATTTGGTATCAAATTAAAGGTTGTTCTAAGCCGGATATCTCTGCAAAAATATTTTGTCGATAACTCATGGGAGATCCGAGATATTTGAGATTAAAGTTCGAAATGTTCAACCATTAAAAATCAGCACTTTTTCGACATAAATGCTAATATCTTTGGATACAGAAAAGCGGTATTAATATAAAGTTGTGTCAAAAATATATTTCAAATGAAGCTAAAATTACATTTCTACGATTTATATATTTTGAGTTATTTTTAATCAAACCTTTGAATAACAGCATTTTTTAGGCAAACTTTTATACAAAACAAGGTATATATCTTAATCCATATTCGATTATTACTATCAAAATAAGACTACGTTAATACTTAAGCAAGAGAACTAGAAGACATCAAGTCATCTAGTTTTCAGTTTTTGATCAAAAACAAATAAGAGCAATGAATTCTAAAAAAAAATAGTAGATAATCTGAAAGTTTTGAAAAATTACACTTTAAACTTTTTTTGCACAAATTTTGACTTTAAAACAATTTGTTTCAAAAACTATGCATAGTTTTGACTTGATTTAAAAACAAGCTAATAGACAAAAGTGTTGGCTTTAAAAAAAGGTATAACACTTAATTGGGGGTATTACCGTTATTTTTTAATTATTTTTTTTCCATTTAATGTACATATTTTTTTAAACTGTCCCTACCGCCTAAACGGGGGGAGATAGACCCCCCCCTCCCATAGTAAAAAATTCTTGTTTTTAACTGTTCCATACAAATCCGTCATTAAACTTTGTCGCCTAAGTTATCGTACTCTCCCCACAAAACTAATTTAATAGAAAATCAAAAAAAGTAACTAACAACGTTCTATATTTTAGATGTTCATCAAAGAAAATATAGAACGTGAACGGCTTGAAAACTGACCGCAGTCAGAGATAGATCTGTATTTGTTATTATTTCATTTTTCGTTTTTTTCAATTTACAAACAAAAATCAAATATGACATTTGGCTGTGATAATAAATACTTACACACAGCATTTCCTATGTTTATAGTTAGACGACAGGTTTAGTCATAAACTTAGGTTGAAGTTTATTTATAAATAGCCTAAACTCTGGACTTGCTTAATAACAAGTTAGCAAGAGTTTAGCAAACATCTATTAATATGTCCCAATATCTCAAAGTTTTAAAAAGATATTTAAGTCAAAAATCAATTTTTATTTATTATTAATTATTATTTATTTTTTATTAAAATTAACCTGAATTTTGACAAAAATATTTTTTAATAGATAAAATTAGTTTAAAGCCAATATCTTAAAGTTTTGAAAAGATATTAAGGTGGAAAACCAATTTTTAACAACTTTTATCATTTTTTTGTTTGGGTTTTTAATTTTTTGTTAAAAAACTGTCAATTCAATTTTTCTAAAAATTTTACCACCCACTCAATTTTTTTTAGAGTCCTTTTTGCGTCTTTCTGCATTATTATCTGTATAACAAAATTTATTTGAAGTCGATATGGACGACGAAAAAAACACACGCACGCACAGACATCTCTTTAAAAATCTTTTATTTCGACTCTAGGGACCTTGAAACGTCGAGAAATCGGACCGATTACAATAACTTCCTATGGGAATTTAAGAACGCTTAACGCGAATCGGCTCTTACCCTTAATTTCCAAATTTTAGGTCGATCAACCTAATGCCTTGGTGTGAAGGTACGGGCCAGGACGGAATCAGGGGACCCACTTCCACTTCTCTATCATCGAAATGCCATTTTTGATTAAAATCTTGAGTTCGAAATTATTTACGAATGCAAAACTTGCCTACCTACATAATATGACGCAAGTAAAAAAAATAATTTCAGACCATGATTTTCTAAATTGTGAAATTAAGTCTTAAATTGACTTTAAATATCTGAAGAATCCTTCATCTTAACAAGGTTATAACACCAAGGTTGTGAAACAACATGAGTAATTATCATTGGCATAATTTTGCGTTTAATGTTAACAAATTATTGGTTGGTGAGTGACACAAAAAAACTTCGAAATCGTATAAAAGAAAATTTCAAATCAATACAAAAAATACCAACTTCGACACTACATTTACGAAACTATACTTACTAATAGCACTGATAAGAAACTATAGTTAAGTTTATATAGTTTCTTATCTGTGCTAATAGTTAATATAAGTTAAAAAAAACTTTCAATTGGATTTTCCTAAAAGTCACACGTCTTAAAATAGACGAGCTGACAAAATTGTATTAAAGGTACCTACAACAACAAACAACGTAAATAGGTACCTACCTATTTAAATAAAAACTACATTTGTATGTCCTGTAATGTGCCCGCTAAGGTGTATAGTTAACACTTATTTATTATAAGGGATACAATAAAAGTAGGATTGGAACATAAATAAAAGACACAAATTTCAATTATCAAACTATTTAAATTATCTGGACCTAACATAAAGAATGCATTTTTCTTTGTATTTAAAACTCCTATGTACATATTTATAAATACTGTACTTACATACCTATCAACTAATCTCAAACAAAGTGTACGGATATTATCAGTGTCCTGATACTAGCATGAATTCCCTATGGTATTTCATGAAATACCTGCCTACCTACCAATACCTTTTATATTTAAAATTTGAATTTAAAATCAAACCCACATACAACCTGAAAAAAAAATCACCTACCAATTGATATCTATCTACCAAAAAAAATTTTTAAAGCTCAAACAAATCTAATCTTCAACTATTGCAAAAAAACTTAATGCCAAATAAAAGCAAAATACCTACCCACCAGCCAAAATATACATAACTATAACCAGGGCCGGACAAAGCATATGTGCAAGATGTGCAAATGCACAGGGCGCAGAATTCTGGGGGCGCATTGCCAGGAGCAAGAAAATGTAATCTGATCTTGCAAACAAATATGTACTACTACATATTTGCCATTCTTTAACCACAAACATTCTTAAAATAATCTCAAAAAAACATCCATCACAACTGTCCTAAGTTATCTCTTGCGCACTAACTAACATCACTTTCATTGTTGCATTCAATGAAAATTTAACTCAAGATATCGCAGAACTAAAAATTCTACCTACCTCATTTCCAAATATTTCACCCTGTTCGTACAAGAGAAAAAAAGAAAAAAATCTCAACACAAAAAAATTCCATGCAAGAGAAAAGAAGAAAAAATCTCAACACAAAAAAGTTCCATGCCACCTCATATGTGCAAGATATATTTTATGCACACCGAGTCCCAAAATTAACATAGAAGTATGACGAAGCAAAATACTTATTCATATTGAATCGTATGGGCTAGAACGTGCAGGTTTTGTATCACGCACAGTACCCTGTATGTGAGACTCACATGAGACATTGTGAGTTCTCATCTACAAAGAAAACAACAAAAAAAAATATATGCTGTTTGCTGTGTCTTTGATTTGTAGTAGAAGGTAGCACAGAATACAGAAACCTACCTGCTCTCTTTTTTCAGAGACATTTTTTTGTTGTTTTCTTTGTAGATGAGAACTCACAATGTCTCATGTGAGTCTCACATACAGGGTACTGTGCGTGATACAAAACCTGCACGTTCTAGCCCATACGATTCAATAAGAATAAGTATTTTGCTTCGTCATACTTCTATGTTAATTTTGGGACTCGGTGTGCATAAAATATATCTTGCACATATGAGGTGGCATGGAACTTTTTTGTGTTGAGATTTTTTCTCTTGTATGAACAGGGTGATATATTTGGAAATTAGGTAGGTAGGTGTCTTTGCTACAAATAATGGTGAATGGATGTGCAAGTTTTCTTTTTTGCACACTGAGTATCGAAACTAACATGGGAGATATTTAAAAAAAAACTTATTTATACGGAATCATATGGATCAGAGCGTGCAGGTTTTCTTATTGCACACTGTGTAAGAGTTAAGTGGCTGATTACAGGAGATGAAATTTTTAATAGAATGGAAAAGGAGCATAGAGCTTAAAAATTAAAGAGGGATGATTCTATTTGGAGTCGAATTGTTCTTGAGCAGGCAGTTTGTTTTTTTTTTGTTTGAAAGTTAATGACTATTGTAACGGCTACTTTTAATGTATATCTAGTCTGGTGCAGAATGCAGATTGTTTCAATTGTTTTTTCGCTTTGTTGGTTAATTAATATTTAATAAATAGCTACCAGTTTTTAATAGAAGTGACGTATTTTGAAGACAAGACAAGCCAAAGTTATGATAATGGTTCGAATATGAATATGAAAGGAAAAGAAGCGGGTGTTCAGAATCGAATTCGAACCCTGGAACCAAGAGCATTTTTGGTTCCATGTTGCCCGCATTCCTTAAATTTAGTGGTTAATGATGCTGCTCGGTTCTCATTTTATGCAGTTAAAATTTTCGATACAATTCAATGTTTGTTTAACTTTTTTTCAATTCAAGAAATATATGAAGCCCTATAGAATTAAGAAATCTAGAGGCAAAAAACATTGCAGAATCGTTAGGAAATAAAATTTTTGATTTTACATTTATTTGCTGCCTGCTAATTTGGTTTGATATTTTAGAAAATATAAATTAAACTAGTAAATATTTGCAAAGTTCGTCCGTTAATCTGTCAACTGGCATAACAGTTTTAGAAAATACAAAAAACAGTTTGATTTTAATGCGTTCCGATGAAAAATTTAATGAGTAGGTATGTTCAATTAACCGAGCGTATTGCTAGTTCCCTAGAAATACCAAATATGTTTCTTGTAGCTTCATCATTGCGATCTCAACGGAGAAAAATACTTTATGCTGATGAATGTCCTGAAACTATATTAGCCGAAACAAAGATTCAAAGTTGAATTTTTTTTTCAAATACTTGAAAGGTTTGATACGTATAGTATCAATTTTACATTTTTGAGTAACATAAGCGAATGTTTAAAAAATAAAAATGTACGTGCTTCATGCCTTAATTTGCAGAATGTTTTAACATAAAGTAGTTTTAAATATTTAGATGGAGAAGAATTGTTTCAAGAGTTAACCGTAATATCCCAGCTTGTTACGCCACAAAGCTCAAGTTTAGATATGTTAAATTTTATTTTTAGTTCAAACCTTGAAGATTTTGCTCCGAATTTAGTAACTGCTCTCCAAATCCTTAATACAATCCCGGTCACGGTAGCTTCAGGAGAACGTAGTTTTTCTAAACTTAAAATTATTAAAAATTATCTTAGGACAACCATGACTCAAGAGAGATTGGTAGGTTTATCTAATGGGTGATTTTTTAAGAGCTTGAGAACTTTAAAAAAAAAAAAAACGCATAAAATTTGCAAAATATCATCGATTCTTTATTTGAAACGTTAGATTGGTCCATGACATTTACTTTTTGAAGATAATTTCATTTAAATGTTGACCGCGGCTGCGTCTTAGGTGGTCCATTCGGAAAGTCCAATTTTGGGTAACTTTTTCGAGCATTTCGGCCGGAATAGCCTGAATTTCTTCGGAAATGTTGTCTTCCAAAGCTGGAATAGTTGCTGGCTTATTTGTGTAGACTTTAGACTTGACGTAGCCCCACAAAAAATAGTCTAAAGGCGTCAAATCGCATGATCTTGGTGGCCAACTTACCGGTCCATTCCTTGAGATGAATTGTTCTCCGAAGTTTTCCCTCAAAATGGCCATAGAATCGCGAGCTGTGTGGCATGTAGCGCCATCTTGTTGAAACCACATGTCAACCAAGTTCAGTTCTTCCATTTTTGGAAACAAAAAGTTTGTTAGCATTGAACGATAGCGATCGCCATTCACCGTAACGTTGCGTCCAACAGCATCTTTGAAAAAATACGGTCCAATGATTCCACCAGCGTACAAACCACACCAAACAGTGCATTTTTCGGGATGCATGGGCAGTTCTTGAACGGCTTCTGGTTGCTCTTCACTCCAAATGCGGCAATTTTGCTTATTTACGTAGCCATTCAACCAGAAATGAGCCTCATCGCTGAACAAAATTTGTCGATAAAAAAGCGGATTTTCACATTTCGAACCGAACACTGATTTTGGTAATAAAATTCAATGATTTGCAAGCGTTGCTCGTTAGTAAGTCTATTCATGATGAAATGTCAAAGCATACTGAGCATCTTTCTCTTTGACACCATGTCTGAAATCCCGCGTGATCTGTCAAATACTAATGCATGAAAATCCTAACCTCAAAAAAATCACCCTATATAATGTCCATTGAAAAGAAATTATTAAATTCTTTAGACTTTGATGATCTCATTTCTGAATTTGCAAAATGTAAGGCCAGAAAAGTAAGTTTCCAAGTTTAAAAGTTTCCCCTCTGCTCATTTCTTCGCTGCGTTTTAGTTTAATGGTTTAGGCCTCCTGGGGATACCTCAATAAACAATTTTTTGACCGGAAGTTATAACTACCTACTTTATAAACTGAAAGATAGGTAGGTACCTATGTGTTAATTTTTAAAACAAAAACATTTAAAAGTTCCTCATCCCATTTAAAAAATTCACTACCATTAAAAAACGTCCAAAAATTAAATATCCATCTTTTCATAATACCTATGTTGTCAACAATTTTGTAACCAGCTTTTAAATAATTGTATTAGGTACAATTAACAAATTTATTTATTAAAAAAAATCATCTTTCTAAGACTTTGAAAATTTAAACTTCTTTATGCTGGATATGAAAACAAATTGTAAGAAAGGTTTAGGTGAAATTATAATATTTTTAAATCTCCAAAGTCTCCCGACTGCAAATCCATTTCTCCATGAATGTCTTGACTAGACGTTCCACAAAAAATATCTAGATGCCGCCCTATTCGACTTCCACCATGAGAGTACTATAGTTTTCATATACAAAGCTAACATATACATAGATCTAGATGTAGATTTTAGCTTTGTATATGAAAACTATAGTACTCTCATGGTGGAAGTCGATTAGGGCGGCATCTAGATATTTTTTGTGGAACGTCTAGTCAAGACATTCATGGAGAAATGGATTTGCAGTCGGGAGACTTTGGAGATTTAAAAATATTATAATTTGAAATAGAGAAAGACTATAGAGAATTAACGAAAGTCTGAGTGAGGAGGAAAACACATTTGTTTCTTTGTGTTTGTATTTTGGTGTGGTTATATTTTTTGGTTACATCTTTGTATATGAAAACTTTTTCATATACAAAGGTTTACGCAAAACGGTAGTCTTTCTATACAAAGATGATAAGACAAAAGCAGGTGAATTGCGATTTTGTGTAGGAATTTTATATTCTTGGTTGAGATTTTATATTTTTGATGATTTGATTTGAGGATTGTATAAGGGAATTATAGTTTGAACTTTTATAGGCAAGTAAATATGTAGGTATTGTATTCTTATCCAATAATAGATACAAAGCTAGCTAAATAAATTTAAAAAATTTGATCACCTAAACCTTTCTTACAATTTGTTTTCATATCGAGCATAAAGAAGTTTAAATTTTCAAAGTCTTAGAAAGATGATTTTTTTAATAAATAAATTTGTTAATTGATACCTAATACAATTATTTAAAAGCTGGTTACAAAATTGTTGACAACATAGGTATTATGAAAAGATGGATATTTAATTTTTGGACGTTTTTTAATGGTAGTGAATTTTTTAAATGGGATGAGGAACTTTTACATTTTTTTTTGTTTTAAAAATTAACACAGGTACCTACCTATCTTTCAGTTTATAAAGTAGGTAGTTATAACTTCCGGTCAAAAAAGTGTTTCAAGGACAAATTTTGAAACATACTTTTGCCTGTAAGTTCTTATGATATAGGTACCTACCTATTTAGGTATTTATTAAAATAAGGACCTTCCTATCAACAATTTTGAATGATCAAGGGGATAAGCAAATGTTTACTTTTAATAAGGTACAAGACTTTATTTGGATTTTTATTTTTAGAAAAGTACCTATTATGACTTTGTAATTGTACTTACATAAATTTGATGCCTTTGTCTAAGTCTTAAGATATCTAAATTCTACCAAATCCAATTTTGATATGCCAGAGCAAAGTTTTTAACTTAGGAGTAAGTTTTCTATGAACCAATGAATTTGGTATCAAATTAAAGGTTGTTCTAAGCCGGATATCTCTGCAAAAATATTTTGTCGATAACTCATGGGAGATCCGAGATATTTGAGATTAAAGTTCGAAATGTTCAACCATTAAAAATCAGCACTTTTTCGACATAAATGCTAATATATTTGGATACAGAAAAGCTAGGAAAATCAAAACGGTATTAATATAAAGTTGTGTCAAAAATATATTTCAAATGAAGCTAAAATTACATTTCTACGATTTATATATTTTGAGTTATTTTTAATCAAACCTTTGAATAACAGCATTTTTTAGGCAAACTTTTATACAAAACAAGGTATATATCTTAATCCATATTCGATTATTACTATCAAAATAAGACTACGTTAATACTTAAGCAAGGAAAAAGTAATTTAATTAAAATATTTTGTTTTGGTGATTTTCAATTTTCTCAAGAACTAGAAGACATCAAGTCATCTAGTTTTCAGTTTTTGATCAAAAACAAATAAGAGCAATGAATTCTAAAAAAAAATAGTAGATAATCTGAAAGTTTTGAAAAATTACACTTTAAACTTTTTTTGCACAAATTTTGACTTTAAAACAATTTGTTTCAAAAACTATGCATAGTTTTGACTTGATTTAAAAACAAGCTAATAGACAAAAGTGTTGGCTTTAAAAAAAGGTATAACACTTAATTGGGGGTATTACCGTTATTTTTTAATTATTTTTTTTCCATTTAATGTACATATTTTTTTAAACTGTCCCTACCGCCTAAACGGGGGGAGATAGACCCCCCCCCTCCCATAGTAAAAAATTCTTGTTTTTAACTGTTCCATACAAATCCGTCATTAAACTTTGTCGCCTAAGTTATCGTACTCTCCCCACAAAACTAATTTAATAGAAAATCAAAAAAAGTAACTAACAACGTTCTATATTTTAGATGTTCATCAAAGAAAATATAGAACGTGAACGGCTTGAAAACTGACCGCAGTCAGAGATAGATCTGTATTTGTTATTATTTAATTTTTCGTTTTTTTCAATTTACAAACAAAAATCAAATATGACATTTGGCTGTGATAATAAATACTTACACACAGCATTTCCTATGTTTATAGTTAGACGACAGGTTTAGTCATAAACTTAGGTTGAAGTTTATTTATAAATAGCTTAAACTCTGGACTTGCTTAATAACAAGTTAGCAAGAGTTTAGCAAACATCTATTAATATGTCCCAATATCTCAAAGTTTTAAAAAGATATTTAAGTCAAAAATCAATTTTTATTTATTATTAATTATTATTTATTTTTTATTAAAATTAACCTGAATTTTGACAAAAATATTTTTTAATAGATAAAATTAGTTTAAAGCCAATATCTTAAAGTTTTGAAAAGATATTAAGGTGGAAAACCAATTTTTAACAACTTTTATCATTTTTTTGTTTGGGTTTTTAATTTTTTGTTAAAAAACTGTCAATTCAATTTTTCTAAAAATTTTACCACCCACTCAATTTTTTTTAGAGTCCTTTTTGCGTCTTTCTGCATTATTATCTGTATAACAAAATTTATTTGAAGTCGATATGGACGACGAAAAAAACACACGCACGCACAGACATCTCTTTAAAAATCTTTTATTTCGACTCTAGGGACCTTGAAACGTCGAGAAATCGGACCGATTACAATAACTTCCTATGGGAATTTAAGAACGCTTAACGCGAATCGGCTCTTACCCTTAATTTCCAAATTTTAGGTCGATCAACCTAATGCCTTGGTGTGAAGGTACGGGCCAGGACGGAATCAGGGGACCCACTTCCACTTCTCTATCATCGAAATGCCATTTTTGATTAAAATCTTGAGTTCGAAATTATTTACGAATGCAAAACTTGCCTACCTACATAATATGACGCAAGTAAAAAAAATAATTTCAGACCATGATTTTCTAAATTGTGAAATTAAGTCTTAAATTGACTTTAAATATCTGAAGAATCCTTCATCTTAACAAGGTTATAACACCAAGGTTGTGAAACAACATGAGTAATTATCATTGGCATAATTTTGCGTTTAATGTTAACAAATTATTGGTTGGTGAGTGACACAAAAAAACTTCGAAATCGTATAAAAGAAAATTTCAAATCAATACAAAAAATACCAACTTCGACACTACATTTACGAAACTATACTTACTAATAGCACTGATAAGAAACTATAGTTAAGTTTATATAGTTTCTTATCTGTGCTAATAGTTAATATAAGTTAAAAAAAACTTTCAATTGGATTTTCCTAAAAGTCACACGTCTTAAAATAGACGAGCTGACAAAATTGTATTAAAGGTACCTACAACAACAAACAACGTATATAGGTACCTACCTACCTAAATATAAACTACATTTGTATGTCCTGTAATGTGCCCGCTAAGGTGTATAGTTAACACTTATTTATTATAAGGGATACAATAAAAGTAGGATTGGAACATAAATAAAAGACACAAATTTCAATTATCAAACTATTTAAATTATCTGGACCTAACATAAAGAATGCATTTTTCTTTGTATTTAAAACTCCTATGTACATATTTATAAATACTGTACTTACATACCTATCAACTAATCTCAAACAAAGTGCAAAGTGTACGGATATTATCAGTGTCCTGATACTAGCATGAATTCCCTATGGTATTTCATGAAATACCTGCCTACCTACCAATACCTTTTATATTTAAAATTTGAATTTAAAATCAAACCCACATACAACCTGAAAAAAAAATCACCTACCAATTGATATCTATCTACCAAAAAAAATTTTTAAAGCTCAAACAAATCTAATCTTCAACTATTGCAGAAAAACTTAATGCCAAATAAAAGCAAAATACCTACCCACCAGCCAAAATATACATAACTATAACCAGGGCCGGACAAAGCATATGTGCAAGATGTGCAAATGCACAGGGCGCAGAATTCTGGGGGCGCATTGCCAGGAGCAAGAAAATGTAATCTGATCTTGCAAACAAATATGTACTACTACATATTTGCCATTCTTTAACCACAAACATTCTTAAAATAATCTCAAAAAAACATCCATCACAACTGTCCTAAGTTATCTCTTGCGCACTAACTAACATCACTTTCATTGTTGCATTCAATGAAAATTTAACTCAAGATATCGCAGAACTAAAAATTCTACCTACCTCATTTCCAAATATTTCACCCTGTTCGTACAAGAGAAAAAAAGAAAAAAATCTCAACACAAAAAAATTCCATGCAAGAGAAAAGAAGAAAAAATCTCAACACAAAAAAGTTCCATGCCACCTCATATGTGCAAGATATATTTTATGCACACCGAGTCCCAAAATTAACATAGAAGTATGACGAAGCAAAATACTTATTCATATTGAATCGTATGGGCTAGAACGTGCAGGTTTTGTATCACGCACAGTACCCTGTATGTGAGACTCACATGAGACATTGTGAGTTCTCATCTACAAAGAAAACAACAAAAAAAATATATGCTGTTTGCTGTGTCTTTGATTTGTAGTAGAAGGTAGCACAGAATACAGAAACCTACCTGCTCTCTTTTTTCAGAGACATTTTTTTGTTGTTTTCTTTGTAGATGAGAACTCACAATGTCTCATGTGAGTCTCACATACAGGGTACTGTGCGTGATACAAAACCTGCACGTTCTAGCCCATACGATTCAATAAGAATAAGTATTTTGCTTCGTCATACTTCTATGTTAATTTTGGGACTCGGTGTGCATAAAATATATCTTGCACATATGAGGTGGCATGGAACTTTTTTGTGTTGAGATTTTTTCTCTTGTATGAACAGGGTGATATATTTGGAAATTAGGTAGGTAGGTGTCTTTGCTACAAATAATGGTGAATGGATGTGCAAGTTTTCTTTTTTGCACACTGAGTATCGAAACTAACATGGGAGATATTTAAAAAAAAACTTATTTATACGGAATCATATGGATCAGAGCGTGCAGGTTTTCTTATTGCACACTGTGTAAGAGTTAAGTGGCTGATTACAGGAGATGAAATTTTTAATAGAATGGAAAAGGAGCATAGAGCTTAAAAATTAAAGAGGGATGATTCTATTTGGAGTCGAATTGTTCTTGCGCAGGCAGTTTGTTTTTTTTTGTTTGAAAGTTAATGACTATTGTAACGGCTACTTTTAATGTATATCTAGTCTGGTGCAGAATGCAGATTGTTTCAATTGTTTTTTCGCTTTGTTGGTTAATTAATATTTAATAAATAGCTACCAGTTTTTAATAGAAGTGACGTATTTTGAAGACAAGACAAGCCAAAGTTATGATAATGGTTCGAATATGAATATGAAAGGAAAAGAAGCGGGTGTTCAGAATCGAATTCGAACCCTGGAACCAAGAGCATTTTTGGTTCCATGTTGCCCGCATTCCTTAAATTTAGTGGTTAATGATGCTGCTCGGTTCTCATTTTATGCAGTTAAAATTTTCGATACAATTCAATGTTTGTTTAACTTTTTTTCAATTCAAGAAATATATGAAGCCCTATAGAATTAAGAAATCTAGAGGCAAAAAACATTGCAGAATCGTTAGGAAATAAAATTTTTGATTTTACATTTATTTGCTGCCTGCTAATTTGGTTTGATATTTTAGAAAATATAAATTAAACTAGTAAATATTTGCAAAGTTCGTCCGTTAATCTGTCAACTGGCATAACAGTTTTAGAAAATACAAAAAACAGTTTGATTTTAATGCGTTCCGATGAAAAATTTAATGAGTAGGTATGTTCAATTAACCGAGCGTATTGCTAGTTCCCTAGAAATACCAAATATGTTTCTTGTAGCTTCATCATTGCGATCTCAACGGAGAAAAATACTTTATGCTGATGAATGTCCTGAAACTATATTAGCCGAAACAAAGATTCAAAGTTGAATTTTTTTTTCAAATACTTGAAAGGTTTGATACGTATAGTATCAATTTTACATTTTTGAGTAACATAAGCGAATGTTTAAAAAATAAAAATGTACGTGCTTCATGCCTTAATTTGCAGAATGTTTTAACATAAAGTAGTTTTAAATATTTAGATGGAGAAGAATTGTTTCAAGAGTTAACCGTAATATCCCAGCTTGTTACGCCACAAAGCTCAAGTTTAGATATGTTAAATTTTATTTTTAGTTCAAACCTTGAAGATTTTGCTCCGAATTTAGTAACTGCTCTCCAAATCCTTAATACAATCCCGGTCACGGTAGCTTCAGGAGAACGTAGTTTTTCTAAACTTAAAATTATTAAAAATTATCTTAGGACAACCATGACTCAAGAGAGATTGGTAGGTTTATCTAATGGGTGATTTTTTAAGAGCTTGAGAACTTTAAAAAAAAAAAAAACGCATAAAATTTGCAAAATATCATCGATTCTTTATTTGAAACGTTAGATTGGTCCATGACATTTACTTTTTGAAGATAATTTCATTTAAATGTTGACCGCGGCTGCGTCTTAGGTGGTCCATTCGGAAAGTCCAATTTTGGGTAACTTTTTCGAGCATTTCGGCCGGAATAGCCTGAATTTCTTCGGAAATGTTGTCTTCCAAAGCTGGAATAGTTGCTGGCTTATTTGTGTAGACTTTAGACTTGACGTAGCCCCACAAAAAATAGTCTAAAGGCGTCAAATCGCATGATCTTGGTGGCCAACTTACCGGTCCATTCCTTGAGATGAATTGTTCTCCGAAGTTTTCCCTCAAAATGGCCATAGAATCGCGAGCTGTGTGGCATGTAGCGCCATCTTGTTGAAACCACATGTCAACCAAGTTCAGTTCTTCCATTTTTGGAAACAAAAAGTTTGTTAGCATTGAACGATAGCGATCGCCATTCACCGTAACGTTGCGTCCAACAGCATCTTTGAAAAAATACGGTCCAATGATTCCACCAGCGTACAAACCACACCAAACAGTGCATTTTTCGGGATGCATGGGCAGTTCTTGAACGGCTTCTGGTTGCTCTTCACTCCAAATGCGGCAATTTTGCTTATTTACGTAGCCATTCAACCAGAAATGAGCCTCATCGCTGAACAAAATTTGTCGATAAAAAAGCGGATTTTCACATTTCGAACCGAACACTGATTTTGGTAATAAAATTCAATGATTTGCAAGCGTTGCTCGTTAGTAAGTCTATTCATGATGAAATGTCAAAGCATACTGAGCATCTTTCTCTTTGACACCATGTCTGAAATCCCGCGTGATCTGTCAAATACTAATGCATGAAAATCCTAACCTCAAAAAAATCACCCTATATAATGTCCATTGAAAAGAAATTATTAAATTCTTTAGACTTTGATGATCTCATTTCTGAATTTGCAAAATGTAAGGCCAGAAAAGTAAGTTTCCAAGTTTAAAAGTTTCCCCTCTGCTCATTTCTTCGCTGCGTTTTAGTTTAATGGTTTAGGCCTCCTGGGGATACCTCAATAAACAATTTTTTGACCGGAAGTTATAACTACCTACTTTATAAACTGAAAGATAGGTAGGTACCTATGTGTTAATTTTTAAAACAAAAACATTTAAAAGTTCCTCATCCCATTTAAAAAATTCACTACCATTAAAAAACGTCCAAAAATTAAATATCCATCTTTTCATAATACCTATGTTGTCAACAATTTTGTAACCAGCTTTTAAATAATTGTATTAGGTACAATTAACAAATTTATTTATTAAAAAAAATCATCTTTCTAAGACTTTGAAAATTTAAACTTCTTTATGCTGGATATGAAAACAAATTGTAAGAAAGGTTTAGGTGAAATTATAATATTTTTAAATCTCCAAAGTCTCCCGACTGCAAATCCATTTCTCCATGAATGTCTTGACTAGACGTTCCACAAAAAATATCTAGATGCCGCCCTATTCGACTTCCACCATGAGAGTACTATAGTTTTCATATACAAAGCTAACATATACATAGATCTAGATGTAGATTTTAGCTTTGTATATGAAAACTATAGTACTCTCATGGTGGAAGTCGATTAGGGCGGCATCTAGATATTTTTTGTGGAACGTCTAGTCAAGACATTCATGGAGAAATGGATTTGCAGTCGGGAGACTTTGGAGATTTAAAAATATTATAATTTGAAATAGAGAAAGACTATAGAGAATTAACGAAAGTCTGAGTGAGGAGGAAAACACATTTGTTTCTTTGTGTTTGTATTTTGGTGTGGTTATATTTTTTGGTTACATCTTTGTATATGAAAACTTTTTCATATACAAAGGTTTACGCAAAACGGTAGTCTTTCTATACAAAGATGATAAGACAAAAGCAGGTGAATTGCGATTTTGTGTAGGAATTTTATATTCTTGGTTGAGATTTTATATTTTTGATGATTTGATTTGAGGATTGTATAAGGGAATTATAGTTTGAACTTTTATAGGCAAGTAAATATGTAGGTATTGTATTCTTATCCAATAATAGATACAAAGCTAGCTAAATAAATTTAAAAAATTTGATCACCTAAACCTTTCTTACAATTTGTTTTCATATCGAGCATAAAGAAGTTTAAATTTTCAAAGTCTTAGAAAGATGATTTTTTTAATAAATAAATTTGTTAATTGATACCTAATACAATTATTTAAAAGCTGGTTACAAAATTGTTGACAACATAGGTATTATGAAAAGATGGATATTTAATTTTTGGACGTTTTTTAATGGTAGTGAATTTTTTAAATGGGATGAGGAACTTTTACATTTTTTTTTGTTTTAAAAATTAACACAGGTACCTACCTATCTTTCAGTTTATAAAGTAGGTAGTTATAACTTCCGGTCAAAAAAGTGTTTCAAGGACAAATTTTGAAACATACTTTTGCCTGTAAGTTCTTATGATATAGGTACCTACCTATTTAGGTATTTATTAAAATAAGGACCTTCCTATCAACAATTTTGAATGATCAAGGGGATAAGCAAATGTTTACTTTTAATAAGGTACAAGACTTTATTTGGATTTTTATTTTTAGAAAAGTACCTATTATGACTTTGTAATTGTACTTACATAAATTTGATGCCTTTGTCTAAGTCTTAAGATATCTAAATTCTACCAAATCCAATTTTGATATGCCAGAGCAAAGTTTTTAACTTAGGAGTAAGTTTTCTATGAACCAATGAATTTGGTATCAAATTAAAGGTTGTTCTAAGCCGGATATCTCTGCAAAAATATTTTGTCGATAACTCATGGGAGATCCGAGATATTTGAGATTAAAGTTCGAAATGTTCAACCATTAAAAATCAGCACTTTTTCGACATAAATGCTAATATCTTTGGATACAGAAAAGCTAGGAAAATCAAAACGGTATTAATATAAAGTTGTGTCAAAAATATATTTCAAATGAAGCTAAAATTACATTTCTACGATTTATATATTTTGAGTTATTTTTAATCAAACCTTTGAATAACAGCATTTTTTAGGCAAACTTTTATACAAAACAAGGTATATATCTTAATCCATATTCGATTATTACTATCAAAATAAGACTACGTTAATACTTAAGCAAGGAAAAAGTAATTTAATTAAAATATTTTGTTTTGGTGATTTTCAATTTTCTCAAGAACTAGAAGACATCAAGTCATCTAGTTTTCAGTTTTTGATCAAAAACAAATAAGAGCAATGAATTCTAAAAAAAAATAGTAGATAATCTGAAAGTTTTGAAAAATTACACTTTAAACTTTTTTTGCACAAATTTTGACTTTAAAACAATTTGTTTCAAAAACTATGCATAGTTTTGACTTGATTTAAAAACAAGCTAATAGACAAAAGTGTTGGCTTTAAAAAAAGGTATAACACTTAATTGGGGGTATTACCGTTATTTTTTAATTATTTTTTTTCCATTTAATGTACATATTTTTTTAAACTGTCCCTACCGCCTAAACGGGGGGAGATAGACCCCCCCCCTCCCATAGTAAAAAATTCTTGTTTTTAACTGTTCCATACAAATCCGTCATTAAACTTTGTCGCCTAAGTTATCGTACTCTCCCCACAAAACTAATTTAATAGAAAATCAAAAAAAGTAACTAACAACGTTCTATATTTTAGATGTTCATCAAAGAAAATATAGAACGTGAACGGCTTGAAAACTGACCGCAGTCAGAGATAGATCTGTATTTGTTATTATTTAATTTTTCGTTTTTTTCAATTTACAAACAAAAATCAAATATGACATTTGGCTGTGATAATAAATACTTACACACAGCATTTCCTATGTTTATAGTTAGACGACAGGTTTAGTCATAAACTTAGGTTGAAGTTTATTTATAAATAGCTTAAACTCTGGACTTGCTTAATAACAAGTTAGCAAGAGTTTAGCAAACATCTATTAATATGTCCCAATATCTCAAAGTTTTAAAAAGATATTTAAGTCAAAAATCAATTTTTATTTATTATTAATTATTATTTATTTTTTATTAAAATTAACCTGAATTTTGACAAAAATATTTTTTAATAGATAAAATTAGTTTAAAGCCAATATCTTAAAGTTTTGAAAAGATATTAAGGCGGAAAACCAATTTTTAACAACTTTTATCATTTTTTTGTTTGGGTTTTTAATTTTTTGTTAAAAAACTGTCAATTCAATTTTTCTAAAAATTTTACCACCCACTCAATTTTTTTTAGAGTCCTTTTTGCGTCTTTCTGCATTATTATCTGTATAACAAAATTTATTTGAAGTCGATATGGACGACGAAAAAAACACACGCACGCACAGACATCTCTTTAAAAATCTTTTATTTCGACTCTAGGGACCTTGAAACGTCGAGAAATCGGACCGATTACAATAACTTCCTATGGGAATTTAAGAACGCTTAACGCGAATCGGCTCTTACCCTTAATTTCCAAATTTTAGGTCGATCAACCTAATGCCTTGGTGTGAAGGTACGGGCCAGGACGGAATCAGGGGACCCACTTCCACTTCTCTATCATCGAAATGCCATTTTTGATTAAAATCTTGAGTTCGAAATTATTTACGAATGCAAAACTTGCCTACCTACATAATATGACGCAAGTAAAAAAAATAATTTCAGACCATGATTTTCTAAATTGTGAAATTAAGTCTTAAATTGACTTTAAATATCTGAAGAATCCTTCATCTTAACAAGGTTATAACACCAAGGTTGTGAAACAACATGAGTAATTATCATTGGCATAATTTTGCGTTTAATGTTAACAAATTATTGGTTGGTGAGTGACACAAAAAAACTTCGAAATCGTATAAAAGAAAATTTCAAATCAATACAAAAAATACCAACTTCGACACTACATTTACGAAACTATACTTACTAATAGCACTGATAAGAAACTATAGTTAAGTTTATATAGTTTCTTATCTGTGCTAATAGTTAATATAAGTTAAAAAAAACTTTCAATTGGATTTTCCTAAAAGTCACACGTCTTAAAATAGACGAGCTGACAAAATTGTATTAAAGGTACCTACAACAACAAACAACGTATATAGGTACCTACCTACCTAAATATAAACTACATTTGTATGTCCTGTAATGTGCCCGCTAAGGTGTATAGTTAACACTTATTTATTATAAGGGATACAATAAAAGTAGGATTGGAACATAAATAAAAGACACAAATTTCAATTATCAAACTATTTAAATTATCTGGACCTAACATAAAGAATGCATTTTTCTTTGTATTTAAAACTCCTATGTACATATTTATAAATACTGTACTTACATACCTATCAACTAATCTCAAACAAAGTGCAAAGTGTACGGATATTATCAGTGTCCTGATACTAGCATGAATTCCCTATGGTATTTCATGAAATACCTGCCTACCTACCAATACCTTTTATATTTAAAATTTGAATTTAAAATCAAACCCACATACAACCTGAAAAAAAAATCACCTACCAATTGATATCTATCTACCAAAAAAAATGTTTAAAGCTCAAACAAATCTAATCTTCAACTATTGCAGAAAAACTTAATGCCAAATAAAAGCAAAATACCTACCCACCAGCCAAAATATACATAACTATAACCAGGGCCGGACAAAGCATATGTGCAAGATGTGCAAATGCACAGGGCGCAGAATTCTGGGGGCGCATTGCCAGGAGCAAGAAAATGTAATCTGATCTTGCAAACAAATATGTACTACTACATATTTGCCATTCTTTAACCACAAACATTCTTAAAATAATCTCAAAAAAACATCCATCACAACTGTCCTAAGTTATCTCTTGCGCACTAACTAACATCACTTTCATTGTTGCATTCAATGAAAATTTAACTCAAGATATCGCAGAACTAAAAATTCTACCTACCTCATTTCCAAATATTTCACCCTGTTCGTACAAGAGAAAAAAAGAAAAAAATCTCAACACAAAAAAATTCCATGCAAGAGAAAAGAAGAAAAAATCTCAACACAAAAAAGTTCCATGCCACCTCATATGTGCAAGATATATTTTATGCACACCGAGTCCCAAAATTAACATAGAAGTATGACGAAGCAAAATACTTATTCATATTGAATCGTATGGGCTAGAACGTGCAGGTTTTGTATCACGCACAGTACCCTGTATGTGAGACTCACATGAGACATTGTGAGTTCTCATCTACAAAGAAAACAACAAAAAAAATATATGCTGTTTGCTGTGTCTTTGATTTGTAGTAGAAGGTAGCACAGAATACAGAAACCTACCTGCTCTCTTTTTTCAGAGACATTTTTTTGTTGTTTTCTTTGTAGATGAGAACTCACAATGTCTCATGTGAGTCTCACATACAGGGTACTGTGCGTGATACAAAACCTGCACGTTCTAGCCCATACGATTCAATAAGAATAAGTATTTTGCTTCGTCATACTTCTATGTTAATTTTGGGACTCGGTGTGCATAAAATATATCTTGCACATATGAGGTGGCATGGAACTTTTTTGTGTTGAGATTTTTTCTCTTGTATGAACAGGGTGATATATTTGGAAATTAGGTAGGTAGGTGTCTTTGCTACAAATAATGGTGAATGGATGTGCAAGTTTTCTTTTTTGCACACTGAGTATCGAAACTAACATGGGAGATATTTAAAAAAAAACTTATTTATACGGAATCATATGGATCAGAGCGTGCAGGTTTTCTTATTGCACACTGTGTAAGAGTTAAGTGGCTGATTACAGGAGATGAAATTTTTAATAGAATGGAAAAGGAGCATAGAGCTTAAAAATTAAAGAGGGATGATTCTATTTGGAGTCGAATTGTTCTTGCGCAGGCAGTTTGTTTTTTTTTGTTTGAAAGTTAATGACTATTGTAACGGCTACTTTTAATGTATATCTAGTCTGGTGCAGAATGCAGATTGTTTCAATTGTTTTTTCGCTTTGTTGGTTAATTAATATTTAATAAATAGCTACCAGTTTTTAATAGAAGTGACGTATTTTGAAGACAAGACAAGCCAAAGTTATGATAATGGTTCGAATATGAATATGAAAGGAAAAGAAGCGGGTGTTCAGAATCGAATTCGAACCCTGGAACCAAGAGCATTTTTGGTTCCATGTTGCCCGCATTCCTTAAATTTAGTGGTTAATGATGCTGCTCGGTTCTCATTTTATGCAGTTAAAATTTTCGATACAATTCAATGTTTGTTTAACTTTTTTTCAATTCAAGAAATATATGAAGCCCTATAGAATTAAGAAATCTAGAGGCAAAAAACATTGCAGAATCGTTAGGAAATAAAATTTTTGATTTTACATTTATTTGCTGCCTGCTAATTTGGTTTGATATTTTAGAAAATATAAATTAAACTAGTAAATATTTGCAAAGTTCGTCCGTTAATCTGTCAACTGGCATAACAGTTTTAGAAAATACAAAAAACAGTTTGATTTTAATGCGTTCCGATGAAAAATTTAATGAGTAGGTATGTTCAATTAACCGAGCGTATTGCTAGTTCCCTAGAAATACCAAATATGTTTCTTGTAGCTTCATCATTGCGATCTCAACGGAGAAAAATACTTTATGCTGATGAATGTCCTGAAACTATATTAGCCGAAACAAAGATTCAAAGTTGAATTTTTTTTTCAAATACTTGAAAGGTTTGATACGTATAGTATCAATTTTACATTTTTGAGTAACATAAGCGAATGTTTAAAAAATAAAAATGTACGTGCTTCATGCCTTAATTTGCAGAATGTTTTAACATAAAGTAGTTTTAAATATTTAGATGGAGAAGAATTGTTTCAAGAGTTAACCGTAATATCCCAGCTTGTTACGCCACAAAGCTCAAGTTTAGATATGTTAAATTTTATTTTTAGTTCAAACCTTGAAGATTTTGCTCCGAATTTAGTAACTGCTCTCCAAATCCTTAATACAATCCCGGTCACGGTAGCTTCAGGAGAACGTAGTTTTTCTAAACTTAAAATTATTAAAAATTATCTTAGGACAACCATGACTCAAGAGAGATTGGTAGGTTTATCTAATGGGTGATTTTTTAAGAGCTTGAGAACTTTTAAAAAAAAAAAAACGCATAAAATTTGCAAAATCTCATCGATTCTTTATTTGAAACGTTAGATTGGTCCATGACATTTTTTTAAGATAATTTCATTTAAATGTTGACCGCGGCTGCGTCTTAGGTGGTCCATTCGGAAAGTCCAATTTTGGGTAACTTTTTCGAGCATTTCGGCCGGAATAGCCTGAATTTCTTCGGAAATGTTGTCTTCCAAAGCTGGAATAGTTGCTGGCTTATTTGTGTAGACTTTAGACTTGACGTAGCCCCACAAAAAATAGTCTAAAGGCGTCAAATCGCATGATCTTGGTGGCCAACTTACCGGTCCATTCCTTGAGATGAATTGTTCTCCGAAGTTTTCCCTCAAAATGGCCATAGAATCGCGAGCTGTGTGGCATGTAGCGCCATCTTGTTGAAACCACATGTCAACCAAGTTCAGTTCTTCCATTTTTGGAAACAAAAAGTTTGTTAGCATTGAACGATAGCGATCGCCATTCACCGTAACGTTGCGTCCAACAGCATCTTTGAAAAAATACGGTCCAATGATTCCACCAGCGTACAAACCACACCAAACAGTGCATTTTTCGGGATGCATGGGCAGTTCTTGAACGGCTTCTGGTTGCTCTTCACTCCAAATGCGGCAATTTTGCTTATTTACGTAGCCATTCAACCAGAAATGAGCCTCATCGCTGAACAAAATTTGTCGATAAAAAAGCGGATTTTCACATTTCGAACCGAACACTGATTTTGGTAATAAAATTCAATGATTTGCAAGCGTTGCTCGTTAGTAAGTCTATTCATGATGAAATGTCAAAGCATACTGAGCATCTTTCTCTTTGACACCATGTCTGAAATCCCGCGTGATCTGTCAAATACTAATGCATGAAAATCCTAACCTCAAAAAAATCACCCTATATAATGTCCATTGAAAAGAAATTATTAAATTCTTTAGACTTTGATGATCTCATTTCTGAATTTGCAAAATGTAAGGCCAGAAAAGTAAGTTTCCAAGTTTAAAAGTTTCCCCTCTGCTCATTTCTTCGCTGCGTTTTAGTTTAATGGTTTAGGCCTCCTGGGGATACCTCAATAAAAAAAAACGCATTGAAAGTCTACCTCCTGGGTAATCTGGGAAAGGCTTATGCTTGTGTATCAGTTTATGTGTAAAAAAAATATAAAAAAGGGGCGCTTTCTACAAATCTTGCACAGGGCGCAAGTTTGGCTTGGGCCGGCCCTGACTATAACCAAACGTATAACTACCTTCATATTCTTCTTCATCACAAAGATCTGCACGACAAAAATCCCATCGTAGCTTTGTATACATAATACAAACCATTTTTCATATACAAAGATCGTACGCAAGGAGAAACAGACTTATGAATGTAAATAAAAACAAAAATCCGTACAAAATACTGAACAGCTGATGTAAGCATACAAAAACTTCATTCATCCCCTTATTAGACACAATATTGAGCCATTGACGTTTTTCATATAAAAATGCATTGATATAAAGAAATTACAAAAACAAATTCATCGCCCTTCATATGGAAGCTTAGTATATGAAAACATATACAAGGATAAACTCAAACTCACAACCCTCCTCTTCGGATGTGGAACTGCAACGACAAAATATGATTAGCTCATTAAATTCCGACCTACACAGCATTGTACAATGGGGAATAAAAAATCGTGTGGAATTTAATGCTTCGAAAACGCAATGCTGTCTTGCATCGTTAAAGCGAGATAAACCCTCTTTGCCACTATCTATGAGTGGCACTTGCATCAACGAAACGGAAAATCTCGACATCCTCGGAATGTGCATCAGCAACCACCTTTTGTGGAGCGATCACATACGCGATGTTGCCAAAAATGCCGCAAGATGTCTAGGTTTTTTGAGACGTTGCAAGAAATTTTTCTCTCCGTCTGATCTGGCTACAATCTACAAAACTTATATACGTCCGAAACTTGAATATAACTCTCATCTCTGGGCTGGTGCTTACTTACTTACTTACTTAAGGTGGCGCTACAGTCCTGTGTGAACTAGGGCCTCACCCAACAAACTTCTCCATCTAGCTCGGTCCCTAGCTAGATGTCTCCAGTTTTGCGCTCCGAGTTGGGTGAGGTCACCTTCCACTTGTGCGCGCCACCTGATTCGCGGTCTTCCTCTACTGCGCTGTCCTGTGGGTGTGGATTCGAAGACTTTCCGGGCCGGAGCATTGGTTTCCATGCGCTCTACGTGACCTAGCCATCTTAGTCGTTGGACTTTTACCCTTCTTGCTAAGTCTACGTCGCTGTACAGCCCGTACAGCTCGTCGTTCCATCTTCTCCTCCACTCCCCTTTGATGCATACGGGACCGTAGATCACACGAAGAATCTTTCTCTCGAAACGACCCAAGGTGCTTTCATCCGCTTTTGTCAAAGTCCATGCTTCTGCACCGTATAGCAGGACGGGGATGATAAGGGTCTTATATAGCGACACTTTGGTCCTTCGAGAGAGAATTTTTCCACTCAATTGCTTTCTTAACCCAAAGAAACAGCGGTTAGCAAGAGTTATTCTTCGTTTGATCTCAGCGCTGGTGTTGTTTTCTGCGTTTACAGCGGAGCCTAGGTAGACGAAGTCCTTGACTACCTCAAAGTTACGTCTGTCGATGGTGACGTTTTGACCAAGACGTCGGTGTTGCAGGTCCTTTCTTGATGACAGCATGTACTTTGTTTTGCCCTCATTAACCGTTAAACCCATTTTTGCCGCCTCTGCCTCGATACTCACAAAAGCCCCATTGACATCACGCTGAGTTCTTCCGATTATGTCAATGTCATCAGCATATGCTAGTAATTGGACAGACTTTTGAAAGATAGTGCCTCTGGTGTTGACGTGTGAGCTTTGCACTATTCTTTCAAGTACGATGTTAAAAAAATCACATGACAGCGCATCACCTTATCTAAAACCTTTTTTGACATCGAAAGGTTCAGTTAAGTTGTTTCCAACCTTTATGGAGCAGCGTGAATTCTCCATGGTCATCCTGCACAAACGGACGAGTTTGGCAGGGATGCCAAAACTAGACATGGCTCTATACAGTTCGTCCCTGTAGATACTGTCATATGCGGCCTTGAAATCGATGAAAAGATGGTGGGTGTCGATTTGGTGTTCTTGGGTTTTTTCCAGGATCTGCCGTAATGTGAATATTTGATCGACTGTGGACTTTCCTGGTCTAAAACCACACTGATAAGGACCTATCAGGTTGTTGACGATGGGCTTTAGACGTTCACATATTACGGCAGAGAAGATTTTATAAGCGATGTTAAGTAGACTGATTCCTCTATAATTGGTGCAGTTTAGAGGGTCTCCTTTTTTCAGGATCGGGCAAACAATACTGAGGTTCCATTCATCGGGCATGCTTTCTTCCGACCATATCTTACAGATAAGTTGGTGCATGCTCCTAACCAACTTATCTCCAGCTGCTTTAAAGAGCTCGGCATTCAAGCCATCCGCTCCAGCGGCTTTGTTAGACTTCAGCTTAGATATAGCAATCTTTACTTCGTCTAAGTCGGGAGGACGGGATTGTTGGCTTTCGTCGTCTATGTTGAATGGATCATCCTGCCTGACAGCGGAATTCGGTTCGTCGTCGCCGTTATACAGTCTGCAGAAGTGGTCCTTCCATATCCTCAGCATTGACTGCGGTTCCACTATGATGTTTCCACTTTCGTCTTTGCAGCCTTCGGTTCTAGGTTTATGTACTTGTGAATTTCGTTTCACCTGTTCATAAAACTTTCGAACTTCGTTTCTGCTTTTAAACCTCTCAACATCTTCGACCGCACGCTTCTCATGCTCTCTCTTTTTCCTTCTGAGAAGTCGGTGTTCCTCTCGCCTCTTCTGCTCATAGAGCTCATGAGCAGCTCTCGTCCTTTTATGCAGCGCCGCCTTGCGTGCCTGTTGTTTGGCTGCATTTGCCTGCCGACATTCCTCATCAAACCAGGGGTTCCTTGTTGGTGGTCGCTTGAAACCCAGCACGTCAGAGGCGGCTTCTCTGAGTGCGTCTTGGCAATGTTGCCACTGGTTTTCTATACATTGTGTTGGCGGCACAGAACTTCGAGAGAGGTTACTTGTAACTCGTTCGGAGAAGGATTTGGGCTGGTGCTCCAGTAACTTATTTAAGCCTCTTGGACAGTATTCAAAGTAGAGCTTTTAAAATGATTGGTGACATTAACATCATCAACTCGTTTACGTCACTCGAACATCGACGCAAGGTTTCTTGTCTAACCCTTTTTTACCGTTATTTTAACGGACTATGCTCTAGTGAAATAGCCAGTTGCATTCCTCCCCTTAAACAATTTAACCGTAATACTCGCGCTTCTAGGAATGCCCATCAGTTTACCCTTGAGCCCAACTTCGGCCGTACTATGAAGTACAGAGATTCATTTTTTAGCCGTACTACGCGAATGTGGAACGCCTTGCCACGCTCTATCTTTCCCTATCATTGCAATGTTCAGGAGTTCAAAATCAATGTACACCGACACCTCCTATCCAACCCTTCCCTCCTTTCCTAATGCTCACACTGTGTCTTTGGCATATTAAAGGTATAAAAAAAACCCTTTTAGTGTTCGCTTATTATAAAAAAAAAAAAAAAAAAAAAAAAAATATAATGAAGGAAATTGTGTCGACTTTTTGGTTGCTAAATTAACTGAGCTCCTTATTCTGCTGGCTGCTTATGGGAATGGAAATAATATTTTTCTCTCTTTCCCCCGAGGTCTCTCCAATTTCGATTCTACTGCCAACGACGGCATTGGCATCCGCTTCACCAAAAAAATTCTTCCCATGAGAGTACTATAGTTTACATATACAAAGATAGTACTCACTGGATGCTCATAAGTCGCATGGTCGTTTGAGCAAATGTTCGGTGTCCACTTCTATTTGTAATTATTCAATGGTTATACTAAATTTAACCATGGCAAGCAACGATAGTACTTTAACCACTGAAGACATTGCGGCTCAACAGCAAGAAATAGGTGAATCAATTTGTGTCATTGTCCGCAACTATAATAAGGATAGTCCCACTAGGAAGACATTCGGCTACCTAAACAAGAAAAAGGACGACTGTCAAGTTAGCACTACATTTTTCGAAATTTAAAAAACTGAGTATGCAGTTAATTGTAGCTTTTTTGTTGTAAATTAGTTGTGGAAAAAAAAATTTGTAGCTCGACGATTTTTCAAAAAAGTGGTATTTAGTGCTAGGTTGATATCAAGTTAGCACTACACTTTTTGATTTTGTTAAAACTAAGTACGCAATTAGTTGATAATTATTTGTTGTAAATTAGTTGTGGAAAGAAAAAAATTCCAAATTTTTTTTTTACCTTGATTTTTTTTTAAAAAAAAGGGGGGTATGTAGTGCTAACTTGACACCGTGAGTCCACGCATAAAACAAGGATATTCGAAAATGTAACGATGCAATTAATTGTAGCTTTTTTGTTTAAAATTAGTTGTGGAAAGAAAAAAATTCAAAAAATTTTGTTTACCTTGATTTTTTTAAAAAAGGGGGATAATATGTAGTGCTAACTTGACACCGTGAGTCCACGCATAAAACAAGGATATTCGAAAATGTAACGATGCAATTAATTGTAGCTTTTTTGTTTAAAATTAGTTGTGGAAAGAAAAAAATTCCAAAAATTTTGTTTACCTTGATTTTTTTAAAAAAGGGGGGTATGTAGTGCTAACTTGACACCGTGAGTCCACGCATAAAACAAGGATATTCGAAAATGTAACGATGCAATTAACTGTAGCTTTTTTGTTTAAAATTAGTTGTGGAAAGAAAAAAATTCAAAAAATTTTTTTTACCTTGATTTTTTTAAAAAAGGGGGATAATATGTAGTGCTAACTTGACACCGTGAGTCCACGCATAAAACAAGGATATTCGAAAATGTAACGATGCAATTAATTGTAGCTTTTTTGTTTAAAATTAGTTGTGGAAAGAAAAAAATTCCAAAAATTTTGTTTACCTTGATTTTTTTTAAAAAAGGGGGGTTTGTAGTGCTAACTTGACACCGTGAGTCCACGCATAAAACAAGGATATTCGAAAATGTAACGATGCAATTAATTGTAGCTTTTTTGTTTAAAATTAGTTGTGGAAAGAAAAAAATTCCAAAAATTTTGTTTACCCTGATTTTTTTAAAAAAGGGGGGTATGTAGTGCTAACTTGACACCGTGAGTCCACGCATAAAACAAGGATATTCGAAAATGTAACGATGCAATTAATTGTAGCTTTTTTGTTTAAAATTAGTTGTGGAAAGAAAAAAATTCCAAAAATTTTGTTTACAAAAAAATCTCAATATCTTTTAATTTTGTGAACATTATTTTAGCTCCCCTTTTTCAAAAATCAAAAATTAAAAAAATGTTCTAAGTCAAACCATATTTCCTCCAGTTCGTGTCCAAATTTCATCCAAAACTGTAATCAAATATAGCTAAAGCTGCACACAATCGAAAAAAATAATATTTCCCCTCAATAGTGCCCCCCTTTGAAAGAATTTAAAATCTTAAGCCAAAGCTTTATTCTTTCAGCAAATACCAAAAGGTCTTTAAGATTCCGACCCTATAAAATAAATAATGATTATGAAAATATTAAAAAAAACATCCCCAACCACCCCGTTACAAAAACCCACATTTAAAAAATAGTTTTTTTATATGCATAATCACTCAGATCGAACTTTTCCAAACATTCATTGAAATATGTTCAAAAATAAAGATAATAATTCCAAATACCACTTAACATTGTACCATTCTGTTAACTATAATCTAGCCCCACTTTTATGAAATTCAAAGTTCCAAAACTAGTTCCCAATTGTTCCGGGGCTCTTCTAAATTATTTCAGAGATTCGGTTCTTAAAATTGATTTTTAGTATGAAAAATTTACAAAAAAATGCTCCCCGCCTCCCTTTCACAAAATCGAAAACCTAAAACTTGTTCCCTATATTCTTGGGTTTTGAGAATATAGTTAACAGAATGGTACAGTGTTAAGTGGTATTTGGAATTATTATCTTTATTTTTGAACATATTTCAATGAATGTTTGGAAAAGTTCGATCTGAGTGATTATGCATATAAAAAGTTTTTTTCAAATCAAAACTATGCGTAGTTTTTGAAAAATTTAATTTTAAACTCAAAATTTGAGTAAAAAAAGTTAAAAAAAGGTTTAAAGTGTAACTTTTTCAATACTTCAAGATTATCTACCATTGTTTTTATTTCAGAATTTATTGCTCTTATTTGTTTTTGATCAAAAACTGAAAACTAGATGATTTTATGTCTTTTAGTTTTTGAGAAAATTGAAAATAAAAATTTAATTTTAAACTCAAAATTTGAGTAAAAAAAGTTAAAAAAAGGTTTAAAGTGCAACTTTTTCAATACTTCAAGATTATCTACCATTGTTTTTATTTCAGAATTTATTGCTCTTATTTATTATCTACCATTGTTTTTATTTCAGAATTTATTGTTCTTATTTGTTTTTGATCAAAAACTGAAAACTAGATGATTTTATGTCTTTTAGTTTTTGAGAAAATTGAAAATAACCACAACTACTATTTTAATTTAATTCTTTTTTTTTTGCTTGAGTGGTCTTATTTTGATAGTAATAATGGTATTTGCGTATGCGTAATGCGTGTTTGGGTGTATGCAACAGTAAGGTGTGCGAGAGTTTGAGTGTATGCCCCCCTGCTTGGGCACACTATAGGATTTGGGCTGGGTGCAAGTTGGAGTGCGTGCAAGGTGGGGAGGGTGCAAGGTGCGGTGGGTGCTAGATGGGGTGCATGCAAAGTTTCTTTTGCATTTAAATAAGCTGGATTTAAGAAAAATTAATTTACCCTAGGTGTATCTTAATCCATATTCGATTATTACTATCAAAATAAGACTACGTTAATACTTAAGCAAGGAAAAAGTGATTTAATTAAAATATTTTTTTTTGGTAATTTTCAATTTTCTCAAGAACTAGAAGACATAAAGTCATCTAGTTTTCAGTTTTTGATCAAAAACAAATAAGAGCAATGAATTATAAAAAAAAATAGTAGATAATCTGAAAGTTTTGAAAAATTACACTTTAAACCTTTTTTTTAACTTTTTTTTTTGCACAAATTTTGACTTTAAAACAATTTTTTTCAAAAACTATGCATAGTTTTGACTTGATTTAAAAACAAGCTAATAGACAAAAGTGTTGGCTTTAAAAAAAGGTATAATACTTAATTATAAGTATTACCGTTATTTTTTAATTATTGTTTTCCATTTAATGTACATATTTTTTTAAACTGCCCCTACCGCCTAAACGGGGGGAGATAGACCCCCCCTCCCATAGTAAAAAATGCTTGTTTTTAACTGTTCTATACAAATCCGTCATTAAACTTTGTCGCCAAAGTTATCGTACTCTCCCCATTAAAAGATATTGAGATTTTTTTGTAAAAAAAAATTTTGGAATTTTTTTCTTTCCACAACTAATTTTAAACAAAAAAGCTACAATTAATTGCATCGTTACATTTTCGAATATCCTTGTTCTATGCGTGGACTCACGGTGTCAAGTTAGCACTACATACCCCCCTTTTTTAAAAAAATCAAGGTAAACAAAATTTTTGGAATTTTTTTCTTTCCACAACTAATTTTAAACAAAAAAGCTACAATTAATTGCATCGTTACATTTTCGAATATCCTTGTTTTATGCGTGGACTCACGGTGTCAAGTTAGCACTACATACCCCCCTTTTTTAAAAAAATCAAGGTAAAAAAAATTTTTGGAATTTTTTTCTTTCCACAACTAATTTTAAACAAAAAAGCTACAATTAATTGCATCGTTACATTTTCGAATATCCTTGTTTTATGCGTGGACTCACGGTGTCAAGTTAGCACTACATACCCCCCTTTTTTAAAAAAAAATCAAGGTAAAAAAAATTTTTGGAATTTTTTTCTTTCCACAACTAATTTTAAACAAAAAAGCTACAATTAATTGCATCGTTACATTTTCGAATATCCTTGTTTTATGCGTGGACTCACGGTGTCAAGTTAGCACTACATACCCCCCTTTTTTAAAAAAATCAAGGTAAACAAAATTTTTGGAATTTTTTTCTTTCCACAACTAATTTTAAACAAAAAAGCTACAATTAATTGCATCGTTACATTTTCGAATATCCTTGTTTTATGCGTGGACTCACGGTGTCAAGTTAGCACTACATATTATCCCCCTTTTTTAAAAAAATCAAGGTAAAAAAAATTTTTTGAATTTTTTTCTTTCCACAACTAATTTACAGCAAATAATTGTCAACTAATTGCGTACTTAGTTTTAACAAAATCAAAAAGTGTAGTGCTAACTTGATATCAACCTAGCACTACATACCACTTTTTTGAAAAATCGTCGAGCTACAAATTTTTTTTTCCACAACTAATTTACAACAAAAAAGCTACAATTAACTGCATACTCTTACTCAGTTTTTTAAATTTCGAAAAATGTAGTGCTAACTTGACAGTCGTAGAAAAAGGGTCAGTTGGAGAATTTGTGGGAGGAATTTGAGAAAAACGACTCCATATTCCGAGACAAATTTTCGGGACACATTCATCATGAGTATTTTAAAAAAGAATATTTTGAACTGGTGCGTAAGGCAACGGAGCTCACTATGAGTGATATAAGACGTCGCCTTCTAATTATTGAAGAGATTGGAGATGAAGCAGGCAAGGTAACAAATCAAGAGAAAAATACCAAGAGTAAACTAGAAGAAACTCAGACCTTCGGTTTGGATATTCCAGCAGGAAAAGGAGCAATTCCAAAACCGCAAGATAGAAGTATCCGAAATACAAGTACGGAATCCCAACATATGAACCACAAGACACGGTTTCATTTAATACTAAATACATTGAAGAGATCGCTGGACAAAGTCGATGAGGAGTCATTATTAAATAAAACTCTACAATTCTGCCAAATAAAATTAAAAAGTTTGGAGCAGAATTGGGATGAGATCAATTGCTTATATCACAAGTTAGATCAGGAATTGGATACAGAGGAATTAGTAAACTGCTTCGAGATACAAGAGAGGCTAGAGGAGACGTTATTGATGTTAGCAACGAGCACCGTACCATCGCAAGAAACAGCAAATGGTCAAAAACCTCTAAATATAATGATGGAGTTGCCAAAAATTGAGCGTTGCAATTTCATGACTTGTTCAAGCAAATGATTCATGATCAACCTATCCCACCAGCACGGTTGCCACTTAAATAGAAATTGCATGACCAAAGCTGAAAATAAAAATGACCAATCGTACCAAAAAAGGACCAAAATAATTTTTGTCCGCAATGGTTTTTAACTTCCCATAGGAAGGAAGTTATTGTAATCGGTCCGATTTGTCGAATTGAAAATTTTGACCTCGACGTTTCAAGGTTCCTAGGGTCTAAATAAAAGATTTTCGGAGAGATGTACGTCCGTACGTTCGGGACGTTTTTTCGTCGTCCATAGCTCAAAAACCAGTAGAGATATATTTTTTTTATAAAAAAAAAACCTAAAAAAAACATTACTAAAAGTTGGTAAAAATTGATTTTCGACTCAAATATCTTTTCAAAAATTTAGGATATTGGCTTCAAGCTAATTTTATGTTATAAAAAATATTGCTCCTAACGTTTAGAAAAGTTTTGAGAAAGATCAAATTTATAGTCTTTTTTACAAAAAATAAAAACCTTAAAAAAAACAATACTAAAAAAATTTACTTTAAATATCTTTTCAAAAATTAAAAATATTGGCTTCAAACTAATTTTAGCTCACAGAAAATATTGTTTCCGACATTCCGTATTCTTTTTATATAAATTAAACAGTCATTTTTTTCATAAAAAAATAAAATCAACAAAAAATAGTACGCAAATGCTAATAAAATTGGTTTTCGACGAAAAATCTCGTTAACAAAAATAGATTTTGAAATCAAACTCGTATACAAAATATTGTTGGTAATTTTTAAGAATAATTCCACTGACAACTTTTTTAACAAAACACGAAAACCTACAAACCTTTTAAGCAAAACAAATCGACAGACGGAATGGGAAGTTATAAGTGTGGGTCGCATCCCAGTTTCTTTTTTTAAGATCACAATATGTTAACATTATGTCAGGAGATCGAATACTATCGCTAAAAAAATTCATATAAAATTAATTTATAAAAATGTTTTTGCAGAACAAAAGCTATTTTTTTTCTCATCTTGAAGCTCTTTGGCTAACATTATATTATTAATGGTATCAAAACTAAGTCTGCCTTTCGTTTTTATCAAAGTAAATTCAAAAAATTTCCTCAAGTTATAAACGAACTTACTTAAATTTTGAAAACAATATTCATTTAAAGCATTTTTATGATAACTGACCTATTCCAAAAATTCAGTGTGTGCATTCAATGATCGTGCATTTGTTATGGGATGCGTTCAATTAAATACATCTATGTACCGTTTACATTAGATGAAAATCATTTTAGGTAAGCATTTTATTTTTGAGAATGTAAAAGGAATAGAGTCGAGTTATTTTTTTTAATTTCTTGAAAAAGGGACCAAATGGAATAAGAAATGACCATGCGACCAAGTAAGAAAATAATGACCAAATTTGGTCGTAAACGACCAAACTGGCAACCGTGCCCACCAGCACAAAAATTATATTTCCTGAGGGCAAATGTTACAGGAAAGGCCCAGGAATTAATTCAAAATTTCAAGCCTACGGGTAGTAACTACGAGGTAGCTTGGGGCGTCCTTGTTGAACGCTTCAACAATAAAAGATTGTTGTTGACTGCACAATTAAACAAGTTATTGACAGAGAGAAAAAACTAAATGAGAGAACCAAATTTCCTCGTCTCCGTCTCTTCGAAACCTCTTACTCTCATTTTTTATAGCGTGTTGAATTCGTATCGGTGTATACATGTTTTCACCTCGGAGAAGAGTACACAAAAAAACCTCATTTCCGGGAAATGCGACATTTTTAATTTTCGTTTATTGATAGCCAAGAAGGCTATGTTTTTTAAAGTCTCATTATAATATTTGTAATTCTCATGAATTTTATTTTTAATTTTGCTAACATCGTCGTTTTTATATCTACAAAAATACTCCTATAACTCAAATTAATTCTAGGAAAACATTTTTGTTTGTCAATAAATACCGGAAGAAGTTATACCGCTAGTTCGTGGTGAATTTGTTTTTCTCTTCTCTTTCTCTGAGTTACAGATAGATGGCATTAACAACCTTCTCTGAGTTACAGATAGATGGCATTAACAACCAAAACAAGTAAGGATGTGTGCAGAAAGAGTATAACAAGGTTAAGGTTTTTTAGACTAGACTTTATTTGTATATTTGAACGAGTACATGTTTTTTTATAAATGAACATATGTTATGTTTATTTCAATAGTAATCCCTTAACTACTAACTTAACTACTGTATTATCTAAAATATACTGCATTGAATTATTTTACATTGAATTATAAAAGACGGAAATAATAAGGTTCTAGAGTTTACCAGGAATATTTATATAAAATATCCACATCTTCTGCAATTGCGGTATCAATCGATATTTTCTGGAACTTAGTAACATTTATTTGTCATGAATTACTCTTTCAGCTTTTTTATACACCAAAAAAATCAATTATGAAATTTGGCTGCGATAATAACTACTTGAACACAGCATTTTCATCAGGTTTAGCCCTTAACTTTGATTTGCATTTATTTATAAATAGCCTAAAACGTTTAGCAAACATCTATGAATAAGCCACAATGCACTTTCAGAAAAACTGTAGTTAGAACTTTCCCTCACAGATTTTTCCTTGTCGCTATATAACTGAAAGATAAGATATAAATATTTAGAACTGGAAAATTTATAAAAATGATGCATAAGACTTAAATTTTGGTTGAAGAACAAATTTGTATATTCTTTTCACAAAACCACTGACCCAGCTTATGTAGTTAAGCCTTTAAAAGCAACACACTAGCTTAGTGGAAGGCAGTAAGAATAGCTTATCACCTATTCACAAATCTTATGCAATGAAAATTGGCAGAAGTAACAAGTTGACGGTATTTTTATTTAGTCTCTACTTAAATCACTTATTTTCAGCATTTTGGAAATGTCGTGAGTAATGTAAAGAAAATTAACAACGAGTATAAACAAATAAAATAGGAATGGAAAAAAGAGATGAGTATATAAAAATGTTTTCAATGTTCCATGTTTACATTCTGTAACTCTCGTTTTCAATGTTCCTGCAACTCTCGCATCGACAAAATTAATTCGATAAACTCTGAAAATTGAAACAAATCGGAGTTTTTTTTGCCGGTCTGAGCGAAAATTAAACGCATAAACGCATAAACGCAGCTTATAATAAAAATAATACATACAAAACCCCTCAGAATAAAAATAATAGTTGTAGTGCTTTCAGAGTTTTATGTTTCTAGGTCCTATTTCTCATTGGACTGTTGCACCACCTAATTTATTCTACTTACTTAATGATTAAAACTGGCTTCAAATAACTAACTAATATTTATCTAAATGCGTAATTTAGAATTGTTTCTAAATCTTCATTGTTCTGGCACCTAACAAGAGTAATTAATTTCACTTCATATTCGAATGATATTACTCTCAAACGAACACAATGAGAGTACCAAAAAGTTGTTCATACACAATTTTGAATTTTCTTTGAACACCTCCGAACAGCTGACTACATCCGCCATTTTTCAAAGGTGGTCGCCATTTTTCAAAGGTGGTCGCCATTTTTAAAAGGTGGTGAGCAGAGAGAAAAGAGAGAAAAGTTTTTTCTCTCTTGTGGTGAGTATGTACACAAACTTGCATAAGTATTTGTTCCCCACATTTTTTTTATATGGAGTTACTACATATGCAAGTTGGTGGCCAAATCAAAGCTTGTAGGCAAAAAGAGAAAAACCGTCGAAGTTGGTTCTCTCTATTAGTTCTTTCTCGATGTTATTGATGCAGTCAGTTACTACAGCGACAACATCGAGAAAGAACTAATAGAGAGAACCAACTTCGACGGTTGCTCTCTTTTTGCCTACAAGCTGTGATTTGGCCACCAACTTGCATATGTATTAACTCCATATAAAAAAAATGTGGGGAACAAATACTTATGCAAGTTTGTGCACATACTCACCACGAGAGAGAAAAAACTTTTCTCTCTGCTCACCACCTTTTAAAAATGGCACCACCTTTGAAAAATGGCGGATGTAGCCAGCTGTTCAGAGGTGTTCAAAGAAAATTCAAAATTGTGTATGAACAACTTTTTGGTACTCTCATTGTGTTCGTTTGAGAGTAATATCATTCGAATATGAAGTGAAATTAATTACTCTTGTTAGGTGCCAGAACAATGAAGATTTAGAAACAATTCTAAATTACGCATTTAGATAAATATTAGTTAGTTATTTGAAGCCAGTTTTAATCATTAAGTAAGTAAAATAAATTATGTGGTGCAACACTCCAATGAGAATTAGGACCTAGAAACATAAAACTCTGAAAGCACTACAACTATTATTTGTATTATTAGCTGCGTTTATGCGTTTAATTTTCGCTCAGACCGTTGAAAGATGCAAAAAAAACTCGGATTTGTTTCAATTTTCAGAGTTTATCGACTTAATTTTGTCGATGCGAGAGTTGCAGGAACATTGAAAACGAGAGTTACAGAATGTAAACATGGAACATTGAAAACATTTTTATATACTCATCTCTTTTTTCCATTCCTATTTTATTTGTGTATACTCGTTGTTTATTTTCTTTACATTACTCACGACATTTCCATTCCAATATGCTGAAAATAAGTGATTTAAGTAGACACTAAATAAAAAGACCGTCAACTTGTTACTTCTGTTGCCAATTTCCATTGCATAAGATTTGTGAATAGGTGAGAAGCTATTCTTACTGCTTTCCACTAAGCTAGTGTGTTGCTTTGAAGGCTTAACTACATAAGCCGAAAAGTACTTTTGTATAAAAGTAAAAATATTTGTATTCTCGCTAGTTCAGTGGTTTTGTGAAAAGAATATACAACCAAAATTTAAGTCTTATGCATCATTTTTATAAGTTTTCTAGTTCTAACTATTTATATCTTATCTTTCAGTTATATAGCAACAAGGAAAAATCTGTCAGGGAATGCTCTAACTACAGTTTTTCTGAAAGTGCATTGTGGCTTATTCATAGATGTTTGCTAAACTTTTTAGGCTATTCATAAATAAATGCAAATCAAAGTTAAGGGCTAAACCTGAATGACTATAAACATAGAAAATGCTGTGTTCAAGTAATTATTATCGCAGCCAAATTTCATAATTGATTTTTTGGTGTATAAAAAAGCTGAAAAAATAATTCATGACAGATAAATGTTACGTTAACACTAAGTTCCAGAAAATATCGATTGATAAATTGCAGTAGATATGTATATTTTTTAAAAATATTCCCGGTAAACTGTAAAACTTTATTAATTCCGCCTTTTATAATTCAATGTAAAATAATTCAATGCAGTATATTTTAGATAATACAGTAGTTAAGTTATTAGTTAAGGTATTACTATTGAAATAAACATAACATACATTTATTAAAAACATGTACTCGTCCATATATACAAATAAAGTCTAATCTAAAAAGCCTTAACCTTGTTAAACACTTTCTGCACACATCCTTTCTTGTTTTGGTTGTTCCTGCCATCTATCTGTAACTCAGAGAAAAAGAAGAGAAAAACAAATTCACCACGAACTACCGGTTTAACTTCTTCTGTTATTTAATGACAAACAAAAATGTTTTGCTAGAATTAATTTGAATTATAGGAGTATTTTTGTTGATATAAAAACGACATGATGTTAGCAAAATTAAAAAAAAAAATGCATGAGAATTACAAATATTATAATAAGACTTTAAAAAACATAGCCTTCTTGGCTATCAATAAACAAAAATGAGAAATGTCGCATTTCCCGGAAATGATGTTTTTTTGTGTACTCTTCTCCGAGGTAAAAACACGTATACACCGATACGAATTCAACACGCTATAAAAAATGAGAGTAAGAGGTTTCGAAGAGACGGAGACGAGGAAATTTGGCTCTCTCATTTAGTTTTGTCTCTCTGCCGACAAGTTCCAGCTCACGAAGACTACACGACAACACGAAGGAGTGTTTGCAAGTTATCACCAACCTTAACGTTAACATTGAAAGCTGGGATCCGATAGTTGTGCATCTTCTATTGCAAAAATTGGACAGAGAGAGCAGGGAAAAATTTGAGTTCGCGATCAAGGATCCAAGAAGCATGTACATATGTCTCGAAAATGCCAAAAATGCAACATGCTCCACAACACGTTACTTCATCAGCAGAAAACACAAAAATCTCAAGTAATTAACAAGAGTCAGTGGGGTGATAAAACAACTTCAAGCAACACTCTACAGCAAGTAAACCAGGTAGTAAATAACGCAGCAGCACAAACTCATTTCCAGAAACGCCACGTATACTTGGCAACAGCAGTGGTCAATGTGATATCGTCGTGTGGTGTACGCGTCCCATGCAGAGCTCTTCTTGATTCTGGATCCCAATTAAACTTTGTGACAACATCGTTCGTTCAACAGTTGGGAATTAAGAAGTATCGCAAGGATATTCCTATCAGCGGAATAGGAGCACAAGAATGTAGGTCGGAGTCTGTGGCATCAATTACATTTGAATCCAGAACCTCGGCGTATGAAGCAACCATTGAAACAAACCTCATGTCCCGCATTAGTGACTAGCCAGGAAATTGACATTTCTCTGTGGAAAATTCCCAATGACATCGAGCTTGCAGATCCTTCATTCTGCAAAGCTAATCAAATTGAAATGCTGTTGGGAGCAGAACTTTTCTTTGATTTGTTTATACCTGGGGAATACAGGATTTAAAGATATCTACCAACTTTACGTAATACAAAGTTAGGTTGGTTTGTTGCGGGAAGCGCTTCAGCTTCAAATTCAAATTCTCATTGCCATATTGCAACAAAGCCATCGTTGACGTCGTTGGACAAACTTGTTCGCTCATTCTTTGAAACAGAAAGCCATGACGTTCCCATTAATACTGAGAGTGAGGAAGAACACCAGTAGGTAAGGGGATACTTTGGCCTGGGAATTCGGCGTAAGAAAGAGATAGCATTATGTTTGAGTGAGAGAGGTGATTAAGATAAAAATTCTTAAATTTTTAAATAGTTGTGGTTAACGTTTGCGGTTATAGTTTGAATATATATATATATATGTGTTTGTTGTTATTGTGGCGCGTGGATAGATGATAAGAAATGTTTAAATGTACCGCATGATGTATAATTTATGATTCATTGTAATTTGTGGTTTGTATTTTGTTTAATGGGTTTATATGTCTACATACATATGTGAGAAAAGAGGTCGGCAGCCTTTGTGGGTAGTGGGTGAGGCGCGTTGGTTGTGTATGGCTTATCAGTATTGATGTTTTGTGGTTAGGAGCGCGTGCCAGTGTGAGTTATAGAAATGTGAAATGGTGTTATCACAATATGTGTTTTTATGATTCATTGTAATTTGTGGTTTGTATTTTGTTTAATGGGTTTATATACCTACATACATATAGTGTCCCATAACAGCTCTGATATAGAGAACATTAATTGGGGGATGATGTTATCACAATATGTTTTTATGATTCATTGTAATTTGTGGTTTGTATTTTGTTTAATGGGTTTATATGCCTACATACATATAGTATCCCATTCTTTTTTTTTTCTAGTAAGAATACTTAAAGAATGTAAAAGAGAAAAAAATCTAATGTCCGCTGGAAACATATTTTTTCGGACGCGCAGCTGTTCTATATTTTGTCATAAATAGAAACTGTGGTTTCATAAAAATATGTATGGGAATTTCACAGATTAGATGTGCAAATGTTCTATATTTTGTCGTAAATAGAAATTGTGGTTTCATAAAAATATGTATGGGAATTTCACAGATTAAAGAAAATAATTCTGAGGGTTAAAATACTTAAAGAATGTAAAAAGAAAAAAACAAATATCCACTGGAAACATATTGTTTTTTTTTTTTTTGTGGGAAGTACTTCCGTTCTATATTTTGTTCTAAGTGGTTTCATAAAAATATTGACTTTAATTTGTTTTTATCAGAATTATTGAGGTTTTGAAATAATTAAAAGAATTTCAAATGTAGCAATCAAATATCCGTTTGACTAAAAAAAATTTTGTTAGAGTAACATTTTATCAAAAAAAAAAAACACATATAGAGATTAAGCTAAATGTCTATACTTTTTCGTAAGTATAAAACCAGGGTATACTCAACTATTGAATTCAGTCACTCTTGACAAAGTAAACAAGTGAAGTTAAACTTTCAAAAAAAAATTTTAAAACTAAAAAAAAAAATGTCTTCAATTTTAAACAAAATCAAAGCGAACTCTAAAATCGCTGTGACCAAAAAATTGGTCAGTATGAAAAAGCTGACCCTGAAAAAAAAATATGCGATTGTGGGTGCCAAGAGGTGCACCACGCGCTACGGTCAACAGCTTCGTGTCGAACTGAAGGATTGTTACGTCTTTTTACCGAAAAGGTGTGTCGACTCCTTCGGTGAGGAAGAAATACAGGAGCTGCCTAAACTTTGTTTGGAGGTCGTAGCTCCTCACGAATCAACCTTCGTGATAGACTTTCATGCAAAAGAAAGTAACAATACCACCACCACCACCAGCGATGACAACAACATCAACAACAACAGTATCAATGACAACAGTAGCAGCAGCAGTAACAGCAATAATTACAACAACACCAACAATCATAGAGAAGACGAGGAGGAGGTAATGAATCAACATGACTTTGTACAGTCACAGAAAAAATTGTTCTACAACTCTTTTTATTAAAAAAAAAAAAATGTTTTTTTTTTGTTAAAATAAAAAAAAATTAAATACAAATTTTTAAAAGTTTTTTTTCTATACCTGCTTGTTTGTTTGTTTCGCTTCTATTTCAAGCAATTAAGGTTTTTTGTTCACTTTCACTCTTTTCTTTTTCCCCATTTGTATAGCGATTTGAAATAATAGACGAAATAGTGACGAGGATTAAAAGGCTTGGTTTGAACGGAAGAAAAATCCAGTTCAAAATAAAACCTATTCCAGAAAATAGGGAGCCTACTTCATGGATAAGGGAAGGTTTGAACGGCATGTTCAAACATGCTTTGAAAGATCTGGATCCCCTTGATAAAGTGGGAATAACTTTTAGCGGAAAGAGTTTTTCCACTGAACGGGGTAGCGGTTGGATCAACTTTAAAGACTGTTCAGCCATTAAATTTAGCGACATTTGGGAGATGGTCAGTAGAATCTTCCAAAGTAATTCTACAGGACTGAGCACTGATGATTTCAATTTAAGTATAACATCCGTGAAGCTCCCTTCAGGTTCTGGAAAAAAAAGATCTATCATCTATAACACATTTGAAGAGGAATGCATCAAAAGAAAGGGTATTGTATCTGTACACAATACGGATAATTTGTGCTTGCCTCGAGCGCTAGTCGTTGGCAAAGCATATGCCGATAAAGAAAGTGTGTTAAACAAAAAAGCAATAAGAAGAGATATTGGAAAAATTCAAACAAAGAATGCCTTAAAACTAATTAATGAGGCACACATAAATATACCCCCTGAAGGGTGTGGCATTCCGGAATTAAAAATATTCCAACAACATTTAAAGGAATACAAAATAACGGTGTATAACCACGGAACAAGAGGACGTGATATCATATTTGAAGGTGATAATGATGAGAAAAAAAAAATCAATTTAATCTACCACAATAATCACTTTAATTTAATAACGTCCTTAGCTGCTGCATTCTGTTGCGGTTATTATTGCGAAGATTGCCATGTACCCTACAATATGAAGAGCAAACATAGGTGTCAAAAAACATGTCCACAATGTCAAAACACACCTCCGTGCCTGAAAATTGCAAAAGAAATTAATTGTGTAGATTGTAATCGAAATTTTAGAGGGAAAAACTGTTTCGACAAACACAAGGCAGTCAGCTCAAAAGGAAACAATATTTGTGAACAAGCTAAAAGATGCATACTATGTTTAAAAACATATAGTGGCAATCGAACTCATATCTGTGGCGAATACTACTGTAAATTATGTAGTAAGCACGTGGAAGAAGATCATTTGTGCTATATACTTCCCGATAGTAGATTACCTAGATGTAAAGACACTCTTTACATTTTTTATGATTTAGAGAGTCGTCAAGAGAGAGTTATCGGCGAAAAAATCATATCTATTGCAGATGATACTTATAATACTCAGGTGAAAATACATGAGCCTAATTTGTGTGTTTTTAAACAAAAGTGTTATGAATGTTTTGATATCCCAAATTTGGCCTTTTGTAATAAGTGCGGTCATTCATTGAACATTGTTCAGGAATCTGAAGAAGAAGGAAATATTATCCCCAAATTCTTAAAACATATTCTGAATGTTCGACAAAAATTTAAAAACGTCATTGTATTAGCACATAACGGACAATCTTATGACCATCAATTTATATTAAATTATATACTGAATGAAACAAATTTAAGTCCGGAATTAATCATGCGAGGCAGTAAAATAATATTAATGATAATAGGAAATATTAAGTTTATAGATTCCTTAAATTATTTCCCTATGGCTCTCTCTAAGCTACCGAAAACCTTCCAGCTATCGTCGGAATTGAAAAAAGGATATTTTCCTCATTTGTTCAATACAAGAGGAAATAGAAACTATATAGGGAAGTTACCAGCCTTAGAATTCTACAGTCCGAATACTATGAAAGCAGAAGAACTTGAAGTATTTTTAAAATGGTACGGAGAACATAAAAACGACATTTTTGAACTCCAACGTGAACTTTTAGAGTATTGCATCAGTGATGTCAATATCCTGACTGAGGCTTGTCTGAAGTTCAGACGTTTTTTTCTTATGGAAAGTAATATTGAGCCATTCTTAGAAGCTACGACTTCTTCATGCAATCTGGTGTACCGAAGAAATTTTCTACAGCCGAACACTATTGGGTTAATACCCAAAAATGGATACAGGTAAATTGTTATTTAAATGAATACAATATCTAAAATAAATGTTAAAACAAATGTGTTTTTTCTCAATATCAGGTGCGTCGATAATCAGTCAACGGAAGCAATTAAGTGGTTGATTTTGGAAGAGCAAAGTCGAAAAATCAACATAAAATATTTTGCTAAAGGACGTGAAGCCATAATTAACGGAGTTAAAGTCGATGGTTTCTGCGAAGAAAATAAACAAATTTTTGAGTTTCATGGATGCTACTATCACGGTCATCCTGCTTGTCTAAAACATAAACGAGACGATCCTCTATCTGATAAAGAACAATACGATACGTTGAATTACAGATACGAGAGAACGATGGCCAAAACAGCACGTTTGAGATCGTTTAATTATGAAGTGATCGAAAAGTGGAGTTGTGAATTTGAGACCCAACTAAGTTTTCTAAAAGATGAAGAGTTACATTTCTTAAACAATCACCCACTAGTACAGAATGCCCCGTTAAATCCACGAGATGGTTTCTTTGGAGGAAGAACTGGGAATACATTTAATTACTACAAGTGTAAGGAAGGTGAGCAACTAAAATACATTGATGTATGTTCACTATACCCTTGGGTATGTAAAAATGGGAAGTTTCCCATTGGACATCCAAAAATTCATACAAGTAATGATGATATTTGCTCTAATATGCAACTTGATGGCATCAATGGGCTCATTAAATGTAAAATTCTGCCACCAGAAAACTTATTTCACCCTGTCTTACCCCAAAAACAGAACAATAAACTAATGTTTTCATTGTGTAGAACCTGTAGCAGTGAAAAAACTAAGGAAAGAGTTTGTACCCATTCTGATGATCAGAGGGCCTTGTTAGGAACATGGGTGATTGACGAAGTAGTAAAAGCTATTGAAATGGGTTATAAGCTACTAACTATAATGGAAATTTGGGAATACGAAGTAATCCAATATAACCCTACTACAGGTTCTGAAGGATTATTTACCTCAATGATGAATAAATACCTTAAAATAAAGCAAGAAGCTTCAGGGTGGCCAAATATATGTTTATCTGAAGAGGATAAAAACAAATATATAACGGATTTTCTCGAGAAGGAAAAAATCAAGTTGGAATACTCCGAAATAACAGATAATCCTGGCAAGAGTTCACTTGCCAAGCTGATTTTAAATTCTTTTTGGGGTAAATTTGGACAAAGAGAAAATCAACAAAAAACCTGTATTATTAATAATCCTTCAGATTTGTTTGATTTGCTTACTCATCCATCTATAGAAGTTTCACAAATTCTACTAATTAATGAAAACAATATTGTGATAAGCTTCGAAATGAAAGAAGAAGCAGCTGAAACTCTATCAACTGTTAATGTTTCTATTGCCGCATATACCACAACTCAAGCTCGCCTGAAATTATATAGCTACTTAGAAAAACTCCAGGAAAGAGTTTTGTACTACCAAACTGATTCCGTTATTTATGTTTGTCGTCAAGGAGAATTCGATCCACCTACTGGAGAATTTATCGGTGATATGACAAACGAACTGGATTGCTATGGTCAAGGAAGTTACATTACCGAATTTGTAAGTGGTGGACCAAAAAATTATTATTAGAAAGTATACAGCACAAAGGATAAAAAAGAACACACTGTCTGTAAAGTGAAGGGTATCTTCCTCAATTATGAATCTTCCCAAAAAATTAATTTCGATTCAATAAAAGAATCGGTTTTAAATTCTTCTATACAAGAAGATTCTGAAGAAAGTATTGTCATAAAGTCTAACAATATACGACGTACCATAGAACATCAGGTAGTTACTGTAGAAGAAGTCAAGACATATAAACCAAGAGCTGAAAAACGTCAATTTTTCGACGATCACAGTTCTCTACCGTACGGGTATAAAAGAAAAAAACCCAACCCACCATCATCATCATCATCATCATAATAATCATTATAGTAATAAAAAGTCGCACTTTATGCAAATATTAAAATACAAAAAAAATTATTTAAAATTTTAAGCAAAAGTTTTTTGTTTTATTTGAAAATATTAATTACAATTTTTAGCTTCTTTAATGTATCTGCTCAAAAGATAAACATTCTGGAGTGCACATATTTTTCCATGATACCAACATTTCAAAGTTATATCTGGATAAATTCTTTTTAGTTCTTTTAAATTAGGACACTTATAGTTAAGATCTTCAAGGTTAATGACTTCAACATTTTCGTTATTAATAAGTTTTTGTAGCCAATGTTTCTTTACTTTACCCTTGACGTAAACAACATTTTTAATTTTTTTTCGAAGATATGACTTAACTTTGCAAAAATCTGTATCTCCTCCATCCCAGGTAAAACCATGATGATACTCACGCAACCAATGAGCTTGTCTTTTGAGGGGTGACGGAAGAAAGTTAGAGTGAAATGGTGGAGTAAGTATGAAATGTTGGTGATATCCATTAAAAAGCACAGCCATTTCCTTTAAGATAAACTCATTGTTCATTCCTCTAAAACCTTGAAAGTCTACAAAACAGGTATCCATGTTTAGATCTGTTCTAAGCAAATGCACTTTTTCTACTGAAAAAATATAGATTATGACACCAATTTAAATAAGTTTGTTAACTTCTCCAGTCAATGGATTGTACTCGATTATGCGATCATGAAGTATTAAACAATACATAGTTGTTGAAGCAGGAATCGAAGTTAATGTTTTAAGTTCAATTTTTACATCCACAGGACCCGTTTTGACTGACTCATTTTGATGAGAACAATCAATAACCAGAATTGGGGCGATATCTTTAAACTCTTGTCGCGATAAAAGTGGATTTGATTGTTGTTGATAATACGATTGTTGAAATTTACTATACATTTCATAGAGAATAGCATATCGATCCAGTTTATATTTAACATTTAAATCTTCGCGAGGGTAAGATTCGGAATTTAAATGTACTTTTACATTGCTCACATCACAATGATCAAATATGCTAGTATCTTTATTTCGTTGATTTTTTCTATCAGTTTGTAGAGCAATGATAATATATCTTGGTTTCTCAAGCTGACTTGAAGTTTTAACTGTCCATACATGATCAGTGGTGGTTGGTAGTGTTGGATATTCGTACATTTCCCAATTTCGAAAATGAATTTGAATTGGATTTGATTGTATTTGTTTCAATAATGTAAGTTTATTCGAATCAGATAAGGTAATGTGTGGTACTCTCCACTGCAGTTTAAAAATCGAAAGTTTTAATTCTTCGTTGTCTTTAGAAAAATAAGCATTCTCATTAGATCGAGTACGAATTAATATCAATTCATGTCTTGCATTTGTTATGATCCTCTTATAATCTTCAGCAAATCCTAACAGATATTTTAATTTTATACAAAAATTAAAAGTACCCGATGCAAGAGAAAAACTGCTACCCCCAGTCCATGATCCATTTTCCAAGCTCTTTTCGTTTAAAAAAATATAATTTTTTAAGGTCGATGTTATTCCCACATTTTTATTGTTGTCAATATTTACTCCATTCAGTTCATATTGTATTTCTTCAAAAAGAAAAGCCATTGCATTATTAGTTAATTTTCCTGCTGAAACAGTTCCATCTGCTTTTGTTAGACTCCCTTCTATATAAATATAGCTTTCACTAGGTAATATACATAAGTCTTGTTGTTGTATGGGAATACGTATTTCATCATGATTATGGATTGAAGGACTGAAGAAATGGTGAGTAACAATGGTACTCAAACTTAGATATGCTATTATCAAAGATGGGTCCTTGAGTAATATTTAATATATATATATATATACAATATTCATATTGTAAATTTATTTTAATTTGAATCCCAGTGACAGAAGATAGGCTTTATTTTCAGGTGATAACTTAGGTGTTGACAGTGTTGATGTTCGGGAAGAACTAGTTAAATGGTTACCTTTGATATCTGTAAAATAATTATTGTAGATTATCATTATTCTAATATTGGGGTTAAATGTAATCGAACAGTTATTCTTTCTCCTCTAAAATTTATTAAGTCTCCGTTCTGGTCCACTAGTTTTAATGTTATAGTACTTATTCGTTTGACATTCACAGGTAGATAGATGACATTTTTTGGAACTTCAATGATTTTATACCCTGACCCTGTTTCTGGTGAAAATTCATGTATTGTATGCATAGGAGTATTATTAAAATAAGAGCCAGTAATGATATTACACTCGACTCGTATTACATTTACCTTGTTTATGTCAACAGGTAAATCTGACAAATGAGTTTTTTTACCTTCGAGAACACGTTTACTGAAACCCAATAATTTTCCTATGGTTCTGTTCTTATTGAAATATATGTTCTCGTTGCATTGGATTTGACATTCCATTGTGTTATTATTTGCTTCTATTTTAATAATAATGGAGGAATTTCGCAATAATAATTATTCGGATATATATTCTGCAATAGCATCAATTTCATACGATCCTATTGGGATTTCAATTTCATATTCGCCCACATGAAACAAATTATTATTCGCATCAACATTCGGTATAGAGTTGTACGTGTGAAAATCAATCAATCCACAAACATAGTCTTTGTCCAAGTTCAACGGTGGAAAATATTCAGCTGATAGAAGGGAAGTTCTCCCACTCAGTGTAAGTGTCATTGCCATGATGATGAAAAACATAATGAAAGCCATTGTATATAAAACTCTTTATTTATTGAAAATAACATTCATATAAAAATCTTAAACATAAATGACCACAGTTAAAACAGTCATAATCTTGGTATTTTGTATAATTATAATTAATTTTTTCACCCAAATAATTAATAATTTCAATAGGAGGTTGAAGATTTCCAAAACTATCAAAATATTCAATTTGGTTGCCTTTTTTATAATACGCTACCCAGTGTGTTCCAGGGCCAATTGACGAGCCTAGATTTACAATTCCACACTCGTTTTTCAAAGGTTTAGTTTTTGGTAAATTATCTCTCATGAAAAATCCTCGAAAATTCGGAATGAATTTCCTTGCAAAATTTCTCAAATCAATTTCATTTAATGCACGATTGGGTAGCGAACTTAGAAGTTTTTTGGCTGTGGATTTAAATAAAGTCCAAACCCTTTTCTATAAGGTTTAAGGTATAAGCCTTGGCCTACTGCAATGGATTCCATTTGTTGATTATGACGCTTTTTCTCCTCTAAATCTTTTTTGGCAATGCTAATATCGTTGACAGCTTTTGCTACGCCTGCAGCACCTCCCGTTAAAGCTCCAAGAGCTGAAAGTCCAGCAAACAACGGTATAAGAAATGGAATTACACCACCAATTTTCGGTACAGAAATAACTCTGGGTGTCTTAATGTTATTACTGTTTTTTCTTACTGTTTTCTTAGCAGATGATATGGCTATTTGGATTGCCTTTTCCAGATTGAAGGGTTTTTTACGCTTAATATTATTTCCAATAACTGTTATTATTTTTCTAAATGAGAGTTGCTTAGCATTTTTATCTAAATTTGACTTATTGTCGTTTTCTTTTTTATTTTTCGCTTTTTTCTTAGGCTTTTTGTCTTTATTCTTAGAACAACCCATACCGAATTTTGTTTTTGCCTTCAAAAGATTGGTAACCAATAGTGCGTTTGCCTTTTCACCTATACTAACGTCTCCGGATTGAACTTGTTGCCAAGCTTTTTCAGTTAAAATCCTATCGGCAATGTGTCGATCAGATGTATTTTTAAATTTAGAATAAGATATATCGTGTTCCTTGCACGCTTGATCAAGCAAATTAATTCCCGGATCCCCTCGAGCTAGACGTTGTCGGAGTTTTGTTCCAGGTCCACAGTATTGATAACCAGGTAAATGTAGTTCAAGAGGTAGTTTGTTTATTAAAGTATTTAATAAACCTTTTCCTTTCACAATGTTTCGTCGACTGATAGATTTTTTGGAATAATCAATCATTTTAAAATGATTATCTTAGCGTAAGAATGGTTGGATGTCATATGACACTTTTAAAATATAAACTTGTCATTTATAGGAAATCATTTAGTTTTAATAACTATGCGTTTCGTTAAACAACAATGTCAGTTACCAGTAATAAATACGGAACTGGCTAACAATATTGAAAGAAAAAAACATGGTAAACTATTCCCTCATAGTATAAGAGGGTTAATTACTGGTCCCTCAAATTGCGGAAAAACAAATGTCATGATGAGTTTGTTACAACATCCAAATGGATTAAAATTTGAAAATATCTATATATATTCTAAATCCTTACATCAGCCAAAGTATGAGTTTTTACGAAAAGCCATAAAACCTATTAAAAATATGGGTTTCTTCACTTTTGCCAATAACAGTTAAACAGCTAAACCAAATTCTATATTTATTTTTGACGATATTGCCTGTGAAAAACAAGACACAGGTCGAGTTTACTTCAGTATGGGACGGCATCATCATATTGATAGTTTTTACTTATGCCAAACTTATACAAGAATACCCAAACACTTAATTCGAGACAATGCGAATTTACTAATCATCTTCAAACAGGACGATATGAATCTAAAACATATATATAATGATCATGTTAATTCAGATATGACATTTAATACATTCCGAATAGTTTGTGCAGAATGTTGGAAGACAAATTACGGATTTGTGGTAATTGACAAGGATAGTCCTTTGAATGAAGGTCGTTATAGAAAAGGCTTTGACTGTTTTCTTAAGTTATAAAACAAATAACACCTTTGATTTAATACCATATGTATAGAAATGTTCTATGAGAACAGTACAGAGCAGTATAGCGAGCAGATAGTAGCAGTAAAAAGCAGTTCCACACAGATTGAGACCCAGTATTCTTCAGTTAAGACCAGTAATCTCAATATCAAATTCAGTTTAAAAACTTTTGAACAATTCTTTCAACAACTTCGAAACTTATTAACCACTTGCCTCTGTAGGAAGAAATAAATGTTTACATTATGATGAATATAGATGTAAAACTAACAAAGGAATTAATTAAAACTACAGATGCTCTACGAAAGAAATACAAAGCTCTTAAGATCGGTAGGGAAGCTTACGAAACTCAAATTGAAGAAACTCTTAAACCTCTTACGAAACCACTAAACGAATTAGTAAAAAAATCAAATATCAAACAAGATCAACATAACCTTATAAATGGTCCTTTAAAGAAAATAAAACTCAATTTTGAACATCCTCAATCACAAGAAAATGATTATGATAAGAAGAAGAAACATTTTCATGAAGAATTCACAACCCCCAAAACTTCTATTGATGATGATGATGATGATTCACCAATTTTTTCCGTCGATAGTAATACTACTCCAAAAAGAACAAAGAACAAGTCAAGTCATAGTAGCTTTGCAGAACGCTTGTCACAAGAACAATTTCATGACACACCTAAAAAATATATAGATTTATTTCTAAATAATTCCAACACCCTTGATAAAACGTATGGTGTACATTCAAAAGATGGAAAAATGTACATCGGTAATAGTGAGTTAAACCTTATCGGAAAAGATATAGAAATTAAAAATAAAACCTTCGAAGGAACAAATGGGTTATATGAGCTTATATTTAAGAAAAACCCTGATAAACAAGTTTACACCAATGAAGATTTGAAAAACTACAGGACTATATTACATGACACTAATGCTCATAGAATTGATCATAATTCACAGAGACAAGTACACGGCAATAGAGGTTATAAGTATAAAAAAATTATAAGTAAATTATTCGGATTAAGAACAAATACTTCTAATACTCCATCGCCATCATCTTAAACACTACAAATACCTTCAGGAAGTGGAATAATGCAATTATCAAATTTGAAAAAAGACTATATATTTTGGGATAATCCCAATGAACTAGTAGATCGATTGAGACTTCTTATTGGTTCACAACAAGCTGGACACAACAATCACTCTAACGAAATTATTTCAATCATTGAAGAACTTAAAGAAGCCAATATTATCGAATAATAATAAAAAAAAGATGAGTGTTGATAAATTTGGTCGTTTCTCAAATAGAACCCCACCCAGAGGACCAAGAGGAAAACAAGGAGAGCAGGGACCACCAGGTGTACAGGGAGAGCGAGGTTTGCCTGGACCAGCTGGAGAGGGATTCCTCAAAACAGAAAGCGGAGATTACAACATACACTTTAAACGGTTAAAAAATGTTCAAGAACCACAAGAACAGGAAGACGCTGCTACCAAAAAATATGTTGATGAAACATACGAACAACTTAAAGAATACATCCAATATGGAGTAGTTGAAAAATTTGAGAAACTACTGTTTGACACAATTGATAATAAGAAAAAAAATCTGAAAATGAAAATTGAAGACAATTCTATTAATTATTAAAACTTAAAAACAGTCATTATATAACTTTAGTCTTTAATCTATCTCCTCAGTGTGGAGAACTCAATCATTATGTCTAACATAGATTTTTTATTAATTTTTGATGAAATTCTACAGTTTCTGAAAACAAATCATCATAATATACTGGAAGAACATCATGAAGAGCTTTTGAATTGTGTAATCTTTTTGAAAAGATTTATGAATGTATCTACTACAACATCAAAACATGGATGTCATTTCGATAACTGCCCATGGTCTTCAAACTTATGCAAAAATGGTCCAGATACATGCGCATGTTACATGCTTGAAAATAGACTGTTGAAAATAAAAAAACTGATGTCTTTGTATAAAAGATTGAAATAGTATGACTTAAACTTGTAGTTATTATATAGAAATATTTTTAATTAATAAAATGCATGAACAAATACTTTGTTTTTATCATTCAATAAAAAGATGAGTCAGAGAAACGTTGTTGAAGAACTACATAAGCCTGCTCGAAGGAATTTTCCAAAAAGACGAGTAATTATTAAGGGTCTAGATGATTTATGGCAAGCCGACCTAGTCGAGATGGTTGTGTATTCACCCGAAAACGAAAATTATCGATATCTTCTCACAGTTGTTGATACATTTTCTAAATTTGCTTGGACGGCTCCTATTAAAAATAAAACAGGATCGAGTGTCACTCAGGCTATGGAATATATATTTAATAAAGGTCGTCACCCAAAAAATTTACAAACAGATGATGGCAAAGAGTTTTTCAATGCATCGTTTCAAAAACTTATAAAAAAGTTTCAAATCAATCATTACTCTACATTTAGTGTTCTCAAAGCTTCCATTGTTGAACGATTTAATCGTACCTTGAAAACTTGGATGTGGAAAGAATACAATAATTCCAAACATCGTACGATAAATATGAAACCATCTGAAGTCAATGCTGCAAATGAAAAAATATTACTCTCCAAGATCTATAATCACATCAAAATACATATTACTCCAAAGTTTAAAACCGGGGATTTTGTCAGAATTAGTAAATACAAACATGTTTTCGATAAAGGATACACACCGAATTGGACCACAGAAATCTTTAAGATAGCCAAAGTGCAACGCTCAAATCCAATAACGTACCTATTGGAAGATCACCAAGGACATCCCATTAAAGGAGGGTTTTATGAGCTTGAACTACAGAAAACTAAGTTCCCCGATACATATCTAGTCGAGGAAGTACTTCAAAGGAAAAAAGATCGATTATTTGTTAAATGGCTCGGCTTTTCATCCGATCACAACTCTTGGATTCCTTTACCTAAAATTAATAAATAAGACACATCTTTTTTTTTGTAATTTTTTTTTTTAATAAAAATCTTTATTGATTATACAATTATACATTTTTATTTTTTATTTTTTATTTACGTTTTTAGGTTTAAAAACGTAATAACTGAGGTTGGTAGGGGGCTTACATCGAACCCCCCTTTATTAGCTTTTATCAGCATTGAATAGAGCAGGTGGGCCACTGCTCTAAGATCATCAACGCTGGTAGTGTCCAAACTACCGATCTCCTCCCAGGCGGCATCCTGCATTGGCAGCTATACTGCCTTACCCATTCTTTCATCTCTAATGAAATTTTTGACTGCTGATGTTCCATAGTAGTTTTTTCTAACAGCGATTTTGTTTTAAAATTGAAGACTTTTTTTGAGTGACTGAATTCAATAGTTGAGTATACCCTGGTTTTATACTTACGAAAAAGTATAGACATTTAGCTTAATCTCTATATGTGTTTTTTTTTTTTTTGATAAAATGTTACTCTAACAAAATTTTTTTTAGTCAAACGGATATTTGATTGCTACATTTGAAATTCTTTTAATTATTTCAAAACCTCAATAATTCTGATAAAAACAAATTAAAGTCAATATTTTTATGAAACCACTTAGAAAAAAATATAGAACGGAAGTACTTCCCACAAAAAAAAAACAATATGTTTCCAGTGGATATTTGTTTTTTTCTTTTTACATTCTTTAAGTATTTTAACCCTCAGAATTATTTTCTTTAATCTGTGAAATTCCCATACATATTTTTATGAAACCACAATTTCTATTTACGACAAAATATAGAACATTTGCACATCTAATCTGTGAAATTCCCATACATATTTTTATGAAACCACAGTTTCTATTTATGACAAAATATAGAACAGCTGCGCGTCCGAAAAAATATGTTTCCAGCGGACATTAGATTTTTTTCTCTTTTACATTCTTTAAGTATTCTTACTAGAAAAAAAAAGAATGGGATACTATATGTATGTAGGCATATAAACCCATTAAACAAAATACAAACCACAAATTACAATGAATCATAAAAACATATTGTGATAACATCATCCCCCAATTAATGTTCTCTATATCAGAGCTGTTATGGGACACTATATGTATGTAGGCATATAAACCCATTAAACAAAATACAAACCACAAATTACAATGAATCATAAAAAAACATATTGTGATAACACCATTTCACATTTCTATAACTCACACTGGCACGCGCTCCTAACCACAAAACATCAATACTGATAAGCCATACACAACCAACGCGCCTCACCCACTACCCACAAAGGCTGCCGACCTCTTTTCTCACATATGTATGTAGACATATAAACCCATTAAACAAAATACAAACCACAAATTACAATGAATCATAAATTATACATCATGCGGTACATTTAAACATTTCTTATCATCTATCCACGCGCCACAATAACAACAAACACATATATATATATATATTCAAACTATAACCGCAAACGTTAACCACAACTATTTAAAAATTTAAGAATTTTTATCTTAATCACCTCTCTCACTCAAACATAGTGCTATCTCTTTCTTACGCCGAATTCCCAGGCCAAAATATCCCCTTACCTACTAACACCAGTGCGAAGAACATTTCAAGAAGAACACAACATTAAATTCTGAAGGTAAATTTGTTGTTAAATTACCATTTAAAGAAGATCCTATCATATCTTTAGGGGACTCTCTGTCATCAGCACGAAAAAGGTTTTTTCATTAGAAAACAAATTGAACAAGGATGAAGAACTTAAAAAATCCTACATCAGCTTCATGCAAGAATATGAAGCATTAGGTCACATGACACCATTAAAAAAGGGTAATATTTCAAGGGTACACTATGTCATACCTCATCATTGCGTCATGAAACCCGAAAGTTCATCAACAACATTGAAGGTAGTTTTTGATGCATCAGCCAAAACAACTTCTGGCCTCTCACTTAATGATATACTTATGGTGGGGCCAACAGTTCAACCGGATCTATTTTGAATAGTGCTAAAATTTCGGGATGCATCGATATGTCTTTACTGCAGACATAACAAAGATGTATCGCCAGGTTTTATTGAGAGAAGAAGATCAAGCCTTCCAACTTATTTTTTGGAGATCAAAAACCGATATGCCATTGCAGCTTAATAAATTAAACACCGACACCTATGGCACAGCGTCTGCATCCTATTTAGCAACCAGATGTCTTGATAAACTAGCAGATGACAAACAAGATAAATTTTATAGAGCTTCACAAGCCGTTAAAAACAATGTTTACGTAAATGATTGTTTGGCCGGTGCAGACAGCATTGATGACGCTCACGAGTTACTCAATGAGATTATTTCTTTACTCAAGGCAGGTAACTTTGAATTAAAAACGTTTTGTGCCAATAATCCCATGATTTTAAAAGAAATTGCTGAAGACGATAAAGAAAAATTAGTAACATTCCATCAGTCTGAGATTATTAAAACTTTAGGATTAATATGGGATCCTTCACAAGATGTTTTCAAATTCAGCTTTAATGACGAAAAGATAAGTAAAATAAACATACAGATAACAAAACGAACAGTTTTGGCCGATCTAGTAAGACTTTTCGATCCTCTTGGTTTACTCGGACCAGTAATAGTGATTGGTAAGCTATTCCTACAAGAGTTGTGGAAATTAAACATGACTTGGGATAATAAGCTTCATATTGAAAAGGCTCAAAAGTGGATAAATTACATTTGTCAATTTTCAGATTTGAGCAAGTTAAATATTCCACGATATGTCCTTCGTCCTTCCGCCAAAACAATTGATCTTCATGCCTTTTCGGATAGCAGTTTAAATGCATTCGGATCATGTGTGTACTTAAGATGTTGAAAACAACAAAAGCTTTTGCCAACTTCTATGCTCAAAATCAAGAGTAGTGCCGTTAAAGACCATCAGCATAGCCCGCCTGGAACTACAAGCAGCAGTCCTAATGGTGGAATTAGTGGATAGACTAATTCAAATTCTTCCAAAAAAAAATTGACAAAGTATGCTACTATACAGATTCAACGACCGTTTTAGCTTGGCTTAAATCACCTTCTTACACCTGGGAGACTTATGTTGCAAATAGAGATGCAAAAATTCAATCACTTTCACAGTTTCATCAATGGCAATTCATCAAGGGCCAACTCAATCCTGCGGATTTGGTGTCAAGAGGATCAAGAATAGAAGGACTACTCAAATCACCAATATGGTTTCAAGGTCCGGAATTTCTAAGAAAAGGGGAACCAAGTCCTTTCACTGAATACGAGTTTCCAGAGGTGATTCCAGAAAGACGCAAGAAGAAATCAGTTTTGTCAGCAGCAATTCAAAGCTTGATACAAAACATTAATTACAGAAACACATTTTTCACATTACGAAAAAATTTTTCATTTTGTTATAGATTCTACTGTAAATGTAGAAGACCAAAGAACTACGAAATGCAGGTCACCTAACTGTCAATGAGTTAAAAGAAGGAACTCGATTGATTTATGGTTGACACTCAAAGAGTGTCATTTCCAAAAGACTATCGTGCCTTAGAAGGAAGAAAGCTTGTAATTAAAAGTTCATCTATAGCACCGCTTACTCCCTATTTTGATGCTAAAACTAAACTAACTCGAGTCGGAGGAAGATTGGCAAACGCGAACATCTCTTCAGATGCTAAGCATCAAATTTTAATGCCACAAAATAATGTATTAACTAAATTGATTTTGACAGATTTACATCGTAGACATATGCACGCTTCACATAGAGCGTTAATAGCCATCTCCAGACAACAATATTGGATATTAGGTGTTGGACATGCAGCTCGACAAGTCATTAGTCGATGCGTCATATGCTTTAGAGCGAAGCCAAAATTCATCAACCAATTGATGGGAAATATGCCTCCAGAAAGGGTGAATGTATCGAGGTCTTTTTATTTTTTTATTTAGCTATTTTCGTTTGCTTTTCAACTAAAGCTGTACATATAGAAGTAGTTGGAGATTTGTCTTCTCAATCATTTCTCTTCGCTCTAAAAAGATTTATAGGAAGGCGAGGAATTTGCCACACAATATTTTGTGACAATGCAACAAATTTTGTTGGTGCTAAGAATGATTTAGCAGAGCTAAAAAAAGTTTTCAATTCAAGAAGAATACAATCAAGAATACATTGCCTGGAAGAAGGTATAAAATGGATAAATATACCACCTCGTTCTCGTTCTCCTCACTTTGGAAGCTTGTGGGAAGCAGCTGTAAAATCTGCAAAGACGCTTGTCGTTCGTCATCTGGGCGAAGCTTCATTGACATATGAGCAGTTGCTAACTGTGGCCATACAAATAGAAGCAATATTGAACTCTCGGCCGCTGACACCATTGTCATCTGATCCAAACGATTTCGAAGCTCTTACACCAGGGCACTTCTTAATAGGAAGTCCTCTTACGGCCATAGCAGAACCAGATGTGACAGACTGCAAAATGAGCAGCCTAAACAAATTTCGACAAAAACAGCAAATACAACAGCACTTTTGGAAAAGGTGGTCGGAGGAATATTTACATCTTATGCAACAAAGACTTAAATGGAAAACTGAGTCAAATAATCTTAAAAATGACACATTGGTGCTAATCAAAGAAGAAAATATTCCTCCTATGCGCTGGAAACTTGGTCGAGTGGTTGAGACATTCAAGGGAAGTGATGGTAAAGTACGCATAGCTAACATAAAAACTAAAGCTGGAACGTACCAACGAGCGATTCATAATCTTTGTCCACTTCCAATCGATGAACCAGATTAAAAAGAAAAACAAACAAACTGCACCATTCCAGATTATGAAGAAAAAAATCCTCATCAAACAAGAGTTTTGAGATCAAGAAATCCAACAAAAATAACATTACTTTCAGTATTGTTTTTGGTACTTATGATGATACCCACATCCTTGTGTCACTTACGAACACAGGAGCAAGTAAATATAAGCAAACTTGATGATGGTGTTGGTATATACTTTGAAGATGTTGGCAGAATTCGCACGGTAAACACGTATTGGAAAATATTTGTCTATTACAATCTGACAACGTACTGGCAAGAGTTTAATGAGCTTCAAACATATGTTAACAAAATGCAAGACTTATGCACAAAAGAAATAACTCTTCAGATGTACTATATACCAATAATAGAGACCATACGAAGCAGGATCGTTGTTATCGAGCATAACAATGAATTGCTTTAAAACTACCATGCACCAAAATATGAAAGAACCAGGATAGCAAGATCACCCTTTGACTTTGTGGGGACGTTGGCGCATAGTTTGTTTGGTATACTTGATCAAGAAAGTGCTGATAGAATACAAGTTCAAATCGGTAACGCTTACAAAAATGAAGATCATTTGATTGAACTTTTGAAAAAAACAAAGTTCGATTGCAGATGCTACTTCTAATATTTTAAAGCGAAATCACCTTCAAGTTCAAGAGCAGTTTAAGGGTTTAAATGAACACCTTCAAAATACCATGGCAATTATAAGCAAGAAAAACAAAATTAACGAGGTACGACAAAATCTTGGATCTTTGACATCATATCTTATTCTTGTTCTGACAAATTTTGAGCATGTACAAGATCTACTTTTAGATGTTCTATTAGATTTGAATCATGGAAATATAAATCCACAACTTATAACCCCTCTTCAATTAAGTGAGCAGCTAAAACTTGTGAGAAGCAATTTACCTTCCTATTTAACATTGCCAGAAGGTTCTGTCATTGACATGTACAAGATGTCAATAGTTAAAGGGCGCTGTTAAAATGATTCAATTGTGTTTGAAATGCTATTGCCACTGACGGATGCTGAAGAATTTCAACTTTTTAATCTTCTTAGTGTTCCTATAATTCACAGAAACAACACGTTAATGGTAGAAACATCTGCTCAGTATATAGCTGTGTCATTGCCCAGAGATAGATATTTCCTAGTAAGTGATTTGGAGCTGGGAGCATGCAAACGATTGGTGTCCAAGAAATACATGTGCAACCAAGTTCATCCAACTATTATTCAGCAATGGAGTTCCGAGATATGCGAAATAGTACTACTCAACCATAAGGAGGAGAGCTTTAAGAAATGCATCTTAAGGGCAACACCTACCAAAAATGTTTGGATGGGACTTAAATCATCTAATAGCTGGATTTTCTCTTTCCCATCAAAAATGTCTGGACATTTGATTTGCGGTGATCAAAGTAACGCTGTTACTTTGATTGGAAATGGGCTTCTGGAATTCAAAAAACCTTGTGTTTTACAATTGCCCAACATTGTCATCAAAGGTAAAATAAATTTCGAAAGCAAAATAACGTCACCTTTTATTCCCAGCGCCAATGCAAGCAGTTGGATCAATAATCAAGAACCAACAACAATGAAGCCAGAAACCCACAGTGAAGAATATCACATTGACCTATCCGAGTTTGATGATCTAAAGACAAAAATCAAGGATGTTATGGAGAAATCCAAGGAACTGCCGGCCCCCACTGACATCAACTTACATGATTATCACCACTATGGAAGCAGTCTTCTTCTATTGGTATGCATGATTGGGATCCTCTAGACTCTTTTTCGTCGAACAAGAAGACCAACTCCAATGCCAAGAACTTTTGAGGTCAACGTTTAGACTTAAGTTAATAATTAATTATATAATTTTATTTAGAGAGTTAAGAACCCTCAAAGGGCGGGAGTATGTTCAAATTTCACTTTTAATTTAATTTCATATTTGCTCAAGTAACAAAATAATGATTTTTTTTGCTACCAATTCATGCAAGCGTGTGACCATTTGAAATTTTTGTAGTTCACGGTTCTCGTGTTCATTTTGTATATTGACATTTTTCATCTATACTCACGCTTGCATATTATTACATAGTGTAGTAGTTATACATATGTATGTGAAGATATCGCATGCTATCAGTGTCTATCGTTATATTGTCATTATATAAAATACCTTAAACCGAACGTTATTCTTGGTTTATATAATATCCCCTACCGATCGTTATTTCTGTTATTATATACTATTCTCTCTTCCTCTTTGTTTAAAATATTGTTCACCCTAGTCTTAAGAATAAAGTTTGAATAAAAGTCAGTTGAAATTTGGAAGCCAAGGAGTTAAGACGTTTTTTATTTTAAGTCAACTGAATAGTCTATTATAATTTTCAGAAGTGGGATAAGAATATCCGTTTATTGCCCATCGCGTCAATTATTTAATTAGAAAAACAATTTAAATTGTGCGCCAATAAGTTTTTTTTTGTTGTTGTTTGTTGCCTTTTTCTCGCCTTGTTATACGGCACGAGACAAGCGTCAGTTCATCGGCTGTGTCAAAAACACTCTATATGAAGATATAAATCCTTCGTACGTATCACCCTTCAAAACCCATTTGTTTACATTGTTGTATTTGTAATGTGGAAGAATTCAACGAGTAAAATTGACGTGTTTTCACGCATACATAGACACATTTACTGAGTTTTTAGGGGAAATTTCATAAATTAGAGGAGAAATTACACGAACACTAAGAAATACTTTATGAGGCCAGTTTCCCGTTTAGCTTGTAGGCAAACCAATATGGCTACCGAGGATTTATATCTTTACTAGAGTGTTTTTGGGCTGTGTATATAACACAAAACAACCACCAAAAGTACACACACTCCCAAAGAAAAAAAGAGGAGACACATTTACTGTGCGGAATATTTAGTAATTTTTTCCCATTTAGTTCTTTGTTCTAGTCATCGAGAAAGAACTAATAGAGAGAACCAACTTCGACGGTTGCTCTCTTTTTGCCTACAAGCTGTGATTTGGCCACCAACTTGCATATGTATTAACTCCATATAAAAAAAATGTGGGGAACAAATACTTATGCAAGTTTGTGCACATACTCACCACGAGAGAGAAAAAAATTGTCTCTCTTTTCTCTCTGCTCACCACCTTTTAAAAATGGCGACCACCTTTGAAAAATGGCGGATGTAGTCAGCTGTTCAGAGGTGTTCAAAGAAAATTCAAAATTGTGTATGAACAACTTTTTGGTACTCTCATTGTGTTCGTTTGAGAGTAATATCATTCGAATATGAAGTGAAATTAATTACTCTTGTTAGGTGCCAGAACAATGAAGATTTAGAAACAATTCTAAATTACGCATTTAATAAAATAAATATTTGTTAGTTATTTGAAGCCAGTTTTAATCATTAAGTAAGTAAAATAAATTATGTGGTGCAACAGTCCAATGAGAATTAGGACCTAGAAACATAAAACTCTGAAAGCACTACAACTATTATTTGTATTATTAGCTGCTTTTATGCGTTTAATTTTCGCTCAGACCGTTGAAAGATGCAAAAAAAGCTGAGATTTGTTTCAATTTTCAGAGTTTATCGACTTAATTTTGTCGATGCGAGAGTTGCAGGAACATTGAAAACTAGAGTTACAGAATGTAAACATGGAACATTGAAAACATTTTTATGTACTCATCTCTTTTTTCCATTCCTATTTTATTTGTGTGTACTCGTTGTTTATTTTCTTTACATTACTCACGACATTTCCAAAATGCTGAAAATAAGTGATTTAAGTAGACACTAAATAAAAAGGCCGTCAACTTGTTACTTCTGTTGCCAATTTTCATTGCATAAGATTTGTGAATAGGTGATAAGCTACTGCTTTACCCTAAGGTAGTGTGTTGCTTTTAAAGGCTTAACTACATAAGCCGAAAAGTACTTTTGTACAAAAGTAAAAATATTTGTATTCTCGCTAGTTCAGTGGTTTTGTGAAAAGAATATACAAATTTGTTCTTCAACCAAAATTTAAGTCTCATGCATCATTTTTATAAGTTTTCCAGTTCTAACTATTTATATCTTATCTTTCAGTTATATAGCGACAAGGAAAAATCTGTCAGGGAAAGTTCTAACTACAGTTTTTCTGAAAGTGCATTGTGGCTTATTCATAGATGTTTGCTAAACTTTTTAGACTATTCATAAATAAATGAAAATCAAAGTTAAGGGCTAAACCTGAATAACTATAAACATATAGAAAATGCTGTGTTCAAGTAATTATTATCACAGCCAAATTTTATAATTGATTTTTATGGTGTATACAAAAGTTGAAAAGGTAATTCATGACAAATAAATGTTACGTTAACACTAAGTTTAAGAAAATATCGATTGATACCGCAATTGCAGAAGATATGGATATTTTATATAAATATTCCCGGTAAACTATAGAACTTTATTATTTCCGCCTTTTATAATTCAATGTAAAATAATTCAATGCAGTATATTTTAGATAATACAGTAGTTAAGTTAATAGTTAAGGTATTACTATTGGAATAAACATAACATTCATTTATGAAAAACATGTACTCGTTCATATATACAAGTAAAGTCTAATCTAAAAAGCCTTAACCTTGTTAAGTTGTTACTTGTTCTTGTTTTGGTTGTTACTGCCATCTATCTGTAACTTAGAGAAAAAGAAGGGAAAAACAAATTCACCACGAACTACCGGTATAACTTCTTCCGTTATTTATTATTTATTATTATTTTAGTTACTTTTTCCAAAGTAATCGTTACTTTTGAATGATTACTTTAAAAAAAAAAATACGTGAATTAGGCACGAAGAGGACAACATTTTTTTTTTGAGATATTGCAAGGTCATAGGGAGATTTTGATTAAACCTGAAACAGGAATCTAAATCAATGTTTTTTGGGTGTGTGTAAGTATGTTTGTATGTTTGCACGTACGTTTGGGACACATTTTTTCATCGGCCATTTCTCAAGATATCTAAAACTATTACAATATCATTCCTTTTTGATTTATTTACTTTAAGTTACTTTTGGATTTAATACTTTTACTTACTTTTGGATTTAAATTTTTTAAGATATTTCTGGATTTGATTATTCTAGTATTTGTTACGGAATACCTCTAAATGATATTGAAACTGATTACGATTACGAAATAATTTTATGGAAATGAAATATTGGAAAAGACAGTAGTTGAAGAAGAGTTTCTGGATTTTTGCATACTGTTAATATTTTTTGTATTTATATATACAAAGATAAGGTTTATTAATAAAAATACGTCGTCTTTCGTCTTTGGTGGTATGACAATTCACAATACATATAATTTAATTGTGGCCTACAATTTTAGGTCCAAGTGATTAATATTGACAAGTCTACTTATTTACCAAAAGCATCATTGCAAAATCTAAACCCGTTAAGCGCCGCTGTAGTCTATCTTCTACATTTTCAAATCAAACTGACCAATATTCGCAAAATATATTGCTGTTATGCCGAAAATAAATGGGATCTAGTCTCAAATTCTAAAATAAATTCATTTCATAAGAAATCCGAAAATTGTATTTAATACATTTCAGCTGAATTGAATAAATTATTGACAACGAGCTCAAATCTTGAAAATACTTAAGTTTCTCATATTCCATAAAAGAAACATTTTTAGGGTTTTGGAAAATAATACCAGATCATTGCCCAATATGTCTTTAAAACTTTGTTTCAGAACTATTCATTCGTCGATTACATAATTTGGCTATCAAATTGAATTGAAAAGTAATACAAAACTCAATACAAGTTTTTTCTTCTGATCGTTACAACTGGTTCTTGTCTATTTTAATTCTACTTTTTGAATTCCTGGTTTAATTACGCAGCGCTCATTAATCATATTTCCTATGGAGTTTTCCATGGGTAAATTCAGATTACCGTCAAAAATTGTTTTTTTTTTCGTGTCGCGATTGGAACACGATTGGAACTATTTTTTTTTTTTTTCAATTTATTAGTGCAACTTCGTGTACTTATTAACGAGTGCGGTAGAGCAAGAGCTGTCAAATTTCCAGCTAAACGTTTTTTTATAGCTGCATTAGTATTAGTGCAAAAAGGGGTAAATTTACCTTAAAATCTAAATCTTAAAACAAAAATAAATCAATTTATATTTCCCCATAGAATTCAAAAACGGTACATTTCTGTTTTGATAGATCTAGATCAATAATAAATTGATTTATTTTACGCATAATGATTGCTTGATTAATTAATTTTTTCTATAAACTTAGTTTTTCATCTATAATGCCCTGCACTCAGAGTGTATATATATAACTCTTAGTTTAATAACAATATTTAGTACTATACAAATGAATTAGTTTGATCTAAGAACGTAGAAGTTAGATTACAATGCCACCTATTGGATTTAGATTTGGCCACTTTTTTGTAGTTAAATAAGAGCCTTTGTTGTGAATATTGATCAATTTAAGCTTAAAATAGCCGCGTTTTATTATCACCATGATCTGATCCGGATCAGATCATGATAATAAGACAGCATTGGATCATCATATTTTTTGTTATTTAAAGTTTGGTAGCAGTGTCAAATTCGTTCTTTCAAAAGTGACATTACGAAGCAAAAAAAAAAAACAAACACATACCAAAAATGGAAGCTCCCCAACTTTTGAAAATGTTTCTGCAAATCACCATTGTACTCTCAAACTCAAAGCATCCAGGAACGCTTTGGTCTCACATGTAGTCCAGATTCTTTTTGAACTTTTAATAAATGTGACACTTCAATAATTTAATTCAGAGATTACTTACAATTTATTTGAACATCTTTTCTCCCATTTGTGCTGCAGATTTCTCGATTTATTTATATTTTTTGACATTTAAAGCAGGGTTGCCCAAAGAGCATTTTGCTCAATGATTTTTTTTGTTTCTTTTTTTGGGGGAAAATAATACCCATAAATTATGTCAAATATACATTTTTTGGACTTAATTATTTTAATTTCACCAATTAATATCTAGTTTTGTTAAAATATCTAATTATTTCATGGATTATATACCAAATAAATAAATATAAAGTTTCTCGCTTTCTATTTAAAAAATATTTTATTTCAGTCAAATGGAAATGTTTATATGGCAATACAGGTTTTATTTAATTTGTTTGCAATGATACCAACATTTACATGTGAAATAACAATGATAAAGCGCTCCTTGTTGTGAAAAATAGAATTAAATTTTGGATCTCAAATTGAGATCCAAACACAAAGCAGGATTTTGTGTTGTTGTTGTAATGCATGTAAATTCAAGATCCGTATCAGATCATGGTGATAATAAAACGCGGCTAATGTAGAAGTTAGACTACAGCGCCACCAATTCGATTTAGAATTTCCTGTTCTGTTTTTGGTACATAAGTAACCTTCGTTGTGAATATTTTTCAGTTTGATCCAAAATTGTAGGCCAGGCCACAAGTAAATTATATTTATTGTGAATTGTAATGTAGCCAAAGACGAAAGACGACATCTTTTTTGCACAAATCTTAATGTTGGTATAAATAAATACAACAAATATTAACAGAACAAATTCAGAAACTCTTCCACTCTCTTTTCCAATATTTCATTTCCATACATAAATCCAAAAATATCTTTAAAATGCAAATCCAAAAGTAATTAAAAGTAATCAAATCCAAAAGTAACTAGAAGTAATCAAATCCAAAAGTAACTAGAAGTAATCAAATCCAAAAGTAACTAGAAGTAATCAAATCCAAAAGTAACTAGAAGTAATCGATTCGACTGGTAATCGTTACTCGGGTAAGTAATCGATTACTTTGATTACTAAAGACCGGAAACCAATCTGTCATTCTGGTTTGCCTACAAGCTGAAACGTCAATTCTCACCAGCGTTGCCGCGAAGAAAAAAATTGTAAGGACCATTTTGAGGGCCATTTCCAAAATGTGCGGGCCACTAGCCCACTACCCTGGAAAAAATTTGTTTAAGAAAATAATAACAGTTTGTCTTTTCTAAATAAACTTATTATATTTCAGGTCTTTTTGTTTACGGTATTAGTTATCACACTTGTACAAATTCCCGATCGGGCACATTTTGGCAACGCTGCTTCTCACGCACCCTTATTTCTAATTCTAACATCAATTCACCACGGCTAACATCAATTCACCACCCTCTAACATCAATTCACCACGAAAATAAAGTATAGTGATGAGAAATTCTTTAGGGGAGGCACCTAGTCGCTTCGGCGACATTAGCTATTGCATTTTTTGGGAAGAGTGCGATAACTCAGGCGACAAAGTTTAATGAAGGATTTGTATAGAACAGTTAAAACAATCATTTTTTACTATGGGAGTGGGGTCTATTCTCATCGTTTAGGCGTTAGGGGCAATTTAAAAAAATATGTACGTTAAATGGAAAAAATAATGGTAATACTTACAACTAAGTTTTATAAATTTTTTTAAAGACAACACTTTTGTCTATTAGCTTGTTTTTAAATCAAGTCAAAACTATGCAAATTAGAAAATTCGTTGAGATATTATATTTTTAATAAATATTTATTAATCCGATCATCAGATGCCAATGATGATGATGCCAGATTTCAATGTTTGCATTTTTAAACATGTTTGATAGGAAAATACAAATATTGGAACTCATTCGGTCGTGTCCTTGGTACAAAAATGTACCTACAGGAATGGTTTATACCTTCCTGGAATCCTTGAAGTGTGAGTAAGAAAGTTGCATTCACATTTTTTAGTTACAATCAAAAAAACTTATAAGAACACGTCCAAGTGAGTTCCAATATTTGTATTTTCCTATCAAAAATGTTTAAAAATGCAAACATTGAAACTCATTCGGTCGTGTCCTTGGTACAATAATGTACCTTCAGGAATGGTTTATACCTTCCTGGAATCCTTGAAGTGTGAGTAAGAAAGTTGCATTCACACTTTTTAGTTACAATCAAAAAAACTTATAAGAACACGTCCAAGTGAGTTCCAATATTTGTATTTTCCTATCAAACATGTTTAAAAATGCAAACATTGAAACTCATTCGGTCGTGTCCTTGGTACAATAATGTACCTTCAGGAATGGTTTATACCTTCCTGGAATCCTTGAAGTGTGAGTAAGAATGTTGCATTCACAATTTTTAGTTACAATCAAAAAAACTTATAAGAACTGTTGTGGACGCCTGTCCAGGAACTGCATCCTCAATCCCAAATATGCAAGAAAAGTAAAAGAATAAACAAAATAAGATTTATTATCGAGAAAATAATAATTTTCATACTTACCCAAAGATGTTGTTTATGTTTTGTAATTCCGAGTTTTGTAGCTGTCATTGGCCTTGTGGTTCTCAATGGAAATTTTCCATTGGAAAGCAATAGGTCTGTTCCTAAATGTGAGTTCGGTTTTGTGTACTGTCCTCTAAGTTGGTTGAAGAGTTAAGTTGCGTGTGAATGGAACTTTGTTTTGGGTCCATGTTTAGTTTTCGTTGTCATTGCTGTGGTTAGGTGATTTTAATTTAGGTGTTTAGTTAGGTGATTTTTATTTATGTATATGTTGTGTTGTTACTTTGTAATTATGTGTATAGATTTTTGTAGTGTTCTGGTCGCCGGTGGTTCCGTTCTACATGTCTCCCCATGGGAAACTGTGGAACACCGCCTTGTTTCTTGGGACACAGATACCCCTATTTTGTTGGAAGTGTACTAATACCTACGTGGGGGTCCCACTATTTGAGTGTGATAATGTTGGTTGAGGTGTACACTGTGTGGATAGGTGGATCGGATGATGTGTTCCTGTGTTAGTATGATGATAATTTCAGTTCACCTTCATTTGGCCGGTTACCACATAGTAGGGTGGAGGTGAAGTGATTATTTAAATTCAAATTAAAAAAAAAACAATAATAATAGTAAGAAAAAAATAGGATATCGGGTAAAGTCATTATAAAATAAAATGGAAAACAAAAATTTAGATTAATTATTTATAGAAGAAGAAGTGACTGCTAAAATTTAATTTAACCTGTGAAAATCAAGTACTGAGCTCCGACCAACAGTCCTAAAACGAAAAAAAAAGACTAAGAACAAGAAAGGGTGGTGAGTGTCGCAAACATTTTTTTTTAATTCTATAAAGTTATTTATTGCTTTTATTTTCGTATGCTAGTTCAATTCCCGGCGGCCCGAATTCATTCGCGGAGAGCGGGGCCGCCGCCTGATAAAAAAATTTGAAATTAAAAAAATAAAAGTTGAAATTAAATGAAATTTAAACCTCGAAAATAAAAGGAAATTTAACATAAGGGAATTGAAGGAAAAAAGAAAATTTAAAAATTGAAAGAGAAGGAAATTTGAAGCTAAAAGAACAAAAGAAGGAAAAGTTTGAAAAAAAAACGGAATACTTGTGGAAGAAATAACAGGCGCTAATACTACCTCTAAATCTTTTCAATTCTTACACCTAATTATCATTTCGAGGAATTTGTGTTTGTGATTGTCTTATATTTGAGTTCCTTTTTTTGCAATTTTTAATTAAATTACATAATTCATTATTCATTAGTGTCCAAGGCGTGGAAGTGTGGTTTTTTTGTTTATTTCAATAATTTTGTTTCTTATATTTTGATTGTGAGGTATCGAAAAGACGGTTGGCGGAAGCGTCGCGTCCGTTTCACAAGATTTATCTGTAGGGTCCTAAAAGATACCTCCATAGAGTTCTCTCGAGGTAGGGAATTAGGGCTCTTTCGGTCGAACGATTCTACAGTACCCACAAAGGGTACCTCTACGCAAAGGTAGACCAGTAGTGAATACGCTCGACTACCGACCGTGGGTTTTTGTTACCGTTTTCTTTGTTTCTTTTTTTTGGTGATTTATTGTTATACTATTTTTTTGTTAAAATCTTTTGTTCATACTTTTTTTTTGTTACAACTATTACCAATTTAAACTATGAATATTCTGTTATTTAAATAAAAAAAAAACTTCCGACAAAACGCCGGTGAAAAGGAAAAGAAAAAGTATTTTCTTGTTTCGCCCAGCGAAACCATGATTCTTTAAGTTTCGTTTCAGGGGTTTCGAGGGTAGCGGAGCGGACGTGTAAATGAGATGACCTGAAGCCGACAATCGACCAACATTTTGGGGGTGTCCCACACTGGCCACGGACACCTAAAGGTAGGGTGGGTAATGGCCTCACTGCACTAACATCCGCAGTGCCCTGATGTGCCAATAGTCCGTCCGTGTATGTTTCCTTCCCTCTCCTCTTTCCTTGGCCTGATCTGTGTTTTTGTCTGCAGGCGAGGTTGAGTTTCGGGGGCAAGATTCCCCCCCGTCCGACGAGCTGACGCCGTGCAACGCAAGCAGGCCGCGTCCTACAGAGCTTAACATTCCAACCTGCCCTTTCCAAACTCTTCCTTTGACTTCTGCCTACCTCATCCTTATCCTACCCTTCCACTTCACCCACCTCATAACCTCCTCTTGCCTCGCAACAAAATGGCGCCCAACGTCATTAAAGGGTGTTCCAACCCAGTTGGAACATTTTTTTGGCGAATTAGTTTATGTTGTACTCGTATCAGTTATTTTTATGTTGTATTGTCTTAACCAAACTGGCTGTGGATTTTTAAACCTCGTATGTCTGCGTCAAGAAGGCCACAGGCGTACCTAGTCGTATCGCGACGAGTGTTTGAAAATTCACAGTGACCGCGGTTAATGAGTGTAATGTTCTTTCTGGAATTACTGGAGTTTTTGCAAAGGGCGTATGTCTGCACCAGGAAGGCCACAAGCGAACTTAGGTGTATCGCGACGTTCTTTTGCGAAAGCTTGAGTAAGGTCAGTCAGTACATTTTCATTTTGTCTTTTACCTATTCCCATCCTAACTTTTTTTTACTTTTCTATTTTTCTAATTTTTCAATTTTCTATTCCTAGTCTTGTTTTCTACTTGGACGATTGAATGTGCGAGACGTGTAGTCCGACGTCATCGTTCCAAAATTGTTGTGAGTTTGATCTTACCGTTTCATGTCTTCTAGCAAGGTCCCTAGAGACCGTCTAGAATTGCGGGAACGGTAAGGAAAAACTTTGTAAAGTAATTTGTCTGTGTTTCTAATAGTTTTACTTTCCTTTTATGGTCACATCAGGGGAAGTTTGTTCCGTCCGTCAGATGTCCTTTTTTTGGCAGCGATGTCGTCAGTAGGGTCGTACCATGTCGCTCATAAGCTACCTGAAGCACCCCGTATGTTCATGGAAACCTGAAATTTACTTGTCATTTGTGAGTAACGAAATCGCTTACATAAACCTTTTTGTTTAATTATTATTTTTATTATATACTTTTCTTTAATTTATCTTTTTTGTACATTGGTGAGATACTTTTTAAAAAGTTATTCTCTTATTCTTTTTTGTTTGATTTTTTCGTTAATTTTTTTGTTGTTATTTATTTCTATTTACATTTCATTACGAAAGTATTGAAATTTGATATTTTTCTTAATTTGTTCTTTTGTTTTCTCAGTTTGTTTTCAATAAGTTTTCTTACTTTATAGAATTAATTTGTTTTCATTATAGAAAACTTATTTAATTTTGGTAAGATAGCAAAAATTAAAGATACCCTTACAAATTTTTCTAAAATAGTTTATTTTAGAATAACCTTTGTTAAAAGGCTATCTATCGTTTTTCGTTACAAGTTTCATCCTTTGTTATTTTTTTTGGTAAGTTAAGTATACTTTTTCATAAATAAGAATTCTTTCAAAACATAAGTTAAGGTTAAGTTTTTTTTAGTTACTTATTAATTTACTTTGATACAGTTACAGTTTTTTTTGCAAGTTTAAGTACAGTTTTGAGAAATTCTTTATTTGTTCACGATATTTTTCTTTACTTTTTTCGTTTCCATTATTTATTTACGTTTTTTTCGTTATTTATTACAAATTTCTTTTATTTATTATTTTTGTTGGTTATTCATATACCTTTTTGTTACAATACAATATTTTTGTTTTGTTTTTTGGTTTGATTCGTACATATATATATACATTATATTAATTAAGTTTCAATTAAGTTTTTTTTATTTATATAAAATTCTGATATTGAAGAATACTTTTGGAAAATTTATACAATTTCATTTATAGTTTTTAAGGTCTTAGTTTTTTTCAGAAGAAAAATTACTTTAAGATTCATAAAAAAAGAAAATTGAACGTTGTCTTACGTTTATTTGTTAACTTATTTATTCATTTGTTTTGTTGTTTGCGGTTAGTTTTGTTTGTTTTTTGCAAGAGTTAAAACAGGAATTAGATTATTTAAAGCTATATACTTTTTAGGATAAGATACAAGTTTAAAACAATACGTTTTAAAATATTTACGTTTAGATTTCTTGTCGATAAATTACGGTTAAGTAAGTAAATTTTTTTTAGTTTTCCAAAATTGAATATTTAAAATCCTGTTTTCTAAATTATTTATCATCTTTTTCGTTCAGTTTTGTTTCCTTGTGATAATTACATACATCACTATTTTTTTTTGCTATTTAGTAATTTTTTTTTTGTTTATTTACCTTTTTGGATATTTATTAGTTTTTCTGTTACAATATTATAAGTTTTTTTGGTTCAAGTTTATAGTTTACAGTTTTTTGGTTATCTTATTTATTTATTTATTTATATTTTGTTGGTGTATAGTTTTTAATTAAGTTACATTTGTTTTTTTTTTATTAATTTATTTATCTTAAAATAGGTTTTTCAATTTATCTTTTTCATTTTTCTTATTCTACTTTCGTTAATCTTATTTTTTTTCGTCATTACATTATTTATTCATTTTTTGTATTTTTTTTTTGACAATTTCATTTTTTGTAAGGTTTAGTTAAAATTTTTTTTTGTTACAACTGGTTTTTTAAATATATAGTTTACCCTTTTTCGTATTAGAAAAGAAAATAGGACTCTTAGCTAGATAATTTTAGTTGAAACTCACCACTGTTTTTTTGTTGTTTTCGTATTTAATTTCGTTGTTGGTTGTTGAATAAATTAAAATGGCACGTCAGGGAAATGATGAAGATCGCGTCCAGCAGCTGATCAGGAACGCTGAAATAGAAGAAGAAAGTAGAGCTATTACTAGGTCAGCCACTCAAAACTTAGATTCACGAGTAAGGCAAAAAGTGTTACATTCTCCCCTGGTCTCCGACAGACACATCCGATCCGCATATCAGCAAGTGGATACCTCAGCGTCCTAAACACAAGTGTCCATACTGGGTCCTTATCTGCTCCTTCATACAGCGATCTTAGCGGTGCTGGAGATCTAGAAGCATCGCTTGCACCTGAAATGTTCGGGACCTTCGACAACACCGTTAGGCCGAACACTGCTAGGGAAAATGATGGTGGGGCGCAAGGTGTTTCATCCAACCAGGGTTCCCGAGGGATTCTGGAGAGTATTGCTCGAATGTTGCCTAAAACGAAACAAAGAATCATTAGTCCTGAAAATTTGGAGCACATGATAAACAGAGGAATAGCTGAAGGTATATCTACCTGTAGAAAGGAATTGGAGAGGGACGTGACAGCTCACGTAAGCGCTCAAATCGAACGGCAGCTCAGTGGGTTTCTCGAAAAGCTTTCTTTAGCTATTCCAAACTCGAATAACCCGCCGCCGTCTCGAGAACCTGCGGTACCACCGCCGATATCCAATCCAGCACCTGTAGGTCTTTCTCCAAGGTTACCAAATCGTTCGGGTAACCATAGTAGAAGTGCGTTTGTTCCGGTAGGGCAACGCGGATCCAATCCACCACCAGTAGCTACTGAAAGATCGTTTCAACCACAGGCCAACCAACCAGTTTTTGGGGGTTACCAGACCCCGTTTCCTTTTCCACCTCCGGTAGTTTATCCGTATATGCCGTCAGGATTCAGAACCCCGGTCAAAGTTGACAAGTGAGGTCTGATATTTGACGGGATTTCTGACAAGGTTACTGTGGAAGAGTTCGTTCTTAGACTGGAAAAAATGCAGAAAAGATATGGTTGCTCGTGGAATGAAATCTTGAAAGATTTCCACCAATTGCTCTCAGGCCCAGCATATGATTGGTTCTGGCAGTTCCAAGTGGACAAAGACTTTGATTGGCCAACGTTAAAAGAAGCGTTATTAAGTAGATACCAAAACCCTAGGATGGATCTAGAGATAGCGCATTATATCCTGGACCGCAAACAGTATTCCTATAAAAGTAGTGAAGAATATTTTGTTGTTATCAATAAAATGAGATACCAATGCAGAAGGCCAATTCCAGAGGCCGATTTGATCAAAAGTATAAAACGCAATTTGAACGACAAGCTTAGGAGCTTAGTATTTCGGCAGCCGATTTTTTCCTTGGATCAGCTTCGTTATGTTTGCAAGGAAGCGGAAGTAGCTTTTCCAAAAAGAGAGCGAGACTTACCGAGACCAGCTGGTAGGCCTCCCAATAAGTTTGGTGTGAGCGAGTTAGAACTCGAAGAAGATTATCAGCCGGTAGATGAACAACTCGCTGCTTATCAGTTTGGAGGGGCGCGTTCCAAGAATCCTCCTCGTCGATATGCAGACACCACAAATTTAGTTTGTTGGAACTGCAAAGTTCAAGGACATACTTATTTCGACTGCGAGTCCGATGTTATAAATCTTTTTTGTTTTAAATGTGGTCAGGAGGGTGTTAAAACACCCAGTTGTCCGCGATGCCATCCGGAAAACCGAGCGAGGGACGCGAAGGCTCTGGGGGAATCGCGTACAACCCTGAAATAGAGTCCCCTATAAAGAATAGGAAAGAAGAAAAATACCGAGAAAAGGACAATGTTATCTTAGAAGATCTTCCAAAAGAGGAAGAGACCAACATTCAAATTTTAAAGAGAGAAGAAAAAGGAGAAATTATAATAATAATATAATCCGTCTTCAGGAATATGAGAAAGCTCGGGCAAGAATTTTTAACAGTGCAATCAGCACGCCTTCAAAAAATATTTTAAAGGCTAGGGCGAGATTCAAGGCCCGTAAAGATACTTCGAAGAAGATATCTTCAACAATTTTAAATTTAGAAGCCGATCCTCGTCCATATGCTAAAATTAAAATAGGTTCGAGAGAGTTTTTAGGCTTACAAGACAGCGGTGCTAGTGTAAGCAATTAAGTATATTAGGTAAAAACTGTAAACAGTTGATTGAACAACTTGGTTGTCCTATTACGCCCTATAATTCAGGAGTTAGGACCGCTGACGGAAAAAGTCAATCAATTATGGGCAAAATTTCTATTAGTGTTAAATATAAAGATAAAGAAGAGATGTTGACCTTCTTCCTCGTTCCCAGCTTGAATCAGGAGATATATCTTGGGGTTGACTTTTGGAGAGTGTTCCAGTTAGCTCCAGGAATTATAAGTAGTATCTTGGTTGACGAACAATCGAATTCTCCAAATGCTCACCAGTTAACCTCTGACCAACAGGCCAGGCTAGATGCAGTCAAAGATAAATTTTTATGTTTCGAGCGCGATGGTCTTGGAAAGACTACAATGATGGAGCACGTCATCGATACAGGAGATGCTCTCCCTGTGAAACAGCGTCACTACCCTGTCTCTCCAGCGATACAAACTCTGTTATACGATGAGTTGGATCGGATGCTGAAACTCGGTGTGATAGAGGAAAGTGAAAGCCCGTGGTGTTCGCCAGTGGTTCTCTTACGGAAACCCGGCAAAAACCGACTCTGTTTGGATTCCCGTAGGGTGAATGCACTGACGAAGAAAAATGCCAACCCTCTTCCTCACATCGAAGGACTCACCAGCCGATTTCCCGACGCGATATATATGAGCAGCATCGATCTTAAAGAGGCCTTTTGGCAAATTCCGCTGGAGGAACAGAGTAGAGAAAAGACTGCCTTTGCGGTACCGGGAAGACCCTTGTACCAGTTCACAGTGATACCGTTTGGGCTGTGCAATGCAGCTCAACGGTTGAGCCAGTTGATGGACAAGGTGATTCCTGCACGACTTAGGGAGCGCGTTTTTGTGTACCTCGATGACTTGCTTATCGTGGCACCCGATTTTGATACCCATATCAGCCTGCTAAGCGAAGCAGCCGAATGCTTACGTAAAGCCAATCTCACCATCAACATGAAGAAATCAAGATTTTGCTTCAAAGAGTTAAAATACTTGGGCTTCATAGTTGGTGGTGGGAAATTTAAGACGGATCCGGCGAATGTAGAGGCGATCGTGGATTTCCCGGTCCCGAAAACCCCTAGGCAGATCCGTAGGCTGCTTGGAATGGCAGGCTGGTATCGGAAGTTCATAAAGGACTTTTCATTTTTGACTGCTCCTTTGACTGACCTGCTAAAGAAGAGAAGCGAGAAGTTCTTCATGACGGATGAAGCGCTGATGGCATTTGAGAATCTGAAGAAAGCGTTGATCTCAGCGCCGGTTCTTTCGCGCCCGGAGTTCACAAAAAGATTTTACATCCAATGTGATGCTTCTGATGCGGGAATCGGTGCTGTACTGGTTCAGTTGGACAAGGAAGGAGAGGAGGTACCGATCGCGTTTTTCTCTCAAAAACAGTGTCACCGAGAAGGAGTGTATGGCGGCGGTGATGGCTGTGAAGAAATTCAGGCCGTATGTAGAGGGTATGGACTTTACGATCATAACGGACCATTCCAGCCTTAAATGGCTGATGAGCATGAAAGACCTTAGTGGTAAGCTCGCAAGGTGGAGTCTTTCGTTACAGGCCTATCGTTACAGACCTTCGACATACAGCACCGTAAAGGAAGCCAACACGTAGTTCCGGATACTCTTTCTCGGGTACATGTGGATTCTCTGACTCTCGAGGACGTTGCCCCGTTGATTGACTTAAAGTCAGCGGAATTCCTTTCCGATGAATATTTAGACCTCATCGAGACGGTTTACAACCATAAAGACGAACTTCCCGACTTCAAATACGAAGACGGATATGTACACAACAAAGTTTTTAAAAAATTAGGCGAAGAAGAAATGTGGGAACATTCTTGGCTCCTTTGGGTACCATCGGGTTTAACCGAGGAAATTATAAAGAAGGCTCATGATCCTCCTAAATCCGCACATGGTGGCATAGCGAAAACCCTAAACAGACTTAGAAATTATTTCTACTGGCCTAATATGACTGTGCATGTTCGTGAATACGTAGTAGAATTGTAGTGTGTGTAAACAAAGTAAAGCGTCCAATCAAGTATCTCGTCCTCCTATTGTTACGTCTTATTGTAGTAATCGTCCGTTTGAAAAAATATAGATCGACTTTTTAGGACCATATCCGAGGTCAAAATTAGGGAATGTGTACGTGTTTGTTGTCTTAGATCATTTGTACAAATTTGTGTTGTTGAAAGCGTTACGAAAAGCAAGTACTTCAAGCGTCATTAAATTTTTAAAAGAAGACGTCTTCAATATGTTTGGAGTACCCAATATCATCCATTCCGACAATGGAAAACAATTTGTATCCAAAGAATTCGAATCGATGATAACTAAATACGGCATACGGCATTTTAAAACGTTGTTGGCTGCTATCCGATCGTATCTAAAAGATAATCAAAGGTATTGGGATACGCACCTTAGCGACGTCGCATGTGCGTTAAGAAGCGCAGTTCATAGCTCTACCGGTGTGTCACCGTATTATGCATTATTCGGCACTAACATGATGACGCACGGTAGCTGTTATGAACTTGCAAAGAAGTTGCATGCGCTGGACGACAGCGAATTGTTGACTCTTCCCCGACAAGGGCGATTGCAGTGCATACGAAATCAAATCCGTGAAAACATAATTAAGGCCAACGATAAATCCTCAAGAATTTATAATCTCCGTACTAAAAATGTTCAATTTTCACCCGGACAAGAGGTGTATAGAAAAATTTTGTGTTGAGCGATTCATCGAAAGGTTTATCAGCGAAACTCTCACCAAAGTATGTTAAATGTCGCGTAGTTAAACGAATTGGAAACCAAATGTATGAATTAGAAAATTTGACCGGAAAAAGACTTGGAATATATCACGCAAAAGATTTAAAACAATAAGCAGATTGCTTCAAAAACACGTTTGTTTGATTGTTTTGAATGCAAGTCGTTTTTCGTAGTTATCATTGTTGCTATTCGTATCGTTTCTGTTTGTTATTTGTTAATTTATTAAATTATCCGTGAGTATCACTTATTATATATCTTAACTTATTTTATTAAGCATCTGTGATAAAATGGTTTAACCATTCCATCTGTGATATTTTCACTAACTTTATTAATTTTGCTAAGACTGATAGCTTTAAAACTTTTTTTTTATCTGTGATAAAATGGTTTAACCTTTCCATCTGTGATACTTTTACTAACTTTATTAATTCTATTAAGACTGATAGCTTTAAAACGTTTTTTTATCTGTGATATTTACATTTTTTTTTATTTAACTTAAGTAACTTATCTTTTAAAAATCTGTGATACCTACTTAAATTACTAATTTTATTAACTTAGTTACTTTTTATTTATTTATTTATTAATGCTTTATTTCATCCGCAATGATTAAAAACTACGATCTGTGATATTTACTAATTTTATTAACTTATTCACTATTTATTTATTTATTTACTTATTTATTAATTTATTAATTTTTTTTATCTATCACATAATCACTTGAAATAAAGTTCTAAAATAAAGATCACTCACCCATAAATAATTGCATGGTATATTGATGCTTTAGCATAGTAAGTTGTAGTGGTGGCGGCTAGAGATGACGGGATAATAACAATTGTCGACTGCCACCATTTGACGATTTCTGAAAAACAAAATACAGGAAAATTAGTAGGTACTATAAAGTAAATATAGTTTTTTTGTATGCACTTTATGCTTGTCAGATGGTATACTCGCTTGGTTTCTGCTCGTCAATCTCTATCGGGCACCTCCGACTGGCATCTCCAAAAGTGTGTACCTCCCAGCATCCTAATCCTTGGTACACAAGTCGCTCCAGCAGGTGGGGGTTTCGGCAAAAATCCTGAAAAATGAATGAAATTAATTGTTAAATGTGTAGATAACTATGTATATATATGTTAATTTCCCATGTCTAATTGATTCAACACTGTACATACTTGAAAGCAAATTGCACCTAACATCAGTAAGGTTGAGGTAGGTCGGCATTATAGTCAGGGTCATTGACCTTCATAATGGATCACTATGAAGAAAAAAATAGGAGTAAAAACAAAATGGAAGCCAACTTAGTTATATGTGAATACTTACTTTTACTGAATTGTAGAAGGACAATATTTTGCCCGGCTTAAATCGTGGGTTTTCCCCACTTTTTTCCACACACTCAAGTAATCTAGAAAAGGAAACAACAAACAAATACTTTCAAAGAAAACAAATGGCGATTTTCAAAAAACTCACCTAGATATCTCAGCGTCCCTTTGTACCTCCCGTTCATTGACTTCATCCGTACCCAATTCCCAGGCATTCAGATTTCGTGTTTTTGCTATTTATTGAGAGTATATCTCAATAAACAGCAAATTTTGTTGTGGACGCCTGTCCAGGAACTGCATCCTCAATCCCAAATATGCAAGAAAAGTAAAAGAATAAACAAAATAAGATTTATTATCGGGAAAATAATAATTTTCATACTTACCCAAAGATGTTGTTTATGTTTTGTAATTCCGAGTTTTGTAGCTGTCATTCGCCTTGTGGTTCTCAATGTCTGCTATTACACGATGAATCTAGATGCATGCGACACTACGAACAACATAAGTGCAAAAGAGAAAAAAAATTTGAAAACATGAGACGCAAGAAAATCGACCTGTGTCGCACGGATAAAATTTTCCTTGCGACAATTTGACGTTTCTCTGTTCTCTTATTCGTATTTTTGCTATTCTCTTTCATATGGTTTCGTTGTTCGAGAAGCAAACTTCGACGAACAGTTCATTTTGTAGGAATCTATGTCTTTGTTTTTTGATTAGAGTGCACAATCAGAAATAAATTTTTGACAATGGAAAAGAATTTTATTTGGACAAAAGATTTAACTCTCCAACTTTTGTGTTTATATGAGACCAACGAAAACTTGTATGTTGTGAAACACCCAGATTATATAAATAGAATAAAGAGGGCCGATTCATTCCAAATGATTGTGGATTCCCTCAAGTGTACGGCTCCTAATAGTAAACAGACAAACAAACAAGTCGATGGCGAAATAAAAATGAAAGAGAACTGTCAAAATAGATTCATGAATCTAGTTTCAACGTGTAATAGCACTTGAGAAACAGGATAGGATCACAAAGAAGAATTCGAAGATGTCGCATGCATCTAGATTCATCGTGTAATAGCAGACAATGGAAATTTTCCATTGGAAAGCAATAGGTCTGTTCCTAAATGTGAGTTCGGTTTTGTGTACTGTCCTCTAAGTTGGTTGAAGAGTTAAGTTGCGTGTGAATGGAACTTTGTTTTGGGTCCATGTTTAGTTTTCGTTGTCATTGCTGTGGTTAGGTGATTTTAATTTAGGTGTTTATTTAGGTGATTTTTATTTATATGTTGTGTTGTTACTTTGTAATTATTTTTTTTTTTTTTTCGCAGGAAGGTGAGAAATCTTCAGAGACACTATAAGCCCGATGCTTATAGTAGTGTCAGATTTTTACTGACTAAAACTCACCTCCCTTATCTTCTATATTATTACTACAACTAAGTCCAGCTTAACAAGTAGTTTTAGCGTCATTTTGTTCGCGTTTTGTCAGGAAGCTCCCCAACGAGAGGACCTGAAGATTCCACAAAATTCGAGTGGAGAGATTAATTTGTTTGCGCTAGATCAGAAGGTCTTGTTCGGTGCAGACGCCGAAAAACGAACGCCTCGCTAACAGATTGTTGGATTAAGTTATTACTATGAGTTCTAAGTCGTGATCTTAGCTCTGTAGCAAATTTTTTAATTTCGTCTTCTACATATTTTATATTTAAATCTTTATGTAAGTCGCTATTTCTTACATACCATGGAGCATTTACTATTATTTTAAGTACTTTGTTTTGGTATGTTTGCAAAATTTGTATATTTCTTTCGTTGGTACAACCCCAAAGTTGTATACCGTACGTCCAAACTGGTTTCAGTACTTGCTTATAAATAAGAAGCTTGTTATAAACGCTTAGATTGGAATATCTTCCAATAAGCCATGTCAATTCGCGGAGTTTATTTTCGAGTTCATCGCGTTTCTTTTTTACATGAACTTTCCATTTAAGTTTCGCGTCTAGAGTCATGCCTAGATACTTCGCTTCATTAGCGTATGGAATTTGCACAGAATTTATATAAATAGGTAAGTTATATACTTTTTTATACGTAAAATTTGTGTGCGTCGATTTCGTTTCATTAAGAGCAATCCGCCATTTCTTTGTCCAATCTGAAATGCTATTTAATGCCTTTTGAAGCTTAGAGGTTGCCGTTTCTATTGAATCCGATATTGCGAGTACAGCTGTATCATCGGCAAAAGTGCCTAAAGTTGTGCCTTCTGTTTGGGGTATATCACGGGTATAAAGAACAAACAAAATCGGTCCAAGGACGCTACCCTGGGGAACCCCAGCGTTTATTTCTTTAAACTCCGAATACTCCGTTCCTTGCTTAACTCGAAAGAATCTATTTTCTAGGTACGATTCAAGAATGTTATATATTTGCTCTGGAAAGACTTTTAATTTATATTTTAGCCCGTCATGCCAAACTTTGTCAAAAGCTTGAGAAACGTCAAGAAATGCAGTTGAGCAAATCTTTTTTTCTTCAAATGCTTTTTCAATTTCGTTAGTTATTCGGTAAACCTGATCAATTGTCGAGTGATTATTCCGGAAACCGAATTGGTGGTCGGGAATTAAACGTTTTTCTTCAATAATTGGTAGCATTCGTTTAAGAAGCAATTTTTCAAATATTTTAGATATAATTGGTAAGAGAGAAATTGGTCTATACGATTTTTTCTCATTCGGTGGCTTACCCGGTTTGGGGATCATTATTACTTCGGCGGCTTTCCATTGCGTGGGTACGTAAGCAAGTCTTAAAGCAGCGTTACTGAGCTGTAAGAGCTTAACCATTGCTTTTTTAGGCAACTCTTTGAGGACACGACCGTTAATCAGGTCGTAGCCAGGAGCTTTATTGTTTTTCTGCCGTTTTATTTCCTGGACAAGTTCAGTCAAAGTAATATTCCTGATAGAAAAATGTTCCGGTGCTGGTTGGAGCTCTCCGTCATTAGTCAGAAGCTCTTGACCATCGAAAGGTTTGAACGTTTCCTCAAGGTGCTTAGCAAATAAATCCGCCTTTTCCTTATCAGTTTTTGCCCATTCAGAATTATTTTTTCGAATAGGTGCCGACATTATTTGAGGCTTTTTAATACCTTTTATCGTCTTCCAAAGAGAATAATTCGTTTTTTTGTCTGCTGTTAGGCTTTCAAGATAGACAGAATTCTCGCTGTTTTTAAAATCTCGTAACAAATTTTTAATCTTGTTTGATAAAAAGTTGACGACACTTTTATGCTGAGGAGCACGTGATTGCTGCCATACTTTTCGAGCTTTTCGTTTTTCGCGTATCAATTCTTTTATATCTTCTGGAATTTTTTCTTCGTATTGCCTTGACTTTTTACTACAGATCGGAGTATTATTCCAAGCTGCTTCTTGAACAATATTTATAAATTTTTCTGTTTCATCTTCTAACTCAAACGGAGTTTGCAAAGAGACGTTCAGTATAATTCTATTTTCGCAATCTTCTTTGAATTTATCCCAATTTGTGTTATTATTTGTTAAAATTAGGGGCTTTTCTTTTTCGATTACGTTACTGTTTATTGTTAAGATAACGGCCGAGTGATCCGTAGAAAAATCGAAGTTATCATCTACTGTCATATATTTTCTGTTCATTCCTCTTGCGATGAAAAAGTCAACAAGATCGGGTGTTTTCGCTGTATCGGTTGGCCAATACGTTGGTTTTCCTGATGAGAAAAATTCAACGTTACATTCAATACCCGCTTTGTAGAGTTGTCTACCCTTCGTCGAAATGCAACGTGATCCCCAAAATGAATGTTTCGAATTGAAGTCGCCGCCAATAATAAATTTTGGACCTAAAGCGTTGAAAAGATCTTTAAAATCGTTTTTGTCTATCTTGGACCGAGGAGGACAGTAAATAGACGCAATATTAAAAAATACGTGTCTAACTTTTATGTTAACGGAAGTAACTTGCATTGTATCAAGCTCGATATTTATCTCAAACGAATGATTGATATTTTCTCTGATAAATACGGAAGAACCACCCCTTGCTCTTTCGGATGGATGGCATGCGTGGTAAGCCGAATAACCTTTAATACTTAAATTTGAGTCTTTTTTCAAATGAGTTTCAGAGATCAAACAAATATCTATTTTTTCGTTAAGTAGAACCGTTTCTAGTTCTTCGATTTTAGCGGTAAGTCCGTTCGCGTTCCATGTTATTATTTTGAGTTGTTGGGACAACTGATCCATGTTTACGGTAAATTTGGTGTTTTAAGAGCCGCCGACTCAAATTTGTCCAATTTCTCAAGAATAATTGTGTTAATTCTCCCTTGTTCTTCTAATCGTTCAAGTATAAGGGAAAATACATTTTGAACGGAGTCAGGTTTAATAGTTTTAGGTTGTTCGGGCGCCGTGACTTGAGCGTACGTGTTCGTCTTTTTTGTTTTTATGTTTTCTGAGGGTAAAGCGTTTTCATTATTTTTCCCGTCCGTTTTACTCGACGCTTGAGTATTAGTCTTGGTTTTTAATTTTAATTCTTTGTTTTGCTTTGAGGTATTTTTTTTAGTTTTCTTACTAAATTCTTCGCGCCTCTTTAACATTTCCTTTGCGACCTCACAGCCACGGTAATTTGCTGGATGATTACCTTTGCAATTCGCGCATGTAGCCGGAGTTTCTTTTTTAAGACGGCATACATCAGTCATGTGCTTTCCCGCGCATTTAACGCAAACGGGGTCCTTCTGACAATAAGCTTTTGTATGGTTAAAACCTTGACATCGCTTGCACTGAGGAATAAGGCGTTTGTTCTTTCTTAGTGGTTCGATTTTTACAACAATATTCATTATAGTTTTAATATTATAAACATTGTCTACATTTTCATTTTTATCGAAACTAACTTTGTAATTATGTGTATGGATTTTTGTAGTGTTCTGGTCGCCGGTGGTTCCGTTCTACATGTCTCCCCATGGGAAACTGTGGAACACCGCCTTGGTTCTTGGGACACATATACCCCTATTTTGTTGGAAGTGTACTAATACCAACGTGGGGGTCCCACTATTTGAGTGTGATAATGTTGGTTGAGGTGTACACTGTGTGGATAGGTGGATCGGATGATGTGTTCCTGTTAGAGGTACAAATACATCATCCGAATACTTTTTGCCTGTATTAGTAATAATTTCAGTTCACCTTCATTTGGCCGGTTACCACATAGTAGGGTGGAGGTGAAGTGATTATTTAAATTCAAATTGAAAAAAAATAATAATAGTAAGAAAAAAAAATATGATATCGGGTAAAGTCATTATAAAATAAAATGGAAAACAAAAATTTAGATTAATTATTTATAGAAGAAGAAGTGACTGCTAAAATTTAATTTAACCTGTGAAAATCAAGTGCTGAGCTCCGACCAACAGTCCTAAAACGAAAAAAAAGACTAAGAACAAGAAAGGGTGGTGAGTTTCTTAAACATTTTTTTTTTAATTCTATAAAGTTATTTATTGCTTTTATTTTCGTATGCTAGTGCAATTCCCGGCGGCCCGAATTCATTCGCGGAGAGCGGGGCCGCCGCCTGATAAAAAAATTTGAAATTAAAAAAATAAAAGTTGAAATTAAATGAAATTTAAACCTCGAAAATAAAAGGAAATTTAACATAAGGGAATTGAAGGAAAAAAGGAAATTTAAAAATTGAAAGAGAAGGAAATTTGAAGCTAAAAGAACAAAAGAAGGAAAAGTTTGAAAAAAAAACGGAATACTTGAATTCCAATAAAATTTTAAAATTATTAACTGGCCCAGTGGAAGAAATAACATGCACTAATACTACCTCTAAATCTTTTCAATTCTTACACCTAATTATCATTTCGAGGAATTTGTGTTTGTGATTGTCTTATATTTGAGTTCCTTTTTTTTGCAATTTTTAATTAAATTACATAATTCATTATTCATTAGTGTCCAAGGCGTGGAAGTGTGTTTTTTTGTTTATTTCAATAATTTTGTTTCTTATATTTTGATTGTGAGGTACCGAAAAGACGGTTGGCGGAAGCGTCGCGTCCGTTTCACAAAATTTTTTGTAGGGTCCTAAAAGATACCTCCATAGAGTTCTCTCGAGGTAGGGAATTAGGGCTCCTTCGGTCGAACGATTCTACAGTACCCACAAAGGGTACCTCTACGCAAAGGTAGACAAGTAGTGAATACGCTCGACTACCGACCGTGGGTTTTTGTTACCATTTTCTTTGTTTCTTTTTTTTGGTGATTTATTGTTATACTATTTTTTTGTTAAAATCTTTTGTTCATACTTTTTTTTTGTTACAACTATTACCAATTTAAACTATGAATATTCTGTTATTTAAATAAAAAAAAAACTTCCGACAAAACGCCGGTGAAAAGGAAAAGAAAAAGTTTTTTCTTGTTTCGCCCAGCGAAACCATGATTCTTTAAGTTTCGTTTCAGGGGTGTCAAGGGTAGCGGAGCGGACATGTAAATGAGATGACCTGAAGCCGACAATCGACCAACATTTTGGGGGTATCCCACACTGGCCGCGGACACCTAAAGGTAGGGTGGGTAATGGCCTCACTGCACTAACATCCGCAGTGCCCTGATGTGCCAATAGTCCGTCCGTGTATGTTTCCTTCCCTCTCCTCTTTCCTTGGCCTGATCTGTGCTTTTGTCTGCAGGCGAGGTTGAGTTTCGGGGGCAAGATCCCCCCCGTCCGACGAGCTGACGCTGTGCAACGCAAGCAGGCCGCGTCCCCCAGAGCTTAACATTCCAACCTACCCTTTCCAAACTCTTCCTATGACTTCTCCCTACCTCATCCTTATCCTACCCTTCCACTTCACCCACCTCCTAACCTCCTCTTGCCTCGCAACAGAACACTTCCAAGTGAGTTCCAATGTGGTGCGGAAATTGGTTCAAATGAGGATACCATATTGTGTCTACTTGCAAATTTAAAAATTTGAATCGATATTTGACGGTGTTTCCCTTTGATTAGAAATGAAAATTATATACTGATCGATCGGGAATCATACAAAGAATTTTTTTTGAGAAAAAAAAGTGTAATTGCGCATTTATTTTTCTCTAAAAATGTATTTTTTTATTTTATTTCTTATTTTGACGGAAATTCATTTTTTCGAACAGCTGATACTTTTATGTTCACAACAGCAATTTAATACAAAAAAACATCTGTCAAAACAAGGTAATACACCGCATCGAATTGTTGTTGGATTTCACATTTCAAAATGGACGTAATGTCAAAATTACAAATACAACAATGTAAACAAATGTGTGTTGGAGGTGTTGCGTTATAAATAAACGCAACAAGTTCTTTTTAATATTTAATTTTAATTTTGATTGCGACGATGCATTGTGCATCCACTTTGGTTGTTTACTTTGTTCGTTTTGACAAATGTCACACCCTTCTACACGAGGATGAGAGAGAGCGGGACGGCCATAGTCCTTCTGACCATGGTTCTCTCTGTCATTTTCGTGAGGGAAAAAAAATACCAAGTTTCCTTTCAGGGTACAATTGATGGGATGGTTTCCATAGAAGTGAAACCAAACCAGACGGACGGTCTGGTGAATCGATGCGTAAAGTTGCATGGGAAGTTACTCCAAATGGAGAATGGCCTAAGGCCCAACGTAAAACTTTAACAATATTAATTTCAATAATTTGTATTAATCATATTTTTGTTTAATATATTTTTTTTTAAATTATTTAATGATAGTTAATTTTATTCTCGATCGAAAGTAATGTAACTTAAATTATGTTAATGGACGTTGGACTTTTAAGTTTCAAACAACTTAGAGCTGAGACAAATCCTATTTCAAGATTGGTTACAGATTCCGAACGTGCCATCATTTTTCCTTCTTTTTTTCTTTTTGCTTAAAATTGATAGTAAAGTTTTATGATTGATTTCAAGACGTATTATGTTTTTCGCAACTTTTGTGTTTCTCAACTTTTGTCGAAGTGGAAAATGGGGGTGGCTGAATGCAGCTTCTGGAATCGTCGTGACCTGGAAGTGAATCCAGCGGGCGGCGAATTCCAGAATGACTTGCATTTAGCTGTGAGAGTAGAGCGAGTAAGCGGGATCGCGAGAATCTCATCACAAGTTGAGATCAACAAGCCGATCTCCGATTGGCTGTTGATGATGTGAATTGAGATCCACCACTCCAGATTGGCTGAAAGCTCTAAATGGCGGGAGTTGGGAAGGGTGTGACTTGACAGATCGAAGAATCTGGAAGTCAATTCTTTCCGAGCATTCTAAGTGAACAGGAGATAATTTTTGGTGAATAAGAGTTGAGAAATAGAAAAAAAGGCGAAAAAGATAAAACAAAAAAAAAAGAGTGAGAAAAGTGGTTGACTAATTTTGTGAAATAAAAGTTAGAAGAAAATTTAATAAAAGGAGGGAAAATAAGGACTAATTCGGATTTGTAGCTGGAAAAGAGAAAAAAAAAAGATAAGTAACATTTTTTGTGTTGATTAATTGTGAGTAGTTTCTTGAGAATCCCACTTTCTTTTCTGGGAACAGAGACCTTAACGGTCCATCGTCCAATTCTCTTTTAAATCATTTTGTAAAATTTATAATTCACGAAAAGATCCTGAGTTTTAATCCTGCTAGTAAGGTTTCTCAGGCACCTTTAAAATATAGAAAATTAAATTTCTATAAAATTATATTTGTTGTATTTTCTTGTTTGTGGTTGGATTTTCTTTCTTTGTTCTCTTGTTGCTTTAGAAGGTTTGCAATTTCCTTTTTTTTTAATTTCAGAAAAAAAAATTGCTGGCGCCCTCTTCTTACTTAACGTAAGAACGCCCCTGTGGCAAATCGAATCAAAATATACTTTTCTGATATCAAAGTGATATCAAATAAATCGCGAGCAACTTAATTAATCGATCCCTCGATTAATTAAATTTTGCGTTGAACTCACCCCTTTACTGAGCTCGTCGTGGTGGCAGCACTTAACCTGCTGCGTGTTGCAATTTTTGCCTTTCGCTTCTTCGTCGCTGTACTTTGACAGATCGGCATAATTTTGCACATTGTTTTAAATTCGCGTCTTTGAAATTTTGTTCTTTCGTTTTCATTCTGTTCATTTCCTTTTTGTTTAAAATAATAATTAATATTGTTACGTGCAGCAACGTTGGAGAAAATAAAATTGCAACAAATTGGCGCCCAAGGTGGGGCTTGATAGAAAAATTTTTGGGAATAAATTGTGTTGTGTGTATATGGTGTCTTTTTTTTTTCAGGGAAGTTTCTGTGTCATATATATATATATATAATTATACTGCCATTTGCTTTAATTGTTTTTCTTTTTTCCCCGATATAGCTAAAGAATTCGAGTGGGTGCTCCATAGGAGAAGCCGTCAGTTTGATAATTCAAGTGGGTGCTCCATAGGAGAAACCGTCAGTTGGATAATTCGAGTGGGTGCTCCATAGGGGAAGTTGTGAGAATTCGGTGATATTCGAGTGGGTGTTCCATAGGAGGTAGCGGTCAACAGGAAAGTTCATTTTTTTCTCATAAAAGTTTGTTCAGACGGGATATAAGAGTGAGTAATTTTATTTGTTCCTTTTGTTAGTTCATTTCATATATAAGCAGTTAGCAGTTGTGTTAATTTACATATTTATATATATCATATATAGATTATATTGCAATATCCAAATAACAGTGTGACCATACCAATTTTTTTTCTTTCTCTCAAAATAATACAATAAAACAGTGGGGCTAAATTTAAATTATATATATATATTTCTTTATAGGGTTAAATTAAAGTGACCATTTTATCTATTTTTAGTGAGTTTTGAAATTTTGATAATTAATTTTTTTTTACATTCTATTTGCTTTCTTGGTGCGATTTGGGAAATCTAAGTGATTTTAAAATTATTTCTAATTCGTTTTTTTTTGTGGTGTGATTTCGGGAATTTCAAGTGAGTCTAAAATTATTTCTATTTCGTTTTTTCGCATTCTATTTTTCTTCTTGGTTCGATTTGGAAATCGTTTAGTGGGGTTAAGTTGAGTGGTTTTCTCAAGTGTGACCATATCAGTTTTTAAAGTTGAAGTTTTTTTTGATTTTCTCAAGTAATATTTTAAAACAGTGGGGTTAAATTTAGTGTTTTTCTAAAGTGTGACCATTTATCTATCTTTAGTGAGTTTAAACATTTTGATAATTGTTTTTTTTTCTTTCGTATTCTTTTTTTTTTCTTGGTGCGATTTGGGAATCGTGAGTGAGTTTTAATTATTTCTAATTAGTTTTTTTGTATTCTATTTTTCCTTGGTGCGATTTGGAAATCTTAAGGGAGTTTTAAATTAAATTAAAATTTCTAATTGGTTGTTTTTTTTTGCATTCTATTTTTTTTCTTCTTGGTGCGATTTGGGAATCGTTTAGTTGGTTAAAATTATTTATAATTCGTTTTTTTTTCGTGTTGAATTTTTACTCGGTGTAATTTGGAAATTGTTTTGCCTTTAATTCTTAAATCTAATTTACCCTTTGATTCTAATTGATTGATTCGTTGTTTTATTTTGCATCGTAGCATAATGGATATTAATCGATTAACTAAAGAGGAACTCGTTTATGAGTTGCGGGCTAGGGGTTTGAAGGAAGGTACTAAGGTCGACGAGATGAGGATGACGCTTAGGGCAAGTCGGTTATTAGAAAGAACAGGGTCAATTTCTGCGGATAGTCCTCACTATCCGTATTCTTTTGAGGAGGATGCTAATGCGGTAAAGACAAAAATTTTGGAAATTAAGGAACTTTTGAAAGTTCCGCCTAAGAATCCGAAGTCTTCGGAGTATCTTAAGGTTTTGACCAAAATTGAATGGGCTTTAGGTAGGATATCGAGGGCAAGGGCTGAGTCGTCAGAGGAAGTCAACGAGGTTGCTGATTTGAAGGGTGAAATTTTAATTTTAATGGCGAAATTGTCAACAGAAGAGGAGGTGATAGAACCTCAAGAAAAAACACGATCATCAATGTCGACAGCAGACTTGGGTGCGTTACCAGCTGCAACGGTCGGCCAACGTGCGAGCTCTAGTGGGTTCCAACTACAGGGTGATATACCCTGTGACCGGTTCCCCGAGCGACTTGACAAATGGAACGTGAAGTTCACAGGTGAGCATTGCGGCTCATCGGTGAACTTTTTCATCGAAAGAGTAGAGGAAATGAGGGAAGCACGCGGAGTTTCGGAAGCTAGGGTTTTCACATCAGCGGTGGACTTATTTGGTGGGAAGGCACTTTTATGGTTTAGGTCGATTAGGGACACAATTTCTACTTGGAAAGAGTTGGTTAGGGAGTTGAAGTTGGAGTTTTTGCCCTCCAACTATGATGATCTTTTGCTGGATGAGGTTAGGCGTCGTACCCAAGGTCGTGATGAGTCGATAGGGATGTACATCGCTCTCATGCAGACCTTGTTCAAGCGTTTTACGGAACCTCTAAGTGAGAATAGAAAATTATCTATTCTCATGAAGAACATAACGCCTTTCTGTCAGACTCAGTTAGGATTGGCTGATATCAAATCAGTCAATGAGCTGGTAGCTTTAGGCAGAAGGCTGGAGACGATTCGAACTAATGTCGAGTCGTTTGTCCCTCCTCCTTCAGGTCGCAATAGGCAAACCCTGGAACCTGATGTTGCATATGTTGGACCCATTCAGGCGGCAACGGTGGCAGTCAATCCTTTTTCCAAACCTAGTAGGGCGCTTCGTTGTTTCAAATGTAATCAAGAAGGTCACCTTGCAAATACTTGTTCCGCTCCTAGGCGCTGTTATGGCTGTGGGGCAGAAAATACAATTAAGCGAAATTGTAGACGCTGCTCGTCGGGAAACGGGCAACGGTCTCTTGGGCCAGCAGGGCAAGAGCGCCGGCGTCAAAATTAGGGAGGTTGCCTGCTGACAACCAGCTGGCAAATCGAATTCAATTAGGTTTCACATTAGAGACAAGTGGGGGCGACAGTCGTCCTTACTTGAGTGTAAATATTTATGGCTTTAGGTTTTTAGGACTTTTAGATTCAGGAGCATCTAGGACTATTATATGTAGGGACGTTTGGAAGGTCCTTAAGGACTTAGGGTTAAATTTAGGGACAACTGATATAAATCAAGTACATCTTGCAGATGGGACGGGTGTAGGAGTTTTAGGAGTAGTCAATCTGCCAATAGTTGTTGAGGATAGGTCAGTTCTAATAGAGTGTTTAGTCATACCTTCGCTTCCCCATACGTTGATATTAGGTGCAGATTTTTGGGCACTCTCGGGAATAGTCCCGGATCTTAGGTCGCGTATGTGGAACTTCTCGAGCCAGGCAGCATTAGCTGCAATTGGAACGACTTCTATTGTGGAAGAGTCGGATTTGATTGAGGAGCAGAAGATTAGGTTAAACACACTGATTAAGGATTTATTCAAAAACATGCCAGAAGGACTAGGAGTTACTAGTAGAGTAGAACATGTCATTAGGACAACTTCAGATCCCATCAAACAGAGGTATATTCCAGTTTCGCCTGCGATGCAGGCACACATAGACAAATCTCTTAAGGAGATGTTAGATGAGGATGTGATTGAGAAATCAAATAGCCCTTGGGCTTCTCCCATAGTTTTGATTAGGAAGAAGGATGATACCTTTAGGTTCTGTGTAGATTATAGGAAATTAAATCAGGTTACAGAGAGGGACGCTTATCCACTTCCATTGATTTCAGCAATCTTGGATAAGCTTAGGAATGCTAGGTTTCTTACTTCGCTTGACATTAAGTCAGCTTATTGGCAAATCCCTATGGCAGAAGATTCTCGAAAGTTTACAGCTTTCACGGTCCCAGGTAGGGGTTTATTCCAATTTAAACGGATGCCTTTTGGGTTGCACAATGCCCCTGCAACTTGGCAGAGGTTCATCGATAGCGTTTTAGGACCAGAGTTGGAGCCATTCGTTTTCGTGTATCTCGATGATATTATTATTGTCACGGACACATTCGATGAACATTTAGAAATTCTTAACGAAGTTTTAAAGAGAATATGTGGAGCAGGATTAAAAGTAGGTAGGGATAAATGTAACTTTTGTAGGCCATCCCTTAAATTTTTAGGTTATGTCGTCGATAGGAACGGGTTACATGTAGACCCAGAAAAGGTAGAGAGTATGGTTAGGATTCCTGCACCTTAAAATGTTAAAGAGGTTAGGAGTTTTGTAGGGACTGTTTCGTGGTACAGACGCTTCGTACCAAATTTTGCAACTATTGTTAGGCCTTTAACCGATTTGCTGAAAAAAAGCAAAAAGTTTTTATGGACTCCAGAATGTGAAGACTCATTTAGGAAAGCGAAAGAATATTTAATCACGGCTCCAATTTTAACTTGTCCCGATTTCAATCTTCCATTCGTTGTCCAAACTGATGCGTCAGATTACGGTATCGGGGCCGTACTTACCCAAACTTTTGAGGACGGTGAAAAGGTCATTTGCTATTTGAGTAGGTCTTTAAATAGGAGTGAAAGGAATTATTCAACTACTGAGAAGGAATGTTTAGGAGTCTTGTGGGCGGTTGATAAGTTGAGACCGTATCTCGAGGGTGTTAGGTTTACGGTGATTACAGATCATTACTCACTTGTGTGGTTGAGTAATCTCAAGGATCCACAAGGAAGATTAGCACGCTGGGCAGTGCGGCTTCAGCAGTTCGATTTTAAGATAATTCATCGCAAGGGAAAAGATCATGTCGTTCCCGACATGTTATCTCGAGGAGTGCCAGTAGTGGCTGGTATCTCGGATGAGGATTTAGACCCTTGGGTAGTAAAGATGATCTCAGCAGTTGAGTTGAATCCGTTGGATTATCCAAATTGGAGAGTAGAGGGTGGCAGATTATATAAGTTTGTCAAATCGACACGTGTAGTAGTTCATGAAAGCAATGAGGAATGGAAGTTAGTAGTAGGGAAGAAAGATAGGTTAAATATTTTGAAGGAATGTCATGATAGTCCATTAGCAGGTCATATGGGGGTAAGGAAAACATTTGCTAGAGTAGGGGCTAAATATTATTGGCCAAAAATGAGAAAAGATATAACAAATTATGTTAGAAACTGTAGGATATGTCAACAAGTGAAACCAATTAATGATAAGTCAGCCGGTCTTATGACGGAACGAATAGGAGTTTCTTCTCCGTGGGAGATGATAAGTGTGGATTTAGTAGGTCCATTACCCAAGTCGAATAGGGGTTATATGTATATACTTACCGTCGTAGATTATCTTACAAATTTTCCGTTATTATTTGCATTGAGGACTGCAACGGCAAAGGCAGTATGTAAGGAGTTAGAGGATAATGTGTTCTTATTATTTGTTGTTCCAAAGGTTGTCATTTGTGACAACGGTCCGCAATTTAAAAGTAGGGAACTTAGGGTACTTTGTGAGGAATACTCATCTAAAATTAGGTTTACACCACACTACCATCCTCAGGCTAACCCCGCGGAGAGAATAAATCAAATTATTAAAACTACGTTGAGAGCTTATGTTTCGGAGAATCACAGAGTTTGGGATTCTCAATTAGCTAAAGTAGCTTGTGCTATACGCACTTCTCAACATGAGGTATTAGGAGTTTCGCCGTATTATGCAAATTTCGGCAAAGAAATGTCAACCAGTGGTAGAGAGGAACCAAAACTTAGTGATCAGGATTTAGACAAGAACAATAGTTTAGTATCACAAGAAAATATAGGAGAAAGGTTTAAGCAACTTAGGGCGGACATAGCTGTCAAACTTCGAACAGCGTCCAAGAAGTCGGCGGAAACATACAACCTCAGGAGGAGAGATATTCAATATCTCCCGAATGATGTTGTTTGGCGTAGAAATTTCGACTTGTCGAATACGGCAAACTACTACGCAGCTAAGTTAGCTCCAAAATATGTCGGACCATTTAAAATCCGAAAACGCTTATCTCCTTGGACGTATGTCCTTGAAGATAATAACGGTAAAGATCGTGGCACTTGGCACACGAAAGACCTTAAACCTTTTAACTCTCTGGCAGAAAATGATTAAGTCCCAAATAAATAATTAACTCGACATTTTATTTTATTTTTTTGTCCGTAATAATTCACATTCATTTCATTTCATTTGTTTAATTTTGTTTAATGGTTGGAAATCTGCCAGAGCATGTTGAGTAATTAAAATTAACTGTAATTTGCAAGTTGTTTGTGTTATGAACAAACACCCTTTCAAGGAGGAAAGGGTGGGATTTGTTGCGTTATAAATAAACGCAACAAGTTCTTTTTAATATTTAATTTTAATTTTGATTGCGACGATGCATTGTGCATCCACTTTGGTTGTTTACTTTGTTCGTTTTGACAAATGTCACACCCTTCTACACGAGGATGAGAGAGAGCGGGACGGCCATAGTCCTTCTGACCATGGTTCTCTCTGTCATTTTCGTGAGGGAAAAAAAATACCAAGTTTCGTTTCAGGGTACAATTGATGGGATGGTTTCCATAGAAGTGAAACCAAACCAGACGGACGGTCTGGTGAATCGATGCGTAAAGTTGCATGGGAAGTTACTCCAAATGGAGAATGGCCTAAGGCCCAACGTAAAACTTTAACAATATTAATTTCAATAATTTGTATTAATCATATTTTTGTTTAATATTTTTTTTTTTAAATTATTTAATGATAGTTAATTTTATTCTCGATCGAAAGTAATGTAACTTAAATTATGTTAATGGACGTTGGACTTTTAAGTTTCAAACAACTTAGAGCTGAGACAAATCCTATTTCAAGATTGGTTACAGATTCCGAACGTGCCATCATTTTTCCTTCTTTTTTTCTTTTTGCTTAAAATTGATAGTAAAGTTTTATGATTGATTTCAAGACGTATTATGTTTTTCGCAACTTTTGTGTTTCTCAACTTTTGTCGAAGTGGAAAATGGGGGTGGCTGAATGCAGCTTCTGGAATCGTCGTGACCTGGAAGTGAATCCAGCGGGCGGCGAATTCCAGAATGACTTGCATTTAGCTGTGAGAGTAGAGCGAGTAAGCGGGATCGCGAGAATCTCATCACAAGTTGAGATCAACAAGCCGATCTCCGATTGGCTGTTGATGATGTGAATTGAGATCCACCACTCCAGATTGGCTGAAAGCTCTAAATGGCGGGAGTTGGGAAGGGTGTGACTTGACAGATCGAAGAATCTGGAAGTCAATTCTTTCCGAGCATTCTAAGTGAACAGGAGATAATTTTTGGTGAATAAGAGTTGAGAAATAGAAAAAAAGGCGAAAAAGATAAAACAAAAAAAAAAGAGTGAGAAAAGTGGTTGACTAATTTTGTGAAATAAAAGTTAGAAGAAAATTTAATAAAAGGAGGGAAAATAAGGACTAATTCGGATTTGTAGCTGGAAAAGAGAAAAAAAAAAGATAAGTAACATTTTTTGTGTTGATTAATTGTGAGTAGTTTCTTGAGAATCCCACTTTCTGTTCTGGGAACAGAGACCTTAACGGTCCATCGTCCAATTCTTTTTTAAATCATTTTGTAAAATTTATAATTCACGAAAAGATCCTGAGTTTTAATCCTGCTAGTAAGGTTTCTCAGGCACCTTTAAAATATAGAAAATTAAATTTCTATAAAATTATATTTGTTGTATTTTCTTGTTTGTGGTTGGATTTTCTTTCTTTGTTCTCTTGTTGCTTTAGAAGGTTTGCAATTTCCTTTTTTTTTAATTTCAGAAAAAAAAAATTGCTGGCGCCCTCTTCTTACTTAACGTAAGAACGCCCCTGTGGCAAATCGAATCAAAATATACTTTTCTGATATCAAAGTGATATCAAATAAATCGCGAGCAACTTAATTAATCGATCCCTCGATTAATTAAATTTTGCGTTGAACTCACCCCTTTACTGAGCTCGTCGTGGTGGCAGCACTTAACCTGCTGCGTGTTGCAATTTTTGCCGTTCGCTTCTTCGCCGCTGTACTTTGACAGATCGGCATAATTTTGCACATTGTTTTAAATTCGCGTCTTTGAAATTTTGTTCTTTCGTTTTCATTCTGTTCATTTCCTTTTTGTTTAAAATAATAATTAATATTGTTACGTGCAGCAACGTTGGAGAAAATAAAATTGCAACAGAGGGTAAAACGTACGAAAGATTCCGGTCTTTATATGGTGTGTCTATGACGGTGATGACGAAGAAGAAAATGTGCAAGAGAGCGACAGCGACGGAGAGGAGAGTGGTGCTATAGACGAGAGTGAAGCGACAAGAAAACAGATAGACAACGAGTATTTGCGACGGGAGATTGAATTACTGAAGAGAGAAAAGGAGCTGATGGCAAGAGAAAACGAGATGTTAAGACAGATGGCACAAGTAAACATAGAAAGATCGACAACGGGAACGACAACAAGCGAAGGCAACAGAAGAGGACAACAGTTTGCTATTTATAAAGAGATGGTACCGGACTATGATGGAGATACGAATGTCAATGTATGGCTGACACAACTGCAGAATGTGAAAGAGATATACCGAGTGGAAGAAGACATGTTGCGAACATTGATTGTGCCTAAAATGAGAGGAAAGGCTGAAGAGTGGTTGTGTGCACAACCACATTTTTTGCGCGCGTCTGTCGAGCTGTTGCGCAAAGATTTAAAAGAGAAGTTCGACAAAAAGGAAAATCGGATGGTGGTGAGGAAGCGCTTCGAAGAGAGGAAATGGAAAGCAACAGACAGTTTTGATGATTATTTTGCGGATAAAATAAAACTAGCAACTGGATTGGAAATGGATGAAGAAGAATTGGTGGAGTACGTGATAGAAGGGTTTTCTGACGACAATTTACGAATTTATGCCCATCTCAGCAATTTCACAACAAAGGCTGGGCTGTATAAATCCTTCCAGAAGATACAGCAAAACGTGAAAGAAATTCAACAAAAGATAGGAGCTAAAACGGGATTGCAGATAGAAGCGATGCAAAGAGCAACGGATGTGTCAACAGGAGCGGCATCAACGTCTATGGGAGCAGGAACGACGTCTATGGGAGCGGCAACAAGATGGACAAAAGTAACCTGGCATATGGCAAATGTTTGCAGAAAACCGAAAAGGGAGTATGGAGTGTGTTATGCCTGTGGTGAAAAAGGCCACATAGTTGCTGCTTGTCCCCAGCGAAAGTCAGCTACAGCAGTACACCAATTAGCAGAGAGCGATGATTCCAGCGATTATGTAAGATGTTTAGATTTTTGTTTTACAAATAATAAAGAAAAAATTCCTTTAGATTGCCTCATAGATTCGGGTAGTCCCATCAGTATGGTTAGACAGTCACGGGTGCCACCCAATTTGAAATATGAGTTTTTGGAATAAATAAGAGTAAATTGGTAATACACGGAATGTTGTCATGTGTCGTTATTTTTAAAGACTTTGAAATTAAAGTTGAACTGATGATTATAGATGACAATGCGACCGGATATGAGGTAATCTTAGGGAGGGATTTTTTAAAAAAAGGAAAGTTTAAATTAGTTTCAGAATTTATAAAAAATGAGAATGAAAATGATAAATTAATAAATACTTACAGTGAAACAAATTTTGAAAGACAACTGATGTCAATAGACATAGAAAATGATATTAATGAAAAATTAAATTTAGAAATCGATGAAAAAGTTTGTTATAAAACTAAAAAAAGAATGATTGAGTTATACAAACAAACTGAACCGTTGGTAAAAACAAAAATGAATTTAGTGTTGAATAACGTCAAACCTTTTCACTGTCGTCCACGTAGGTTATCGTATGCTGAGAAGGGTGAACTCAGCAAAGGCTATATATCTATAAGAGAAGGTGAGTCAGAATACGTTTCACCGATAGTATTGGTTAGGAAGAAAACGGGAGATGTTAGAATGTGCATAGATTTTCGAACGTTAAATAAGGTCACAGCGAAGGATAGTTATCCAATACCAATTGATGATTTATTAGACCGATTGGCGGGTAAAACGGTTTTTTCAAAACTAGATTTAAGAAATGGTTTTTTTCACGTGTATATGCATGAAGACTCAGTAAAATATACATCTTTCATAACACCATTGGGACAATATGAGTTTTTAAGGATGTCGTTTGGCTTAAAAAATGCACCGTCAACTTTTTAAAGACACATAAATAGGATTTTTTCAGACATGGTAAAAAGAGACGAGCTTATAATTTATTTAGATGACATAATGATAGCAACAAATACTTACGAAGACCATTTTAGGATACTGAAGGAAGTTTTTAGTAGAATGAAACAAAACAGATTGGAATTGAGGATAGACAAATGCGTGTTTTTACAAAGTAAAGTAAGGTATTTAGGTTTTACGATAAGGGGAGAGGGAATACAGGCTGATGACAAGGGTATTGAGGCAATAAAGAATTTTCCAATTCCGCAGAAAGCTCACACTGTTCAAAGTTTTTTGGGGTTGTGTTCATATTTTCGTAGATTTGTTAAAGATTTTTCAAGAATTGCAAAACAACTGTACGACTTGATAAGAAAAGATAAGAAATTCAGTTTTGGGGAAGAACAATTGAAATCTTTCGAGTTACTAAAAAAGAAATTAATCGAGACTCCAGTGTTAGCACTTTATAGTCCTAAGGACGAGACAGAATTGCATTGTGATGCAAGTGCTATAGGGTTCGGAACTATACTACTTCAAAGAAAACAGGATGGAAAGTTTCACCCAGTTTTTTATTATTCCAGAAGAACGACTGATTCGGAAGCAAAATTTCATAGCTTTGAGTTAGAAACACTAGCAATAGTATATGCATTAAACAGATTTAGAGTTTACTTACAGGGCAAACGTTTTAAAATAGTCACTGATTGTAATTCGTTGACGATGACACTAAACAAAAAAGAACTTAACCCAAGAATTTCTAGATGGGCGTTAGAATTACAAAATTATGATTTCGAGTTAGAACATCGGGCAGGTACCCGAATGCAACATATAGATGCTTTAAGTAGGTCGACGAATGTTTTAACGATAGAAACGAATACGTTTGAAGAAAATTTGATTATTTGTCAAAATAAAGATAGTAAAATTGTTAAAATTAAATAAATGTTAGAAAAAGTGGAGCATAGGTCATATGAAATGAGAAACGGAGTGATATATAAGAAAAAGAATGATGGTACAGTTGTGTTTTTAGTACCGAAAGAAATGATTGATCATGATCATGTTCTATATAAATATCATGATGAGGTAGGTCATGTAGGTACGGATAAAGTTGCTGAATTGATTTCAAAGAGTTACTGGTTCCCAAAAATGAGAGAGAAAATAGGATCGCACATTAAAAATTGTTTGAAGTGTATCGTTTATTCAGCCAAACAAGGTAAAGAGGAAGGTTTTCTTCACAACATTCCTAAGGGTAAAATACCGTTTGAAGTCGTACATATAGACCAATATGGACCAGTAGACAATTCAAGGTCAGTTAAAAAGTATGTGTTAGTAGTCATAGATGCTTTCACTAAGTTTGTGAGATTATATCCTACGAAAACGACAAACACGAAAGAGGTCATAAAAGCGTTAATAGATTATTTTAGAGCGTACAGCGTACCGAAGTGTATAGTTTCAGATAGGGGGAGTTGTTTCACTTCAGTTGAGTTTAAAGAATTTCTTTCAGATAGGAGTGTTCAACATGTAAAAGTTGCAACAGGATCGCCACAAGCAAATGGTCAGGTGGAAAGGGTAAATAGGAGTTTAGGGCCCATGTTGGCCAAGTTAATAAAACCGGAAGAGGGAGTTTTTTGGGATCACGTTTTGGAAAAGGTAGAACATACATTTAACAATACGGTCAATCGAACGATAAAGCAGTATCCAAGTATGATGCTGTTTGGAGTAGATCAAAAAGGGAAGTTGTCAGATGAGCTTAAGGATAAATTGATAGAAATTGAAGGGTTAGAAATAAAACGGGATCTTAGGAAGATAAGACAAAAAGCAATTGTAGAGCAACAACATTCTCAGGCATATAACAAACGATACGTGGATAAAAAAAGATGTAAACCAAACAATTATAAAACGGGAGATTATGTTATGGTAAAGAACTTTGATTCGCATCCGGGTGCATCCAAGAAGTTAATACCAAAGTTCCGAGGACCTTATCAGGTCACAAAAGTACTACGAAATGATAGATATATACTCAAAGACGTGGAAGGTTTTCAACAGACGAGGTTGCCTTATCAGGGAGTGTGGGCAGTCGGTAACATGAAACCTTGGTTAAGTAAGAATGATAAAAAGAAAAAATGTAAAAATAAATAAGATCAGGTGATCTATAAGGTCAGGATGGCCGAATTGTAGTAGTTATATAAAAAAAGGAAAGTTTAAATTAGTTTCAGAATTTATAAAAAATGAGAATGAAAATGATAAATTAATAAATACTTACAGTGAAACAAATTTTGAAAGACAACTGATGTCAATAGACATAGAAAATGATATTAATGAAAAATTAAATTTAGAAATCGATGAAAAAGTTTGTTATAAAACTAAAAAAAGAATAATTGAGTTATACAAACAAACTGAACCGTTGGTAAAAACAAAAATGAATTTAGTGTTGAATAACGTCAAACCTTTTCACTATCGTCCACGTAGGTTATTGTATGCTGAGAAGGGTGAACTCAGTTTATTATTGGATGAATATTTAAGCAAAGGCTATATATAAGAGAAGGTGAGTCAGAATACGTTTCACCGATAGTATTGGTTAGGAAGAAAACGGGAGATGTTAGAATGTGCATAGATTTTCGAACGTTAAATAAGGTCACAGCGAAGGATAGTTATCCAATACCAATTGATGATTTATTAGACCGATTGGCGGGTAAAACGATTTTTTCAAAACTAGATTTAAGAAATGGTTTTTTTCACGTGTATATGCATGAAGACTCAGTAAAATATACATCTTTCATAACACCATTGGGACAATATGAGTTTTTAAGGATGTCGTTTGGCTTAAAAAATGCACCGTCAACTTTTTAAAGACACATAAATAGGATTTTTTCAGACATGGTAAAAAGAGACGAGCTTATAATTTATTTAGATGACATAATGATAGCAACAAATACTTACGAAGACCATTTTAGGATACTGAAGGAAGTTTTTAGTAGAATGAAACAAAACAGATTGGAATTGACGATAGACAAATGCGTGTTTTTACAAAGTAAAGTAAGGTATTTAGGTTTTACGATAACGGGAGAGGGAATACAGGCTGATGACAAGGGTATTGAGGCAATAAAGAATTTTCCAATTCCGCAGAAAGCTCACACTGTTCAAAGTTTTTTGGGGTTGTGTTCATATTTTCGTAGATTTGTTAAAGATTTTTCAAGAATTGCAAAACAACTGTACGACTTGATAAGAAAAGATAAGAAATTCAGTTTTGGGGAAGAACAATTGAAATCTTTCGAGTTACTAAAAAAGAAATTAATCGAGACTCCAGTGTTAGCACTTTATACTCCTAAGGACGAGACAGAATTACATTGTGATGCAAGTGCTATAGGGTTCGGAACTATACTACTTCAAAGAAAACAGGATGGAAAGTTTCACCCAGTTTTTTATTATTCCAGAAGAACGACTGATTCGGAAGCAAAATTTCATAGCTTTGAGTTAGAAACACTAGCAATAGTATATGCATTGAACAGATTTAGAGTTTACTTACAGGGCAAACGTTTTAAAATAGTCACTGATTGTAATTCGTTGACGATGACACTAAACAAAAAAGAACTTAACCCAAGAATTTCTAGATGGGCGTTAGAATTACAAAATTATGATTTCGAGTTAGAACATCGGGCAGGTACCCGAATGCAACATGTAGATGCTTTAAGTAGGTCGACGAATGTTTTAACGATAGAAACGAATACGTTTGAAGAAAATTTGATTATTTGTCAAAATAAAGATAGTAAAATTGTTAGTAAAAGTTCCGAGGACCTTATCAGGTCACAAAAGTACTACGAAATGATAGATATATACTCAAAGACGTGGAAGGTTTTCAACAGACGAGGTTGCCTTATCAGGGAGTGTGGGCAGTCGGTAACATGAAACCTTGGTTAAGTAAGAATGATAAAAAGAAAAAATGTAAAAATAAATAAGATCAGGTGATCTATAAGGTCAGGATGGCCAAATTGTAGTAGTTATATATATGTATGTTAAGATATCGCATGCTATCAGTGTCTATCGTTATATTGTTATATTGTCATTATATAAAATACCTTAAACCGAACGTTATTCTTGCTTTATATAATTTCCCCTACCGATCGTTATTTCTGTTATTATATACTATTCTCTTTTCCTCTTTGTTTAAAATATTGTTCACCCTAGTCTTAAGAATAAAGTTTGAATAAAAGTCAGTTGAAATTTGGAAGCCAAGGAGTTAAGACGTGTATTATTTTAAGTCAAATGAATAGTCTATTATAATAGTTGCATTTTTTTGTACTTTCTTTCTTTTGTTCTGTATACCTTTGTAAGAAATAAAAATTAGTTTCTGTTAAACCTTCGACCAGTAAGTTACTGATTTTGTTAGTGATTTTGTGTTATTTCTACAATTCGAAATTAAACAGGAATAATATTTTAATTCGAAACAACGTATAGATAAACGAAATAGTGCCCTCAAAACTATTGCCCTGTTATCGAAAGCAACTATACGAAGAACTTTTTAACACATTCGTCGGCATTTATTCCACGAACACTATACACTTGCGTGAAGGTTTATTTCACAACAATCAACAAATCTTACAGTTACAAAACAGCATTGAAGTTTGAAAAGATTAAACAAGTTTGATTTGTTCTGTGAGGCGAAACCGGGGCAATAAATCGATAGTATTCCAAGTCTTGACAGCTGCTAGGTGATAAAATTAATATTACTTAATTGTTGTCAATATTTTATTTTTATATAATTTAAATAAGTTTTTCTAGTACCCGTGGCATGATGGTTAGTGTGTTGGACTGTCAGTCGTTCTTTGACTTTCGAAGAGAGAAGAAGTGGTTAGTAGTTAATTTTAAACAAAAAAGAAGTGCATTTCTAGTTTTTGGCAATTAAGAAGGCAGTGTGCCACAGTTTTATACAAGTAATCGATATGCCAGTGGAGGTGGCGTTCGGAGATAGGTAGTCTAACAAGTACCTTGGCATCTGGTTAGATCAGTATTTATATTTTGACAGACATATAAATGCTGCACGGCCAGTACGGTACGACACTGTACCGGCTTATATCGAACAGCCAAATCTTCTTTCGTTCATTACTATTCCAACGAGGTCCTATACAACGGGTCTCGAATCAACAGAATTGACAATTTTGTGTTAAAACTCGTTCAAGGTCACATTGCAATAGCTATTTCTTCGACCATCAATTTAATTTTCGGGGCGTTCTATCCGAACGACGAGTATTTTGAGAGTGCACGCTTGAGCCGCTTCATTCCACTAGAAGCATTCCTCTTAGACAGATGCGGTCTGATACAGGATAGATTGGCAGTTCCTCTAATCTACCACGTCAGACGACGAACCATGGAAAGGCGACTTCTGTACAATCGGGACGTCATGACACAAGGCGGAGCAGAGCCCCTTCGGTTCAATTGGGATGTGTCCGAACAGGACCGAATTGATAGGGTGAAGTAGGAGAACCAGTTTTGGTGGCTTCAATCGGCACTTTATAGTGGGTATTCGGGATAGGGTTTAAGGCCTTGGCCGGCTTACATACTTGTTTTATAGTTTAAGCGTTTAGTTTAAAGTACAGTAGGCATAGTGGCACACAAAAAAAAAACATAAAAATGAAGAAAATGAAAAACAAAACACGACAAAAACAAAATGAAAAAAAAAATAAACCTAGATTTGCTGCTATGGTTATTATTGTTTTAAGTATTTCATAGGTAGAATAGGTAGTTTAAGTTACTTTAGGTTTTATTTTAACGACCTTATTTTAGTAGTAGTATTAAAGTAAAATTAAAAAAAAAAGATATCGAAATAAGTTTTTTTTTTTTAACTTTTTAATAAAATAAAAAATAAATAAAATTGAATTATAGTAAAATAGATCTTAGGCCAAAAGGCATTATTATTAAGTGTTATTGTTTAACTTAGAGTGTCCGTATCTGGGACCAGTAAGTTAGTTGTAAGTTATGGTTAATTAGGCTAGTTTTATGATTTTTTTTCTAGCTTTAAGAGAAGTTTAAGAATGAATGGGTAAAAATGAATTAAAACAAAGTGCGTTGGACTGTAATGCCAGAGGTCTTGTGTTCAATCCCTGCCTGTGCCATCTAAAGTTTTTTTTCACGGGTACTGCCTCTTTCGAGGAATTGGCAAATCCTCCAAGAGCAACTCTTGTCATCAAAAGACCTTTCTCAAATTAGCCGTTCGGATTCGGCTTAAAACTGTAGGTCCTTTCCATCCCTGACAGCAGAACCCGCACACAGGAATGGTTGAGAGTTGTAATTCATTAGGCCCTAGTTCCCAACGGACTGTTGCGCCACCTAATTTATTTTTTTTTAAATAAGTTTTTCTGTAAAGGTTTTATTTTCATATTATGTATTTAATAAATTCAATACATTCATATTCTAACATTAATAGATTACATATAAATATGTATTTTTTTATATATATTTTTTCTGGCTTATTTGTACCAATATTTTTGTGCTTATTTCTAATTGATTTTTTTTATAAATACAAGTTCAAATGTCATTAAGCTTAAATAATAGGATTAAGGTTCTCAGTAGTATGCCACTTCAATGCACAAAGTCTGCTATCTGAAATCGCTGGGTTTCGTGATCTTTTTGAAAATTCTTTGATGAAGGTGGTATGAGTAATGAATGTCCGAAACATGGCTCAGAGATAATATTAATAATGTAATGGTTGACCTTAGTGGGTATCATATTTTTCGTTCCGAAGCAATGTGTGCAAGGAATGATATTGCCTGTAAGCTTTAAGAAGTACATATCTTCCACCGGCTTCGATATTAAATAATTATTATTTATCTGTGAAACTTACCAACAATGTCCTAAAAGGAAGTCAAGTAGTTGCTTTCGCATTCGCTTTCAATCTTTTAAAACAATTTTTTTGGACATTCTCTTTTTTGCTAGACTTTTTGCTTGTCATACTAAGAACAAAGTTCAGCTATTGGCACCTGATTTTATATCTCTTATATCTTACCAGGCTTATTTTGAATCCTAATCGTAACAACTGAAATCTAATAACATAGTTATATTGAAAAAAGATATTAGATATCATCTTACTTTCCCTCCATATATGTATGTACATGTAAATATATATGTGGAAACTTCTAAAAACCTTGGGTACACCTTTTAAAGGTAATTAATGTGGCGCAATCACAAACATATCTGTTCGAAAGACTAATGGTGTGCTTCACACCTTATGGGTTATTCATCACCTTTTCCCTTTTGAAACAAGACGCCTTCTTGCTAAATCACTTGCGATGTCTATTCTCACATAATGTATATTATTGTAAAATATTTTTTCAACTCCAGCCATGCATCAACACACATTCTCAATACGCTCCTAACAGCATGTTTTTGGACTGCAACGAGCATAAGTTCGTGTTTCAAACATTGTTACTTATCTTTTTCTTTTTTTTTTATATATTGTGCGCGCACTAAAGGGGTTATGAATACCTTTATAATGATTAAACACAGTGCGAGCAATTAGGAAAGGAGGATAGGATTAGAAAGGAGAAACCGATGCACATTGGTTTTGAATGTCTGCACATTGTAATGAGTGGGAAATATTGAGCCTGGTAAAGCATTCCACATTCTTCTAGTGCGGCTAAAGAAAGAATCTCTGTACTTAACAGTACGTCCGAAATTGGGTTCAAGGGTAAACTGATGGGCATTCCTAGCAGAACGGGTATTATGGTTGAATTGTTTAAGGGGAGGAATGCAACTGACTATTACCCTAGAGCATTGTTTATACAAATATCGATAAAACAATGACAGGCATGATACCTTGCGGCGGTGTTCAAGAGAAGCAAATGTCTCGGTAAGAGAACGATCTCCTATCATTTTTATAGCTCTTATTTCGATTCTTTCCAGAAGACTCAAGTACGTTATTGGGGCACCAGCCCAAATTTGAGAATTATACTCGAGTTTTGGACTAATAAAAGCTTTGTAAATTAAAGCCAGGTCAGAAGGGGTAAAAAACTTCTTACATCGTCGGAGAAAACCTAAATACTTAGCAGCATTTTTGGCGATGTCAAATATATGATCACTCCACATCAAGTCGTTTGTAATGCAGATACCTAGGACTGATAGTTGTTCAGTCTCCTCGATGCAAGTACCACTCATGGTATGGCATTGGGGAGGGTTACGCTTGCGACGGTAGACAGCATTGAGTTTTCGAAGCATTAAATTCTACACGGTTTTTGATTCCCCATTGAACAATGCTGTCAAAATCAGAATTTTATGAGCTTATCATACGCTGCCGTTGGTAGTCCACATCCGAAGAACAAGGATGCTAATCTAAAAACGAATATGATAAGCTGAGGGTACTGTCATCCGCGAAACAATTTAGTGGGTAAGAAGTTTCAGACAAAAGATCATTTATAAAAATAAGGAAGAGCGTCGGAGACAAAACGGAGCCTTGGGGCACACCAGCGTTTATTTTGTGAATATCAGATTTGAACCCGTCCAATACTACTTGAATTGATCGGTCCGAAAGGTAATTTCTAACCCAACAAAGAAGAGATTCATTGATATTTAACATTTTGTTCCATAACCTCTAACAAATTTGTGCACTGAGTTTTTGTCAAATATTTCAAGATCTTGCATATTTTTATCAAAAAATAGGTTTTACCTCGTTAATAGGATCAACTGAGTTGATTCATCCTCGGTGTCCTTGTTTGCTCTAGCAATGTTAGTTTTTCAATCGTTTGTAGAATTCTTTGCCTCGAGAAAAATACATATGACTAATAATATCTAAATCTTTCTCTCATCTTAACTACTTTTTGTATTGTGTCCCAATTTAATTAATATATAAATTTGACCTTATGAGCTAATATTTATTTCCCATATAATGTATGTTTTTTTAAAATAATGCATATATGCTTTTTTTCTTTTCCATATAAGAACTCATGTAGCTCTCTTTAATCTCAGTCCTATCTTATGAGATATATGTATGTATATTCAACTGTGTAATTCAAATAAGTAAATAAAGATATACATATATATTTCTGTCCCAAGATATGGAGGACGAGAAAAGATGTTTTGCAAGTATCAACGTAAGTACACAGCAGTGCAGACAAATGATGAAACGCCGCTCGAGAAATATAAAAGTTTTCAATTAAACAAATCGGGATGATTATATTATAATAAATACACAAAGAATGAATCGTTTTATAAATCAAGTTAACTATCTTTTTATAAGGAACTTTAGGAATCCTTTATTGTAAGGATATTTTTTTCTATTTTAAAATGTTATGTACACAAACATATGCATTTATGGTACGTATGTATGTACTTACAGTGCATTAGCTCATTAGCTTCACATATCTTAATTATCATTATCAGTATACACATTTTATTCAGAATTGTATTCTTCATTGTTTTTATTTTTACTTTTTTTTGCTTTTTATTTTTAAATGGTAAATAGTTTCTCAGTCTTCAAACTTCCTGGATAACAGAGTTGACTTCTTATTTATATTACAAAAATATGAACTAAAGAAGCTGACTTACTTTTCTTTTCATTTAAGATACTCAGATACTTATGTTAAATCCATAAATTATATTTTGTATAACATTAAATACCAATTAAATACATTACAAGGCTTATTCATTACTTTTTCCTGGATTTTTTTCTTTTAATAATTTTTCTACAAGATCTTAAGATCTCAGTAAGCGTTCTATATTATTTTGTAAAATTTCATAGAAGTAATGACATTTTTATTTAAATCATCTTCTGAAGCTAATACTTTTTTTTAAATAAAATTTGCTCTATACCGGCTCATATTTGTCAAGAGAAAAATGTCTGGTTGAATTATAAATTGTTTATCAGATATACTACTATATAAACATTTTATTATATAAATAAAGTTTATTACAACTTGTTTTGTATTTAAACACTTCTTTTGTTTTTTCAGATATGCAATTTTTTAAAAAAAAGATCGCATTTAAAATGCTTACATTATTTTTAAATATGACAAGAAAAATAGAAAAGCAAATAAATAATATTAAAACACAAAACTAAAAAATAAACTTGCCTTTTTTAAATATATCTATTTGATTAGGTAATAACTTTTCGAAAAAAAAAGTATAACATCTCTTTTGTTAAGGCAATATGACATAGAAGTTCTATAAGTAATAGATATTTTGTACACCTTCTTCTTAAAACAAAATACTTTACATTTTTGATTATGTTAGATATACATTTTCAGGAACTGTCATCTCATAAAAAGTCATTTGACTAATTGTTTTCTAAAAGATTACATTTTTTGAAAAAAGTGGGTCACCTTTTAAATTGAAACAAATTTTAAAACACCAGAAAAATCGCTTGTTTAGCTATTTTATAATTCGAAAATTTTGTTTTAGTTGTTGACATAAATGCGTGAACAAAATGCTTAGAAATTGTTGACTGTAATATTGTAGTCAACTTTGCATACAAAAATTGCAGATTTGGTCCATACAATGCTGGAGCTCGGTTCGAGTTATCTTCTTAAGAAAAAGACAGCTGATTTGATAAGGTCCAGACTATTTTGTTTCGAAATACGAAATTTAATTTTTCTTAAAGAAATTAAAATCGAGTTATACATATCTTTAGTGAAGCTATATTGCATTAAATCTTAAGGAATCCAAATGTTTGATTGCATGTTTTAGTTAATATCATTTAACATTTTGCTTTTAATTTTATTGTTATCAATTAAGTTACATAAGGTACAGAAAGCCAACTTTACAATTCTATTATAAGGAAAACATACATTTTTAAAGTTCTAAAGTTGGACGGCGGCGCATTAAGTTAATTTAATAAACATATGTGTTAGTTTTTTTTATTGATCTTGATGATTGTATGTCTTATAATAATATAAAAACAAGATGAATATAAGACACTACTGTTTTTAATTTCAACTCGATGTTGACAATCACGTAATGAAAGTTTGTGCACCTAACCTCCTGCTTAACGCTAAAATGATAACCTACAAATGAATGCTTTAATGCAATCTTTGGTATTTACAAAATCACACCTGTCCTCGAAAATAATCAAAAACTAATAATTTGTGGCATTATTTAATTTTAATACACACATCATTATTCGAGTTTATGCTAAACAACAAGACTTGATAGAAATAGACTCTATAGAGGAAGTTGCTTTTACGTTCAAATTTTCAAACATTAATGGTTGTTTCCATAATGATTTGAAATTTTTATAAAGACCTACTGACTCCAAAATCGATATAAAAGGGCAACGAACCGATTAACCATATAAAAAACAATTTTCTTGCACAGTCATCTCCTGCTATTATCAACAGACAAATTTAATTTTTTTTACATAATCCGATTTTCTTCATATTTTGTCTCAAAATGTTTTGTTCGATTCCAAATTGATTCAATTTATTTAAAAAAAAAAAAATCTTATATGCCACAGAGAAAAGCAAATATCAAACAAAGTAATAAGATTTCTTTCATTAACTTTTTATTGGAAACTCATCAAAAATTGTTCCATCCACAATTTTTTTCAACTTTCAGGACACAGCGAAGAGCCCATCAAGTGTTCAAGTGCAATGCTTGATGAAATCTTTAGTTTTTGTTTTAAGTGAATTTAAATTCAATAAGATTTTCAATATATCGTTTTGATTAAAACCATAGAAAATTTTATACTTTTTAATCCGTTTTCTGTGGGTATGCGCAGCATGTCCTTTTTTTGAAATCGGGGAATAAAAGCAAAAACATAATGCAAAACCAGGGAGACATTGATTGGAAAAAATTAATATTTGTGAAAAAGAAGTGTTATCCAACTTTCAAGTGAAAACGAGAATAAATGTATGATAACCTTGTGTGTGAGAAATTAAATTCACAATATTTTTAAAGATTAATATGCATAACAAACAGTGGAATATCGAGTGGTTTTACTTTATAGTAGCACTGAAGTAATATTATTTACAATTTTTTAACAGCTTAAAGTTAAATATATAATATGTGTCTTATCATTAGATTTTCTATTTTAAATATTTAGAACAACAAAAAATAATAATTAAACTTACAAAATAACCAACATTTTTTTTTAAATCAATGAAAAGAAAATAAGAAATATTTACAATCCAAATTAAATGTTATATGCCGACGTTAAGATTTACACATTAACAAAGTACTGCTGATCTGAGATATTTTAATATTTAAGATAATGATTTCTTATAGACTGTTATGCTTTGAATTTGGCAGCACTAAGATAGAGTGCATTATTTGATAAATATCACCATTTATTTTGGTATTGTGCATTATCACTAAGTATTTTTGGTATACATTTTATAATGATTTTATTATTCTTATAAAGCAATATAAGCACTAAGAGCAACTACATTTCTCAACGGCCATATTAGGTATTGTGCTCATAACCAGTGTATTTTCTGTATTAAAATACAACAGTCTTAATGGACTCATTTTAGTTGGTGAACAACACGGTTGTGGTGCTGTACTTAATTGCATTAAATGAGTATGTGGGTACTTTTCTAAAAAACCAAGCTTGCATTCGCCATTGCAAAAGTATGCATTGAATTGAGTGGGTGCGACAACCCATGTCCAATCGAATTCAATAAAATTGACAACCAACGGATAGCGACAGCAACGTTCTTCATTGTCACTCTCGGAGCAATTCATTGATGTGTTACGCTTTGTTCGACGTTTTCTATTGTCTTTCGTAAGCATTTCTATATAAACTGTCTATAAAGGAAGAGAGGAAAGAAAAAAGAAAATAGAAAGATATATAATTTAAAACTTTTCTTGAGGTTACTCGTATAATTTATTATAATAAAATAAAACTTTTCTATAATATGTACACACGATTTTTCTTAGTCTCATTATATTCTGGGTAATTTTTTACGGTTTGATTAGGCAAAAAACGTACATAAGGTAAACCAGTAAGGACCGAGTAGGACAAGACATTGTTCTTAAAGTTTTGAATATCAAAATGAAAGGGAAAAACAGTTGGGTAAAGCATTCCATATTCTCAATGTGCGGTTAAAAAAAGAATCTATACTTGACTGTACGTCCGAAATTGAACTCAAGGTTAAACTGATTAGCATTTCTAGAAGTGCGAGTTTAACGGCTGAATTGTTTGAAGGAGGCAGTGAAACTAGCTAATTCGACAAAACACTGTTTGCAAAAATACCAGTAGAACAAAGAAAGACATGAAACATTGCGGCATTGTTAGAGTGACGTAATTGTTTCGGTCATAGTTCTATCGCCTATCATTTTCAAAGTTTTCTGTTCAAAAGGCTTAAACTTGTGTTAGGGGAACTGCCTGTGTCTTAAATTCAAGTTTTGGACGAATGAAGGCTTTGTAAACTACAGCCAGATCATCATCTAAAATGTACGTTGTCGGCAGGTAACTACAAGTAATGGTTTATTTAGAGGCCGGTTATAGCTATTAGTAAAATCCATCAGTAAAAATTGAAACAAGCGAAATCTGAAATGATTTACTGATGAGCGTTTATAGCAATCATTAAATTTACTTCATAAAATTCGAGATATTAAATAACTAGGAGCTTCGCAGCTCCTTTTTGCTGTTGATTTCATCAGTAATATTTATGTGTTGTGAATTAATCGGTTTCAGTTTAAAAAAAGTACGACTTAAGCATGTACATTTTATGTCAAGAGTACGATGACTTAAGCCCCAAACATGACTAGCATTCAAAACAAGCATTTTTTTAATTCGAAACAGGAGTCTATCAAGCCTGCCTTAAGAGGTGTGGACAGTTTGAAACAAACAAAATATTAAAAATAAAATGACGGCAACACATAAAACCAATTAACAAATTGTAACAAAGTGAATGATTGTTTAAAAATAAGAAGCCATTTGTTTTTTGTGGCTTGGGAGAAAATACTAAACTTAAAATTTTTATATACAATTTTCAGTTTTAGTTTAAAAATATTTTTAGAGCTTATTAAAATACGTTTTACATTTAAATTTCGTAAAAAAATAATTACCCATTACAAAAATAAAATTAATGACATTATTTATCATCAAATCGGTTGATTATTTCTTGAAAAAAACTTAAACAAAATAACGATTCTATGAGGGTACTGTTCTGTAGCAATACAAACATTTTTTATATTGAAAGAAACCCATTTAATAAAAATGTTTAATGAAAATTTTTAAAAAATGTATCTGTTTGGCTTTGAGAAAATTCTATAATTTTCGATTTTTGACCAAAAAATTTGGTATGCTGCAATATTACTCTACTCTGGCCCGTTGAAGTGAGACTTAAAAAGCTTAAATCAAATTTTACAATAGCACAACTTTGTTAACCTCTGTTAAAACTATTTTTTTTTTTTAAATTAAACAACAAACAAATGTTTGAAATGCACTTTTAAATATAGATTCTTAGATATACTCGTAGCATACAAACTTTGTATGGTGCTATTCTTGTAACGTTTTTAATTATATACTATTTGCAAACAGTTTGATACAAATTTTGTGATCATAGGTTAGGTTAGGTAAACAGGCTGATGATTGATGACGCCATCACCACACTTAGATCCCTTGTGATACCCCGAATCATAAAATTGTTTTAAGAAAATTAGCTAACTAGCATTGATTACATTTATTTTTTATTTTTGTCCCTTTACATTTCCATAGTTAACAAATTAAAACCGATTCTTAACCTCTCCTAAAAGCAATGCAGTCTATGAGTGGTTTGAAAAGGTAAAATATATATTATTTTTGTTTATTTTCCAATCGTATCTTTTGTGATTTTAAAAATGCTAAAAATACGAACTTTTTCCGAAGTTGTGTTTGGTGTATTTACAACGAGTAAATTATGTTATTGTTGCTGGGTACGCAAAAACAAAGCACATAGGCGTGGATTTCTCAATATCCGTTGGTTTTAGAAGGCTGATTTTTTAAATTGTAGAATTATTATAAAAACAAGATTGAGAAATACGCAAAAATAACCGCTTTACATTACTACTAGGTGTATACTAAAGTAAATAATAATTTATCGAATTTAGAAATAAGCCTCCATCGATCCATGACACAAGCTCAGAGAACAGATTTCGCTGTTTCAGGACCTTTTCCAAAACAACAACCGTTTGACAAGACTCATCGCCAATGAAGGGATTTTGCGGAAGTTCAGAAACGCTGCACATGATTGCTATCAACAAATCTTTCAGTTCTGCTTATCCAATATCTACAACAAATCGTATAGCCCAACTAAAATTAATTGTTCGTTTCTGGCTTAGAAAGTACATGATAATCAAACCACAATATATACGTGTTTTATTTAAAATGTTAAATGTGCACCTTCATTAAGCCACGATCAATGATTATTTATGGAATTATTTAGTCTATTTTTATAAATATTAGATTTAAAATGTTTACTGTTCAAGAAATTCAGCTTTTATGCATATATCTGTATTACTTCATCTACAGTTCTGAAATAAGATAATTTGAAGAGAGTAGACGTACATAGCAATGAAGTTAAGCACTACTTATAAATCTATTTGAATATCGAACCCTTTCCGTCATTTTAGCGGGAACGAAATTTTCAAATAAAAATTAATCTAAATTATTACAATTTTGATGGCTATTGTCATGTCTTAGCTTAATCACAATTAATAATTTCCAATACGGACTTAAGGCATCAGTGGTCCTATGGATCACCTTTGTATTTTGACGAAGGGGGTTCGATATGTTCCTCTTAGCTATAAACTTGATTTTGATTTCAATTTTCTTTTCCTATTTGGTATTTCCATTTTCTCTAAATCAACCTATTAGTTAATTACTATAAATATAGCGGTACAAAGTTCGCAGGGTGAGCTAGATGAATATAAACTTAATTATCTTTGAATAAAAAGATGTTGATGTTACATGAAAAACATTCTATAAACATTTCTATGTTAAAAGGCTTTAATAGATCAGTCGTTCTTTGACTTTCGAAGAGAATAGAAGTGTTTCAGCAGTTAATTTTTTTTAATTTAATCAAGTGCATTTGTAGTGTTTGGCAGTAAAGTAGGCAGGGTGCCACTGTTTCAAACAATTAATCGGTAGCCCAGTGGAGGTGGCGTCTGAAGACAGATCCAAGGGTCGTGGGTTCGAATCCCAGAGCGAGTCAACGAAAAATTTGGAAGCTTTTTTTCATAATCGGGAAATTGCCGATTTTATAAATTGGGAAAAAAGGCAAATGATGAAGGAGAAAAGAGCAGGGGTATCGAAAGATACCTCTGCCAACACATCAGGTGATGTTACGGTGGTGCCAGCAGCGGTACCGAAAACATCAACAACATCTGGTCAGGCATCAGACCAGGGCATAGCGACAGCAACAGTTAATAAAAAGAGGAAGCTTAAGAAGCATAGTCCTAACAAGGTAGAGAGGGCTAACGCAGCTAAGCGTCGTGATATGCGCAAAGAAATGGAGAGTGGTAAGGTAGGAATTACCACTGATAGTGAATGCTCAGACTACGTCGAATCTGATAAAGCAGAATATGTGTCCGAAGGTGGAGAGGGGCTCTTCAGGCCTCCGAATATGGATTTAATCCTATCGGAGCCAGAGCCAGTCCCGCCGACAAGGAAGGCTTTGGAGGTAGAGGTGGACCTCCAAGAAATAGAACTGGTGCAGGCCCTGCAAGCCAAACAGGCAGACATCAGCCAACAAGAGGAAAACCTCAGAAAGCTCAAGGAGGAAATGGAGCCCCTCCTCAGTCAGCTTAAGCTGAAACAAGAGGCGCGCCGTAAGCAAGAGGCAGCCCAAAAACAACAGCTGCAAAAACAACAGCAGCAAAAACAACAGCAACAACAACCACAGCAGCAAAAACAACCACAACCCAAGCCCGCTTCCAAATACACAGGAGCGGAGCAAATTAAAAAGGCGGCAGCGACAGGCCCAATTGCTGAGGGCCCATCGACTTCGGCTAAGGCAAAACAGCAGCAACAACAACAGCTACAACCAAGGCAGCAGGAGCAACAGAAACAGCAGCAGCAGAAGCAGCAGCAGCAGAAGCAGAAGCAGCAGCAACACCAGAAACAACCACAGCCCAAGAAGGAAAAAGTGCCACCAATAAGGACCCATAGAGTTGACCTGGACGACATAAAACAGGTATGTAAGTCGGCCACTAAGGGCAATTTTTTCATTAAAATCCTTAACGAAAAAGAAAAGAATTATTCGGTCCAGTGCTTCTCACTGGCCGAATACAACTTAGTAAAAGGGTTACTAAAAGAGGCCACAGCTGAGTTCTTCAGCTTCACGCCTAAAAGTGAAAAATTAAAGACGGTCCTACTGAAGGGCATAAGTTCCTGCACGGAACCGGAGGCGCTCTTAGCTGAGCTCCGCCAAAAAGCCATCGAAGATCTCGATTTCATCGGGGTCAAGCCTTTCACTACGGTGAAGTCCAGGCGAGGGGGTTACAGGCTGCCAATGTTCCTCGTAACATTATCGCCCCAAAGTAGGCTTGAGAGTCTGAGGGAAATCAAATGCCTCGACTATCAAGTCATACACTGGGAGACATTAAAAAGGCACGACGACATTTTACAATGTACGAAGTGCCAGAGGTTCGGCCATGCCGGAGCCAACTGCAATATGCAGTTGCGCTGCGTCAGGTGCTCCGAAACCCACATCAAGGGAGAGTGCAAGCTGGGGAATGAGCGGGTTGAGGATCTGACCCAGCTCAAGTGTGTCCTTTGTGGAAACCAAGGGCACCTGGCTAGCTATAGGGGTTGCCCTAAGGTCCAACAAATCAAACAAAAACAGGCCAGTCAAAAAGCCGAAGAAAGTCGAACAGTTCGACAGGCTCCTACACAAAAATTCGTGGATCCCAAATTTTCCTACGCCCAAATGGTGTCAGGGAATGGGAACACGAGACAGGCTCCACCAACGGTTGCCCCAAAGGCCCCTGTGCCTAAGGCACCAGAGGTGCAGCCTGACATTGTAGCCTTGTTGTTGAACATTCAAGGACAACTTACAGGACTGCAAAGTCAGATAAAGGAGCAAGGCAAAAGGGTAGACCATCTCTACTCTTTGTTGCCTGGCCTGGCGCAATTTAGACCATAATTTGCTTCAGATTTCGAGATTCTTTTTAGGGAACTTAAACTGAGCTTGGAAGAAAACTATTTCATCTTGGCCGGTGATTTGAACGCAAAACATGAAGATTGGGGAAATCAACATAGTAATCCCAGAGGTAACCATCTTTTTAATTTGATGAATCTTTACAGCGTTGAATATGGCGTCGACCTGCTGGCTACTGAAAAGCCATCGTATCCAAGAAACGGCTCCTTTCTGGATCTTTTGCTGTACGACACCAGACTGACAGTTACAGACAAAGTGGGTAATCACCCTCGAAACTGCTTACAGACAGTCGAGTACGACAGTGATCACTGCGGACTGGCTGCTGTAATGCAGATTCCGAACGAACGCGTGGAGTTGGAGGAATACGTTGCAACGCATTCTTACAATTACAGTAAGATGCGCTGGCCTCGTTTCACCAACGCCCTAGCGAGAGAACTTCGTTCGAGTGACATAGCCCCACCAAACAACAGAAACCTGACAAATACAGAAATTGACCAACATTTACAACAGATGAATGAAACAATAAAACGAACAATGGGACGGACAATACCAAAGTACAAAGAACGGGACCAAATGGACGCTTACAGAAACTCGACTATTGACGCACTACGTAAGCACAAGAGTGGCTTACTGACAAGACTCAAAAACTTGTACAGACGACTTACAGACCCACTCGACTTGGAGGTTAGGACACTGAAGTCGTCAATAAAAAATGTCAATCTGTTGATTAAGGAGAACTACAGGTTATCAATTAACAAGTACTGGGACCGCAAGATCTGGTCAGTTAATTCCAGTGACCCTGGTATGTTCCCTAAAATCAACAAGATATTTAGGAAAAAGAACGACAATGACCTTCCGTGTCTGAAACTCCAAAGAACTGAAGAGAACAGAGACGTACTCATGACAGCGCAAATAGATCCAGAAGAAGCCATCTTTGACGATGACTTTTATATAATTGAAGATCCGAAGGAAAAAGTGGAGGCGGTGGGAGCTGCTTTCCAGCAAGTGTACAAGGTGAATGTTAGCATTCGCCCCAACCACGACCTGGAAAACAGAGCCCTACTTAATCACTTTTACCTTCGAAATGATATAACACATTGGCGATCTGAGAACCGCGGTTTTATGCGGTTCGATGACGATTCCTTGGCAAATGCCATAATCGCCGAGCAAACGGGACCAAGTCCCTTGTTAGTGACGAAGGTTGAGCTTCAGCTCATCTTCAACTCAATAAAAAATAAAAAGTCAGCAGGTGTCGATGGTATATCCAACGTTGTACTAAGACATTTACCGATGGAGGCAATTGACATTTACACCACACTCTTCAATAATGCACTGAATAATGCATATTATCCAGTGCATTGGAAGACCGCTGTGGTTCATCCTCTCCCGAAAGAGGGAAAGGACAACTCCAACCCGTCAAATCTTCGGTCGATAAGTCTTCTTCCGAGCATCAGCAAAGTTTTCGAAAAGATCATCAATAGGGCTCTGACTAAGTGGGCTGCGGACAACAAAATAATTCCGGATAAACAGTTCGGGTTCAAGCCGGGTCATGACACAATTCATGCTGCCTCTAAACTCGTTTCTGATATCCAATGGAATAAAACAAAACAACAATGCACAGGTGCTGTTCTGGTTGATTTGGAAAAGGCCTTTGACACCGTATGGTTAGAGGGTCTTTACCTAAAACTGAGCAGGCTTGGCATAAGCAAGCCATTGTTGTATATACTTTATGATATGCTTAACGGTAGAAAGTTTGTTGTCAAAAGTGGCAATGTAACTTCTACCACAACATTCTTAATTAAAAATGGTCTTCAACAGGGAGCGGTGAATTCGCCGATTCTCTTCAGCATTTACACCAGCGATCTGATAGGTAGTCTTACAAAGGCAATTGCGTACGCCGACGATCTAATTGCGTACAGAACGGCCCGAAAGGTTGAGGTTATTAGAATTCTCTTGCAGCGTGATTTCGACAAGATTCAGCGATATTGCGATGACTGGAAACTGAAAATAAATGTCCAGAAGTCGGAGACAATTCTGTTCCGGACTCCGTTGGCTGGGGCCACGAGGGATACGTGCAAGAATTGGCGCAAGATGGTTATCGTTGATCTTCACGGGCAGCGATTAGCGAGCAAAAGTGCAGTGAAGTACCTCGGTATCTGGTTAGATCAGTATTTATATTTCGATAGACATATAAATGCTGCTCTGACCAGGGCCAGAGGAGCCTTCGCTCTGACGAAACGGCTGTTTTTTAGCAGTCGGCTTGACTCCAGAGTGAAGGTAATTTGCTACATGGCCCTCATACGGCCGATGATCGTTTATCGTTGTCCTGTGTGGTTCAACGTTGCCCCTTCCCAGATGGAGAAGTTTCGGGTGTTCGAGCGGCAGTGTTTACGACGCTGTACTGGCTTATATCGAACAGCCGAATCTTCTTACGTGCATTACTATTCCAACGAGGTCCTATACAACGGGGCTCGAATCAACAGAATTGACAATTTCGTGATAAAACTCGTTCGAGGTCACATTGCAAGAGCTATGTCTTCGACCAACAATTTAATTTTTGGGGCGTTCTATCCGAACAACGAGTATTTTGAGAGTGCACGCTTGAGCGGCTTCATTCCACCAGAGGCATTCCTCTTTTTAGATAGATGCGGTCTGATACAGGATAGATTGGCAGTTCCGTTAATCTACCACGTCAGACGACGAACCGTGGATAGGCGACTCCTGTACAATCGGGACGTCATGGCACAAGGCGGAGCAGAGCTCCTTCGGTTCAGTAGGGCTGTGTCCGAACGGGACCGAACTGATAGGGTGAAGCAGGAGAGCCAGTTTTGGTGGCTTCAATCGGCACTTGATAGTGAGTAGTCGGGATAAGGGTTTTAAGCCTTGGCCGGCTTACATACTTGTTTTATAGTTTTAGGGTTTAGTTTTAAGTAGAATAGGCATGGTGGCACAAAAAAAAAATACAAAAAATACAAAAAAGAAAAATACAAAAAAATACAAAAAAAAAAGAAAAAATTAAAAAAAAATCATGGAATAATCAAAAAAAAAAAATAAAAAAAAAGACAAAATATGAAAAACAAAAAACGTTAGATAGTTAGATTTGCTGCTGTGGTTGTTCTAGTTTTAAGTAGTTTATAGGTAGAATAGGTAGTTTTAGTTAGCTTTAAGTTTTATATTAAGGACCTTATTTTAAGTAGTTTTTAAGTAAAAATAAAAAAGGATATTGACATTAGTTTTTGCTAAATTTTCTAATGAATACACAAATAAATAAAATGAATTGAAGTTAAATAGATCTTAGGGCCGAAAGGCATTAGCATTAAGTATTATTGTTTAACTTAGAGTGTCCGTATGGGACCAGTAAGTTAGTTGTAAGTTATGGATAATTAGGCTAGTTTTATGAATTTTTGTCTAGCTTTAAGATAGTCTTAAGAATGAATTAATAAAAATTAATTTGGAAAAAAAAGGCTTTAATAGATTTTGATTCATTTTATATAAAACACTCTAAGCCAAGTTAAAATGCAAATTTCCTTTTTTATGATTTTGCTGTCTCATATTTTAACATTTTTTTACTTGCGACATATAGGAACTTATATGGCAAGTTTTTCATTCGTAAAAAATTTAGAACTCGGGATTTTAATGAAACATGGTATTACGATGGTGGAGAAGTCGAAAAAAAGTGGGTCCCGCGATTCCGTCCGCCTGTCCTGTCTGTCTGTCCACGCTCCTACAGCCTAAACCATTTGGTCGATTAAGTTCAAACTTGAAAGTTAAGGTTTTGAGCAGATTCGCGTTAGGCATTTTTTTTCATTTTTTTTTTAAGATCAAAACAGTGGCCCCCATACAATTTTGTTGTTCAAAAACGATTATTCGAATTTTCTCAAAAACAAACCGATAAATACAAAATATAAAATTTTATTTTTTAACTTGGCTTCTTTTAGTAAGAAAAACATATTTTTGTATTGCTCCGGAAAGGTACCGCTCATAGAACTGTTATATTGTTTTTAAATTTTCTCAGCAACTTATGAACCGATTTCAACCGATTTTTTGAAGGAGTTCTTATATTGCCTTAACAATATTTGATTATCAAAAATGTAATTTGTTTTGTTTGGAATTTAAAAAAAATATTGATTTTTTTTTTCAAAATTCTATATCTCGAAAACGGGTCATCATTTTTTACGGAATTCAAATGTAGAGCCTATATTTACAATCACTAAACAACTGCATACCAAAAATATTTTTAGAACAAAATTGAAAAATTGTATTTATAAAAATTAATTTAAAAAAAAACCGCTTAACGATTTTCGAAAAAAAAATTGAAAAATCAAGGGTTTTTTGATTTATAAAATGGCATTTAAATTTTTGAAGACAAACTTATTTTTCAGGGAAAATTTTGAATCTTAAATAGTTATTTTTTTAATTATTTTATATTGATTTTTTTTCAAAATCCGATTTACGAAATTCAAATCTAAAACTTATATTTACAATCACTAAACAACTGCGTAACAAAAAAATTTTTAAGAAAAAATGGAAAATTTGTATATATAAAAAAAAATTAATTTAAATAAAACCGGTCTAACGATTTTTAAACAAAACAATTGAAAAATTGAGGTTTTTTTGACAAATTAAATGTCATTTTTATCGTTAAAGACAAACTTATTTTCATTGTATATTTTTAAATCTTATATAGGTACTTTTTTAAACAGACTCTTTGCATACAGGAGCAAGTTCGTGCGACCCAGTCGTGCATTTTATTTGTATCAAGTCAGCGGCCTACTAAGCTTTACTTATTTTTTGAGCATAATGGGTTCTTGAAGCAATATGCCATTTTTTCGTTCAAAATAAATTTAAAAGCTTTATCAATGCAGGAAAAAATATTTCAAGTACCTGTGCACAAGATTTAAAAACTAATTTATTTTATTTCTGGCATAACTAATATATCCAATAACGAGTATATGACTAGTTAGGCCGCTTACTAGTTTTGAAAATAAGGCTATACATGAATACTAATCTATTAAATTAATACAATAATTCACAAACAAAGAATTAAACACTTATGGAAAATATGGTCGGCCCAAATACAAAACAAATTCAATCCACTTGACTGACCTGATAATTTATTCAAAATGGAAAAACTTAATGTTACATGCGTTATTTTTTAACAATCTGTGTTCCAAAGGTAAAAGCTCTTAATTCAACTTAAATTGTTTTAGCATTTTACATATCTTTTTTATATACTCTCTACAAACTATATTTCTTTTTTACCCTTCCTACCTGAGCGTCGAACTTGTCGAGTTGTAGAAGCTGAGTAAGGTCAATGATTCTCGGGAATTATTTCTCCAGAAGAGTCCTGAAACCAAAGGTCGCTCGCCCCTCCCCTTCCCAATCCTTTACCCCCTCCTCCGTCAGCTCTGTGCTATTATGCTGGCTGATGTCTCCTTATCCCCTGACTGTATGGTGTATAACTGTCTATCATGCCTAGTTTCCTTCCTGGGACGCTTATGGCTTAATTGCTGTTCGTCTCTCCTTTTCCAAAACATATCCTTCCCTTAAACTTCCCAATTGGGCTGGATCTAAGGTGTTATACGACCCGTGCCGATGATCAGCCAGGCTGAGGGCCCAATTAAAAAACTAGCTCAGTCGCTAACGGAGTATCCGGATACCTGGCGACCTCCGGATTAACTAGCCTTATCTGTATACACGGATCTCTGTACAGATGGACCACCCCTTATCCGCTACTCGTGGGATTCTAATGAAATAAACAAAACAAACAAAACAAGCAAAACAAAATCAAAAGACCTTACCGGCCAGCAGTACGACGGCAAAGTTGTCTGCTGCTCATCCCTCTTCCACTGGTGCTGACATGGCTGTGGACACTCACAGCCCTGTTGTCGCCAGTGGAATATCGGATAATCCTTCACCTTCTTCCTGTAGTGAGGCAGTTGTGAAGAACGGCTCCTCTACTACCACAGAGAGTAAACCTCTCAACTCTTCTACACCGCGAGTCGGAGGTAGTAGGGCTATGGTGCCAGGTCCTTCTACCTCCAAAGCAAATAATCCCAAAGAAGGTCCTGGGGGAGATGGGCGTAAGCTCAGACCCTCCAAGGCCTACTACAGGGACATGCGTAATGCTAAGAGGATTCTCCAGACGTTTGGTGAACAACTAGGCACTGGAGGATACTCTCAGCATGACGCCAAGATAAAATGGGCCAAGAATTTCCTGGCCAAAAATAATTTGAAGACCAGCCAAGACTCAACCTCGAAGCGACAAAGGTCTATGGAAGGTAGTGTTTCACTACCTAAACGCCCCAAAGTGTTAAACACCAGCACTTCTCCTGACCCTCGCAAGGCAAAAATGTCCTTCAGTGACGTTCTGAAGGACAAAATGGTAGTTGCGATTATCGACAGAAGTGATGTAGATGGCACGATCTCTGCCGAGAACTGGACATTGGCCAAAGGACAGCTGGCCTTCAGTTTTGTCGAGATCATGTCTGACAATCCGGGACCACCGCCCATCACAAAAGATGGAGGTTGGCATCAGGGACACATTAAGTTGATGGTCTGTGATGATCAGAGGTCGTGCGACCTACTGACGCTGGCGGTCAGCCGACTTGGAGAGGTCTGGCCTGGTGCTAAGCTGGAGGTTGTAGCAAAGGAGGATATTCCTTGCAGACCAAGCGCTCGCATCACGGTTCCGACCATATTCAAGGAAGCAGACCACGTATTGAAGGTAATCCGGCTCTCCAATCCAACCCTTCCTACTCACAACTGGAAGGTTGTGAAATTGGAGGATCCAAAGGGACCCTACAAGGGTGCAATTGTAATCATCAATGCAGAGTCCCTTTCTCCTCTGGCGCAATCAAAAGGTGTGATTAGGTTCGGGTTCGATGAAATTACGCTGAGGGTCTACAAAAAAGATGGGGTCGAGGCACAAACCCTTCCCCCTCCCCCACCCACACAAGCGGAAACTGCTGCTGAGGAACCATCTTCATTGGAAGACGATGCATCTCAGGTATCCCCAGTAACAGAGGAAGCTCCTAACACCGACCAAGGTTTTTCCGCAATGGAGGCCGAGGTCTACGACAGCGGAGATGAGGACATTCTTTTTGAATCGTCCTCTGATATGGGTGACTCCGACATTACTGTGTTGGAGGCTGATCGGGAGTGCAATAGCAAAAATGCTGCGGTTACTCCAGATTAACCTCCAACACTCCATAAAGGCTTCGGCCTCCCTTCTTCTTCGCCTATCCAGCAGCGATGAAGATATTGTCCTGATTCAAGAACCCTGGATTGTTAAATCCATTGTTCGAGGAATCAGGACTCCCAAATACTGCGTGCTGTATGCATCAGGTGAGGATGAACCCAGATTTTGCATATTAGTAAGCAGCCTAAATGTATATTTACTCCCTAATTTCAGCGATCGAGATATCACCGCCGCAAGTCTGGAAACAGCCAGAGGAACATTCTGGCTGGCGTCGGCGTATCTTGACCACGACCATCTTGGCCCTCTCCCGGGTGACACTCTGGAGAGATTGATAACTGAAGCACAAAGGCTCAACATCGGCCTCATCATCGGTAGTGACGCTAACGCCCACCATACAGTATGGGGTAGCACGGATATAAACGAAAGGGGTGAGTCTCTTTTCGACTATATTCTAAACACTAACCTACTCGTAAGTAACGTTGGTAATGAGCCAACCTTTATTACTAAAAATCGACAAGAAGTTTTAGATATAACTCTTGTCTCCGAATTAATTAATAATAATATTTTGAACTGGAGGGTATCTAAAGATCACTCCTTTTCTGATCATAGATACATCCAGTTTGACTTTTTAAATGAACCACCTTGCCAACCGATCTTTCGAAATCTAAAAAGAACAAATTGGCCAAAATATAAGAGAACGTTAAATAGTTTAGTAAAACCTGAACTCTTTAATACTCCCTACAACTTTGAAGATCTTGACGACAAAGTCAATAATCTAACATTAGCCCTAAACAAAGCTCTAGATACTGCATGCCCTCTTATACAAGTAAGAGGTAAAAAGAAGCCACACTGGTGGAACTCAGGGCTGGATCCACTTCGAAAAGAATGCAGAAAACTCTTTAACAGAGCGAAAGCTTCTAGAGACATGTCTGACTGGGATTCATATAAAGAATCACTTAAGATATATAAAAAAGAACTGAGGAAAACCAAACGATCGTCCTGGAGAAACTTCTGCAGCAACGTGGAAGATTGCTCCGAAGCATCCAGGCTGCGCAAAATCCTCTCCAAAAATCCAATCATGCCAAGCTGCTTGAAAAACGCCTCTGGCCTCTGGACCAATTCAAGCGAAGAATCGCTCAACTTGCTACTAGACGTTCACTTTCCTGGTAGCTCTAATATTATTAATAACATTGCACTTAATAATGGTGACAATACTTTACAACCCCCACAAGGTCTAGTCACTAGGGAAAAACTCAAATGGGCTATTAACAGCTTTAAACCATATAAATCTGCTGGTCTGGATGGTGTAATTCCAGCCGAACTGCAAGAAAATGCAAGTTTTCTAATACCCATCCTAGAAAACATCTTCAAGGGATGCCTTAATTTGGCATACATCCCGATGTCTTGGAGACAAGTTAAAGTTGTTTTTATTCCAAAAGCTGGAAAATCCAGTCACGTAAACCCTAAGGACCTAAGACCTATTAGCTTATCATCATTCCTTCTCAAAACTTTTGAGCGTTTGATCGATATTCACTTAAGGGCAAGTATTGATAAGTCCCTCCTTTCAAAGGCTCAACATGCCTACAACAAAGGGAAATCAGTTGAAACGGCTCTACACAGTATAGTACGTACAATCGAATATTCCCTCCATCATAAAGAGTACACCTTAGTTGCCTTCTTGGACATAGAAGGTGTATTGACATCTCTGAAGGTAGATAAGTCGATCAGCGAATTGATTAATCAGATGCTGATAAGCAGGATTATCAATTCAAAACTGGGCGATCTTACTACACAAAGGGGTGTCAGCAGAGGTACGCCACAAGGTGGTGTCCTATCCCCTCTCCTCTGGAATTTAGTAATAAATGAATTACTAACTACTCTAGAAAGAGAGGGATACAGAGTGTTTGCCTATGCGGACGATGTTGCTATTGCAGTAACGGGTAAGCATCCCAATATACTAAAAGAACTCTTATAAAACGCTTTAAATAAGCTCACCAGATGGGCTAATCGGTGTGGACTAGGCGTTAACCCACAAAAAACCGACCTTGTCCTCTTCACAAGGAAATACAAAGTCCCACACATTGACCCTCCCCTCATAAACGGTGTACCACTTAAATTCTCTGATCAAGCAAAATACCTGGGTCTCATTTTAGATAAGAAATTAAGTTGGAAACCTAATATTCAAGAGAGAATAAACAAGGACACAGTAGCCCTGTTCTCCTGTAAAAAGGCCATTGGTAATAAATGGGGCCTACAGCCCCGCATTACACACTGGCTATACATCTCGGTCATAAGACCGATCCTTACTTATGGAGTAGTGGTGTGGTGGACGGCGCTAGATACAGCGACAAATCGCGATAAACTCAGCAAAGTCCAACGAACAGCCTGCCTGTGTATGGGAGGAGCACTTCGCTCCACCCCCTCCGCTTCACTAGATGTTCTGTTCCATCTAATACCGCTGGACATTTTCAGCAAGCAAACGGCCGCTAATACTGCCATACGGCTTCAGGCCTCCTCTCTGTGGATCAATAATGGAATTGGCCACACCACTATTTTGAACTCGTTCAGAACTATAAACAGTAATATTGACTACACCATACCCCATCCTCAGTTTAATAACTATAACTTCAAAGTGACTATACCTCCCAGGTCTTCTTGGGAGAATACATCATTTTTGAACGATGGTCCTATAAACTTTTATACAGACGGATCAAAAACGGAGGATGGGGTTGGTGGAGGCGTATACTCAGATAGACTAAATTTAAGTCTCTCCTTTCGTCTACCCAATCATTGTAGCGTGTTCCAAGCTGAAATCCTGGCTATAAAAGAAGTCCTATCCTGGCTTAGAGAAAACGTTATATGAACTAATGATATACGCATCTTCTCGGATAGCCAAGCCGCGTTACAGTCCCTAGACTCAGTCTCCACAAATTCATTAACAGCCCTAAATTGTCGATCATCTCTTACGGAGATGGCTACACAGTTCAACATTCACCTTTTCTGGGTGCCGGGCCATAGAGACATTCCAGGAAATTGCAAAGCTGACGAACTTGCAAAAAGCGGAACAACTTTACCTCTGCTGGCTCACAATGCTAGCATAGGTATCCCCTTAGCTACATGTAAGCTCATGCTAAAGCAAGATACCATAGAGAAAACAAACTCCAGGTGGAATAACACCACCACTTGTGTCACAACTAAACTAATTTGGCCTATTCTTAGCGCCAGGCGCTCAAAACAATTAATCTCTCTGAGTAGATTGCAAATTAGCTACGTTATAGGTGTCCTGACTGGGCACTGCTTAATAGGAAGGCATGCTATTCGACTCGGAGCCCCTGCAAATGATTTTTGTAGGAGTTGCATGGACGAAGAAGAAGAAGAGACAATCTCTCATCTTCTGTGCACATGCCCTGCCTTATCACAAAGACGTAGAATCCACCTTGGAGACTACTACTTTAACGATACCAGTGATCTAAAGAATTCAGACATTACTTGTCTCCTACGCTTCATTCGAAGCTCCAATTGGTTCAACGAGTTAAGCTGATTAACTGATCCATGTGGTATCACAACGGACCATACTTTGGTCTAAGTGTGTTGGACATCCCAACCAACAGCCACTTTAACCTAACCTAACCTACCCTTCCTAAACAGGAAAGTTATGGCCTTTTGCAAAATAGCTTAAGTTTAATTCGTTGGGTTTTCGCAAAAGGTAAAACAACTAAAGTAGAGGATAATACGTCTTATCTATCAATTTGTTTTAACTATCAGATAATAAGTTGTTTTTATAAACTAAAAAGTAAAATCGCTTATGTTAACTTAAGATATTTTACCACAAAACTTTTCTTGCGTTTACATTTAAACATTTAACAAATAAAAAAAGAATAAAAATAAAAACACAATAAAAAAAAAATTTATTGAAAACTGTATCTTCATATCCTTCTTATTTTTTTTAATAAAGATTGTAAGCTAAAAAACTACTTTCTAAAAAACTATAACAATAGACTTAATGGCTTTTACCTTTTTAACACAATAATGTTCTCTAAAGCCTTTCAAAATGCATACATGTGAGCTCCCTTATATATGTAGAAAATGTAGTTGCAGTAACAAACCTCTAGGAACACATCAGAAAAGTAACAATTTTGTGGTTCTACAACGAAACCACTAGCAAAACAAAGGCTTATATACCAGGACACTACATTTACTTTATTTAATTTATTTTGTATTTATTTGTTGTAGGTAATCTAATTTTCTTTAAAAGTTTATTTTATTAGTGAGTGATCTTTACCTTTGAACCGACACCATACAGTAAATTAAAATAATTAACCAAAAACAAACCCAATACTCACAAATGCTTTATTATTGGGTAAATCTCCTGTTATAATAAATGGCCTCATCCAAGCTTCGGCAGCTTTTATCACAATCCCTTGGTTTGTTGTCGTATTTCTCACCCATCCCTGTACTATTTGTGTAACATCTATCGAAATCCATTGGCCTAGTCCGTTTGGAATCTTATGCTTGGATTCGTTTATGTTTACAGTATGTGTTGCAATTGTGCTATTTATACGACGTATAACTCTATGAATTGTTATGACGATTTCTTTGTGATCATCATTAAAATTTTTCTGATCGAATTGAACTGGCTCGTTCTCATGCATCCAATCACGACCACGAATATATACGTGAAGTAGAGCTTGTGATATTGTTGAATGTTCGCTGCCTTTAAATTTAAAATTCAGTATTTCAGCCTTACGATTATGTCGCACACGGGGCACTATAAAAATCAGAATACAAAATTAGTACTAAGATTACCTAAGTTTTTAAAAAAATCGAAATGATGGGTTAGTATAAAAAAAAATAAAACCCAAAAATATATCATAAAAAGCTTCGTATAATCTGTAATAATAGAATAGTATAATAGATTTGCTATAAAATTGAAATTTTGAGTTGCACATAGAGCCATAATAAAGAAACTGAAATTTGCATTCAGAAAACTCGAAGTTACTAAAAACTATCAGAGTTTATAGAGATTTACTTATATATTTTTAAGACAAAGTCGGATCCTGCAGAAGAAACACGGTGGTTTTATAAGATTTTGTATTATATTTACAATAATCCGATTATTTTGAAAACGGGTTTTTGTACAACATAATAATAATAATAGTTTACCAAAATTAGGATTCGGGATCGCCACCAAAAATTTACTCTTAAATTACTTCTTTTTAAACAATTGAATCGAAAAATATTCTTATCTTTTTTTTTATTTAGCATACCGTCAAGTGAGGACTGGCAAATCATAATTATCTAATGAGAAACTCGGGAAACAAAGTAAGATGCTTAATAAGTTTAAAATGAATTATCATACAATTTGTTCTTAATAATTATTTTGCGTTTTACATGAGTATTAACAACACCGTATTGCTTTATTTTTATATTTTCCAAAAAAAATCATTTCAAAAAACGTGATGGAAAATTATTAAAACACCAATATTCTTTGTAAAAGTATTGCATGATTTGTGTTCAAGGTAAGCTAAACTTAATGACTGCAGTTTTAATAAAAGCTATGGTTTTTAAACATTTGACCTTATCCGATTCAAATAATATCGTATTGACCATTCATGTGAATGAAATGTCTGCAATGGTTTTATATTTTAAAGAAGATATGCCATGAGAACTTTTCAAAAACTAATAACTTTTCTTTTATTAATCAAACTTTAGACACTTTCGGATATGAGCGTCAATAGCAATATTCTGGTTTACTTACTTGTTGGGAAAACATACACGCTATTGATCACAGAAAAAAATTCATCTTCTAGATTATTCCTCAGTAGCTCATCATCTTTTTCTCCTTCTTCGTTATCGTCATCTTCCCCATCATGATCAACACTTTGATCTAAATCGCTTGGAAAAATGTTTGGATCATCGCCCTGCATGTTATTGTCGTTTCGCTTGATTCCTCCGTTGACTTTTGAATTACTGTTACTATCGATTAACGTATCAGATTGTGATAATGGATAGGTCTTATACACTAAGCCATTTTTCGTGTCAGAAGCTCCTTCTGAATATGAATGTGAATTTTCTTGCTGGTTATGAATTGAAGATGAAGACGAACCTTTTTTATTTCCATTGAAACTATGACTTTTATAAAAGTTTTCAATTATCATACGTGGAACCTGGGGGGCAGTTATATTTGGTAATGTCTGCATCTCGAGGCGTAGTAAAATGTGCCGCTTTATCGATTCTAGATTATCGGCTTTAACTTGTTCACGCATTTGACATGAATGACAACCGCTATTGGTATAACTTAAATTAGGATCACGTCGAATTTTCGCCTCGTGACCAAAATAACTTGTTATACTACTACCACCTGTTGGACGGTGTGGTATTTCACTTATTCTTGATGTTGTTGATAATTGTGAAACTACCGATGGTGCTGAAGATCTTTGGCTTTGACCATGTTTTTCTTGGTCAGCTATTTTCCTATTTTGAATACTCAAATTACTTAAAGATGCAGTTGATGTAATTGATGTGGATGTTGATGTCGATGATGATAATAAGTCTGCTGCCGATGAATTAGAAGCAGACATTGCTGCAGCTGAGGACTGGTTCGTATTTGGCGGACTAGTACAATGCGTAAATGGTACAGCCATAAGCAATTGCAAGAGTATAAGTAGAGGAAGAAGGTATTGAGTCTTACGTCTTATGCGATTTAAAGTATCACTTAAGTGAAGATGAAACTCTTTAACTATCATAACCAATATAATCAGCATGTAATTACATCTAAATTTAGGGGGCTTCTTAAACGATGACTTCGTTGTTTTTTCAACCGATAATTTTTTTCCAAAAGTCAACTTAGTCAGTTTATTTAATGAACTAGTAGTTGAATTTATAATTGAATAATCATATAAGATATCACAAGATGTTGCAATTGAAGTCGATGAAGATTTAAATTTAGTTGTTGCTGTTGTTGTTGTTGTTGACTGTGTCGGAGTTCTTCGGGACCACCAATCCAAACTTGTGTGATGAAAACTTGAATAAGGAACTTTTTTTGTACATTTTGTTAATGATGATAGTGAACTACTACTACTTATGGAAGGCGGCAGAGATGATTCTAATTTATTTGGCACTAATATTTCAGCTAATGGATCTAAAACAAATGAATTTGTTGTTGCTCTATTATCCCCCAGTGTTGACGTAAATGCTTTCCTATGCAACTCTTGTGCAAAAATTGACGTACATTTTTCTGACGATGACGATGACTTTGACTCCAAAAAACTTATCTCACGAAAATGATGATGACGATGATGATCATCATCACCATCACCATGATTTTCTTCATCATCATGATATTCATCATCATCATCAACATCATCATGAGGTTCGTCATCATCATCACGATAATATTTATCATCATCATCACCATCATCAATTTTTTCAGGTTTAACTTTTTTGGTTTTACAGTTGCATCGTTTCTTACTGTATTTATCGAAACCATGAGGTCCTGTTGCCTGATATTCTTGTTCATGATGATTTGTTGATGCCTGATGGATATGTTCTAGAAAAATGATTTCTTCTTTAACATGACGGTAACCAACAAAGTGTTGATAGTAGTCTTTCAAATATTTTCTTCTTATAGTTTTAAAATGTTTACATCTGTACTTGCTATCGATTAGCTGAAAGCAATCACCACCATCTGACGAAAGAGCCATGGTTTCACTTTTAAGTTTCGTGTATGCAATTTTGTTGTCTTGCCAATTAAGAAAGGTTGTGTTGAAAACTATTTAGCTTAGTGATATGTTGAGCAGTAACATTTTCGTCTCTGTAAGTAGATACATTTTGTTGTGGAAGAATTTTAAATGGTAAATTAAAACAATTTGCATACATTTTGAAAAATAAAAAATTAATTTGCACATAGCACTTAAATATAAATTATTAAAATCCATGATTTTCATTTATTTGAATACAAACATATTTCATTAAACTTAGGTGTCCTTGTATTCATTGAACATTTTCGAATGAGTGGATTTAAGAAAACATAATAGTTAACTCTAACTACAATTATAATGACGATACAGTCGAAGCTCTGGTATACAATTTGAATAATCTGTTTATATACAAATGAATATGCCATATAACCCTTGACCAATTTCTACGCAAATGCTTGTTGTAATTGCACTTTCTTTAAAAGAATCGATAGCCTTATCATATTAGAGTAATCTTCATCACAGTAAAGCCGCCAGCTCCAATCTTGTCTACATTTTGGGAAGTAGACAAATTGACATTGCCCTGATTCAAGAACCCTGGATTTCAGGTGGCAGAATTAGAGGACTACACACATCAGACTTTATACTGTACAAAGCCACACAAGTAGCTAATAGTAATATCAGATCCTGTATTTTAGCCAGGAAGAAGTTTAATCTCTTTCTTTTAGCAAAATGTGCTGTGAAAATAGAAAGGAAGGGACTCCCACCACTGATCAGGACATCGTGCTATATGCCGCATGATGAACAAGAAGGGCCTCCCGCTAATATCACAAGCCAGCTTGTAGAGAAAGCTGCCTCTGAGGGATGGGACGTGGTACTAGGCTGTGATACAAACTCACATCATACTCAATGGGGTAGTACCGACATCAACAACAGAGGTGAGTCTCTTTTTGAATTTATACTAGACCATAATCTTTTAGTAGCAAACAGAGGTAACGAACCCACTTTTGTAACTAAAAATAGAAAAGAAGTGCTTGACGCTACCCTAACCAATAACTCAAGTACAATAGTAATAGATCAATGGAATGTTCTTAAAGAGGAATCATTCTCAGATCATAAACTGATAGGCTTCTTGATACAAAATGAAGTAGCAACTCCAAAACCCTTTAGGAATTTCAGGAAAACAAACTGGAATGTATTCTGCAGGGAAGTAGGACAGGGGATTCAAAACCCGGACACACTTCTAATTCAAGAACCCTCTGACATAGATATTGCGTCAGAAAAACTCAGAGTTGTTTTGAACAACGCTTTAGTAAAAAGCTGTCCCACTAATCATATGGGAAAAGGTAGGAAAAAACCACCCTGGTGGACCACTGATATAGGCAACTTAAAAAAAGAAACTAGAAGACTTTTCAACGTCGCCAAAAGAACTAGGAAGGAAGCTGATTGGGAACATTATAAGACCAGTCAACGTATTTTTAAGGTCGAAACACAACGAGCAAAACGTAGCTCATGGATGGCCTTCTGCGACGAAATAGAAAGTACAAATGTATCAGCAAGACTCAGGAAAATTCTGACCAAGGATTCAGTCGCTCTAGGATCCCTCAAAAAACATACAGGCAGCTGGACTGAATCCGGTGGCGAAACGCTTGAGCTCCTTGTGAATACTCACTTTCCTGGCTGAAACAGAGTCTCATACAGAAACCCTAGTACCATCGGATATTATAACGGAAGAAAGGACAAAATGGGCCATTCACTCCTTTTCCCCGTACAAATCCCCTGGTCTAGACGGAATCTTCCCTATGATGCTACAGAAATGCATAAACCTTATCATCCCACACCTAGCTAGCATTTTCAATAATAGCCTTAAATGGGGGTATGTTCCCTTTTCGTGGCATGAGGTAAAGGTAGTTTTCATCCCTAAGGCTGGTAAACCTAGCCATACGGAGGCCAAAGACTATAGACCCATTAGTCTAACATCGTTTATTTTGAAAACTTTTGAAAGGCTAATTGATATACACATCCGAAGCACACTGAAACCGGACTGTATATCGGAATTTCAACATGCCTACATTAAAGGAAAAAGCATTGAAACAGCATTGCACAGTGTTGTCAGCGTCATAGAAAAATCACTGAATGACAAGGAATACACCCTTGCAACGTTCTTGGATATTGAGGGAGCCTTCAATAACGTGAAGAACGAAACAGTGAAGCAAGCCTTGGACGACCACAAGGTCGAAAAAGCAATAACACAGTGGATAATGTGTATGCTCAGAAAGAGACAAATTAACTCTGAGCTAGCGGAGAAAAGGGTGAGAGTAACCACATCCAGAGGCACCCCTCAGGGTGGAGTTCTCTCACCGCTACTTTGGGTTCTTGTCATGAACAGCATACTCTCTAAATTGAAATTAAGTGGAGTAAGGATAATAGCCTACGCTGATGATCTTGCATTACTAGCGACTGGCAAGTTCCTACCCACTATCAGTGAACAAACCGAATACGCCCTCTCGTTGGTAAGCAAATGGACTAGAACTAGTGCTATTTACTAACAAGCGCAAAATACCTGATTTTAAAATTCCTTCAATTAAAGGCTGCCCTCTTAAAATCTCTGATCACGCAAAGTATCTCGGTGTGATCTTAGATAAAAAACTAAATTGGGGCCTGAACACCAAAGAAAGATTCAAAAAGGCATCGATTGCCTTTTACTCCTGCAATAGAATTTTCGGGAAAACCTGGGGACCAAACCCTAAAATTATCAGATGGATGTATTCGGCAATAATTAGACCAATATTAACCTATGGTAATTTGGTATGGTGGAAAGCTTTAGAAAAGAGCACGAACCTGAAAACTTTGACAAAAGTTCAAAGACTTGCGTGCACTGGCATTACGGGAGCAATGAGATCCACTCCAACTGCGGGAATGGAAGTTATACTCAATTTGATTCCCCTAGACCTCTTTGTTCAAGAATCTGCGGCCAAAAGTGCCCTGAGACTTAGTCAAACTAAAGTCTGGATAAACAGTTCCATAGGACATGCCCAGATCCTTCATAAAGTTATGGGTCATAGTACTACAGCAGACTATAAAATACCCGAACTTGATTTTCATAAACCATTCCAAGTTGCCATCCCAAGCAGAGAGGAATGGATAGATAATATACCATACTCCAGTGAGTCGTCAATAGCTATCTATACTGATGGCTCTAAAATGGACACTGGTGTAGGGGCAGGCTTCTATTCTGAATCTCTCAAGTTGACCGCATCGCTTAGGCTTCCAAACTACAGCAGCGTCTTCCAAGCGGAGGTCCTGGCAGTGACAACAGCTACTAAAAAGGCATCAATGATGGCGATACCACGAGCTGATATCACCTTTTACATTGATAGCCAAGCGGCAATAAAAGCGATTACTGCAACTGAGGTAAAATCAAAGCTTGTTTCATGCTGCCGCGAAGAGCTTAAGGTTCTTGGCGCACATCACAACATTAGACTATGCTGGGTCCCAGGCCACAGCGATATACTAGGCAACGAGAAAGCCGATGAATTAGCAAGATTAGGGTCAATGCTTGACGTAAGCCAAGCTCAGCTAGTTAGCACCCCTACCTGTTATTTAAAACAGGAAATCTCAAAAACAATAACAATTAAGGCCGATGAAAGGTGGAACCTTCTTGACACCTGCGGCACTACAAGAAAGATCTGGCCCTGTTTTAACAAACAAAGAACGGAAAGAATTATGCAGCTACAAAAGGGATCACTTCGATCTCTTGTAAGCATAATCACCGGACATAATCTGTTAGGTTATCATATGAAAAAGATGAGAATCAGTTCAGATGATATATGCAGAGGATGCGGTGACGAGGAGGTGCATGAAGACACTTCGCACTTTCTGTGTCACTGTCCCGCACTCTTCCATCAAAGGAAGAAACTGCTTGGCAACTTTTTCTTCGGGGATTTAAAAGAACTCTCTAGTACGCCAGGTACTAACATTCTGAACTTCGTCAAAGCCTCTAAATGGCTTGACTAACCGAACACATAGGTTTTTCTTATTAGCTTGAGTAGCAATACTCACGGGTATCACAATGGATCTGTATTGATCTAAGTGTGACGGTTAAGACATCAACTGGCAGCCCCTTAACCTAACCTAACCTATCATATTAGAGTAGCCTTAACATTTGCCATTTTTCAATGCCTTGCTTAAAATATATTAACCAAAAGATAATCTAAACCTTTTTAATTTTTATTTTTGTTTTTAGAAAATTTAGTATTATTAGAAAAAATATCATCTCCATTGTTTGTTTATGATTTGAAGTAATTGTTGCAAGAAATTAGATTTAAAATTAAATATGACTACACTTGAATTGAAGTTGTACAAAATTCGCTAATTAATTAAATTCAACTTTGAAACAAGGAGCTGTTCAAGAATATTTTTTTTCTTTGTTTTAGGGAATTTTCTGTATGTAATTAAAATTAAGAAATGTGTGAAGAAACATTTAAATTGTTTGTGGATAGTATATTTTGCTTCTAATAATAAAAAGGAATCAAAGATGCAAAACGTAGAATACATAGTTTTGAATGCATATTTGTCATTTTTAGAAATATTTTTAAAGTGCACATTCTCTTTGATTGTATTCTTCTATTTATTTTTGGTTATAAGTGTTTTCAATTTGTTTCTACGAGTATGTTTAATGTTCTTTTTTAATTTTATTGAGACAAACATAGTTTCAATAGATTTCTATTTTCACAAAAAATACAATATTTTCCAAAATCGAATTTACCTAATAGATTTTGATTATGAAATGAATCTGCAATTGCAAATAAATGTCTAAGACCAATAGTTGTTCACTTAATTTTTGTTTGGCTTGCTAAAATTTTTTTAGGGGGTCAACCTATTTAGTTTCATAGTTTCGAAACGACTTGATTTATAATCCTCTATTATGTGCGTGAAATGTGGTAACTATTTCAATTGAAGTATGGAAATAAGCGTCAGTGCGCTTACCAAAAAGTACACTAGTAAGCCTCACAACACTTAATGCAAAAAATAGTATGCGAGTGAGCGAGTGAGGACAAAAGGAGAAAAATAAGCCACTAAAAAATAAATTCTTGTTAATTAAAAATCTGAATTAAAAACAAATATTTTATGATTTTTAGATAAGTAGTTTTAAAATATAATATAATAAAAAATAATGGGGAGAGTACGATAACTTTGGCGCCGAGATATAATAACGGTTTTTGGTAGAGGGGCTTAATACAAGCAGTTTTTACTATGGGAGGGGGGGTCTATCTCCCCCCGTTTAGGCGGTAGGGGCAATTTAAAAAAACATGTACTTTAAATGGAAAAAAAATAATTAAAAAATAACGGTAATACTTACAATTAAGTATTATACCTTTTTTTAAAGCCAACACTTGTGTCTAGTAGCTTGTTTTTAAATCAAGTCAACACTATGCATAGTTTTCGAAAAAAACTGTTTTAAACTTAAAATTTGGTCAAAAAAAAGTTAAAAATATGGTTTAGAGTGTAATATTTCAAAACTTTTAGATTATCTACAATTTTTTTTTTTAGAATACATTGCTCTTATTTATTTTTGATCGAAAACTGAAAACTAGATGACTTTATGTCTTCTAGTTCTTGAGAAAATTGAAAGTTACCAAAAAAAATATTTTAATTAAATTACTTTTTCCTTGCTAACGTAGTCTTATTTTGATAGTAATAATCAAATATGGATTAAGATACACCTAGGGTAAATTAATTTTTCTTAAATCCAGCTTATTTAAATGCAAAAGAAACTTTGCATGCACCCCATCTTGCACCCACCACACCTTGCACCGTCCCCACCTTGCACCCTCCCCACCTTGCACACACACCAACTTGCACCCATCCCAAATCCTATAGTGTGCCCAAGCAGGGGGGTTGCAGGGGGGCAGCATGCCCCCCCTTACAGATGCCACTGTTGCATACACCCAAACTCGCGCACACCTTACTGTTGCATACACCCAAACACGCATTACGCATACGCAAATACCATTATTACTATCAAAATAAGACCACTCAAGCAAAAAAAATTAAAATAGTAGTTGTGGTTATTTTCAATTTTCTCAAAAACTAAAAGATATAAAATCATCTAGTTTTCAGTTTTTGATCAAAAACAAATAAGAGCAATAAATTCTGAAATAAAAACAATGGTAGATAATCTTGAAGTATTGAAAAAGTTACACTTTAAACCTTTTTTTAACTTTTTTTACTCAAATTTTGAGTTTAAAATTAAATTTTTATTTTCAATTTTCTCAAAAACTAAAAGACATAAAATCATCTAGTTTTCAGTTTTTGATCAAAAACAAATAAGAGCAATAAGTTCTGAAATAAAAACAATGGTAGATAATCTTGAAGTATTGAAAAAGTCACACTTTAAACCTTTTTTTAACTTTTTTTACTCAAATTTTGAGTTTAAAGTTAAATTTTTATTTTCAATTTTCTCAAAAACTAAAAGACATAAAATCATCTAGTTTTCAGTTTTTGATCAAAAACAAATAAGAGCAATAAGTTCTGAAATAAAAGCAATGGTAGATAATCTTGATGTATTGAAAAAGTTACACTTTAAACCTTTTTTAACTTTTTTTACTCAAATTTTGAGTTTAAAATTAAATTTTTCAAAAACTACGCATAGTTTTGACTTGATTTAAAAACTGGCTAATAGAACAGAGTGTTGGCTTTAAAAAAATGTATACAACTTAATTGTAAGTATCACCGTTATTTTTTAATTATTTTTTTCCATTTTAAATAATGACTTTTTTAAATTGCCCCTCCCGCCTAAACGGGGGGAGATAGACCCCCCTTCCATAGTAAAAAATGCTTGTATTAAGACCCTCTACCAAAAACCGTTATTATATCTCGGCGCCAAAGTTATCGTACTCGTGCCAAAATAATATATACATATGTACGCTTTTAAAATAAATATAATAAATATTTTAATTATTGAAAATTTAATAAAAAAAACTCTTTTAAATTAAAAAAAATGTATATGAACGAACACAAATTTAAATGGCGGACCAAAATAATTTGATTAGACCATTTAACCACCTCCCTGTATCAATCCACATGTTTCACCTCCCTAGCTTCTAAATGAGAACCAGAATGATCTACAACTTGTCACTAAATTTGTTTCAAGCTTAAGGATGACAAATATTGAACTCAGTAATGAATCTCTCAGCGGATATATTATGTAGGTATATATTGCTAGATAGATCAGCCAATAAATTTAGCGGAAAAGAATTGACCAGTTTATATTTCCAAGAACTCAGAGATTTTTATAATCTCATGTCAATGTTAATGTCCTTAACAATTATTTCGTTTTTGTTGTCAATATTTTGAGAAAAGAATATTTATTTGTAGTTTGTATTTTTTGGTAACAAAAATTAGTTAAGTGATTTTAACGCCTTCTTCACTAATTAAAAAAAAAGTTACCAAAAACAGAGGAATCTAAAGGTCGTATAGACTACAATGAGACAGAACTCTAAATTTGCATTATGAATAATCATTTTCGCAAAAAACATAAAAATTCAAAAACGACACTTAACCCCTTCTTCTTCTCAAAGCTTCTATTATACCTTCCCTTCTTAAATTTGTATCATTGCAATCACAGAGCGTAAGTCACATAAGTGTCTCTTTTTTAACACCAGAGATGCTTAAACTCACTACTTTTTTTAATACCAACGTTTGGAGTTCAAAACTAATAACTAATAAAAAAAAACATTTAATAAAAACAAAGTTAAAAAGCTATTAAATTTTTCCACGATTATGATTTCGCACTAAGAGTGTAGAAAATTGCTGCAATAGAAAATCCATGGATTTCACCTGTTTGTGATAGTGTTCGAAACTTAGCACCTTTAAGCTTGAACATTGCTTGAATAAACTTGGATTTGAACTATTCTTACACAAATTTTCTAACGATTCCAAATTCATATTTATTTATTTATGTAGCATACTTTTGTCAAAAAGAATCCGCTTCCGGGAAGATACGTCCGTTTTTTTTTTGCAATTGCACATTTTATGGAGATTGTTCTTAAAAGTTAGCTTCCTAATGAATACGAAAAACCTTTAAAGAGCTTGTTGTTTAAGTGTCAAAATATCAATTTGGATGTTTTGGGGCATAAAAAGATTAGCTCTTGATTTTCTTACTAAAGTATCTCAGTCTCTAAAAGTAATTTTAAACGCAAATCTTCTGGTTTGTTTGGATTTTTGCCATTTGTGTGACATTAATAAAAGTTCCTGAAAAACTTCGGTCTACTATCACGATCTCACTTTTGGATATGTTTATATATGACTTTTCTGCTGGTGTTTCTATTATTCTGATCATCCAAATCTTTTTAAACTATGTGCACTGAATCTCACATATCGTTAAAATAAATGGTTAAACAAAAATCAATATAAACAAAAACTATAAAACATTAAGCCTAGAGTTTTTGAAATAATATTTGTACTTTTTAGACTGTACCATTCATCATAAATCAAATTTGAGTAAAATTTGTCGGACACCTCAATTAAATTAAATGAAATTAAAAAAAATTTAGCAGGATAAAATTTCAAGAAAGTAAGAGAACATTTCTACTAAGTTTAGTACGATTGATAAGTGTATGAATACCACGCTATATCTTATATCAAATTCAGGAATCTTTCAGAATTTATCCAACAACTTTAAATTTGCACCTATCTATATTTAAAACGTTTACATATAGAAATATTTATGAAATAAAAATATTTCGAATCAAAATATTATACCTACCTACATATATGAGCATAATATAATTCTTTATCAGGAAAGCATGTGGAATATGTTTCAATGTTTTTGTTATTTTCATAGAGATACCTGTTCGTGTGTTATAAGAATAAAACATTTCGAATCATAAATATTCACTTAACTATTGAAATTTGTATGAATTCACAAAACATTTGTTCATTAAACATATCTATAAATTTTGAAATACATTTTCCTGGAAACAAGTGGCATTTTTTGAGTGTAACGAACTCTTTTTTTGTTTAAGTTTCATACTCTCACTTTTCTACTCGAGTCTTATGTATAATTACTTATGTAAATTTCTTTCCCAAGATCAAAACAAAAATGAAAAAAAAAAAAATGAAAATCGCAAATTTAATTCAAGATAAAAATTATTATTTCTGAACTAAAATGTACATGTACCCTGCATCCATATATAGTAAAAAATATTTAAAGAAAGAAATAACAGTAAAGGAAAAGAAATTCGAAATTGAAAAAAAAGTCTCAGACTCACCACTTGCGATCCTTTCTTTCATTGACCGACCTTGTTCTTTAATATAAGAAGAATCACAAACGATCTACACAAATTTCTGAACACACGATCGAATATAAATGTAATTAGTTTATAGTTGCTGTTTTTTTTCTTTTTTTGTTTTGTGTTAAAATTAAATTTTATAAATCAAATTATTGGGGAATCTGTTTGTTTCTGAAAATTTTAACATGGTATCGTATTTTTTTGTATTTTTTCTTCAAAAACATAATGAATAATTTAATTCAAAACAATAAAACAAATTATTTAAAGCATTTAAAAAGTAACTACAAAAGAAATTCAATCAGGAAAAAATAAGAAAAACAAGAAAAAAGCGCTACATATTGAAACACATTTCGAACAATTAATTGTTTGTCTGAGGTTCAGTTCAGCAATTTTTTATGCGCAAAATGTGTGTGGTATCGCTCAAAGGCGCGACAGATTTAAATTTAAAATTGTGTCTATATGGGTACATAAATTACATTTGTTGTTATATTATTTTCATTTTCTACTGATTTAATACTGTGAAGCAACAAAAACGAAGATAAAAAACAAAAAATTAAATTGAATGTTATATTTTTAAAACAATTTTCCTTAGTTTCGGAAAAAACTGAGGAAGTTTTATAAAAAAAAGTTGTATTTTATATTTATTTTTTAATTTTGAATTATGTTAAAGAAATCCTTGGATTAAAAATATATATTAATGCATTTTGATCTTAACATTTGTAAGGTTTTAAGAAAATCAAAAATAAATAAATAGTAACTCTCAATGAAACACAACCGATCGCTTCGAAATGTCGGGGGTAACTGGCAAAGGCAGTGTGAATTCAAATTTTGGATAGATTAACATGGTGATGCCGATAGGCTGGGTTTTACTAAGTGACTACTGGGTACACTTTTTGCGGACGCCTTTAAGCAACCAGCAAAGTAGCACCAGCAATATATGTGATTGTGAATGAATACGGTACGCTTCTCGCTGCTTATGTAGCTACAAGAGCGCAGCGCATCGTCTAAAAATTGAAAACAAAAAAAAACACACAAACACAAGTAAAAACCAGCAAGGCGAAACCCTGTGCACTGATAGCAAATATTATTTTGTTTACAATTGCAACAAACTTGTTAAATTGTTATTTTATATTCATGATCAAAACTTCATTCCACGGTGTGCAACAATACATAAGTCCGCTTGAAAAAACCACTGATTATTACCTATGGTATATAGGTACAGGGAGCTAGGTCGGGTGTCAAAGTCGATTTGAAAATTAGTAATAAAAACAAATTTAAGGTCTAAGAATAGAATTTTTAGTAACCAAACTTAACAAGATACATATGTATTCATGAAAATAACATTTTTTGTTAATTTTTTTCTATTAATTTGTTGTTTAAATAATGATTAACCATTATTGCCTGAAAAAAGTTTTTCAGGGAGTGCAGAACTACCTTTCAAAAAAAGATATTCTGAATAATTTCTCTAATACTGAGCTCTACATTTTATTGTATTCTACTGTGCACGAAAAAAGCGTGTAAAGTGGGTGATACTATGGAATTAATTTCAATTTTTTAAAATAATGGTGTGCAAATATTGGTAATGCGAATTCGACCTTCACCTAACACAAAATTAATTATTTATTCTATTGCACCGAATTGGCATTGTTAAGAATTTACTTTTTACTGTGTATTGAATTCAATTCTATTCTATTCTATTCTATTCTATTCTATTCTATTCTATTCTATTCTATTCTATTCTATTCTATTCTATTCTATTCTATTCTATTCTATTCTATTCTATTCTATTCTATTCTATTCTATTCTATTCTATTCTATTCTATTCTATTCTATTCTATTCTATTCTATTCTATTCTATTCTATTCTATTCTATTCTATTCTATTCTATTCTATTCTATTCTATTCTATTCTATTCTATTCTATTCTATTCTATTCTATTCTATTCTATTCTATTCTATTCTATTCTATTCTATTCTATTCTATTCTATTCTATTCTATTCTATTCTATTCTATTCTATTCTATTCTATTCTATTCTATTCTATTCTATTCTATTCTATTCTATTCTATTCTATTCTATTCTATTCTATTCTATTCTATTCTATTCTATTCTATTCTATTCTATTCTATTCTATTCTATTCTATTCTATTCTATTCTATTCTATTCTATTCTATTCTATTCTATTCTATTCTATTCTATTCTATTCTATTCTATTCTATTCTATTCTATTCTATTCTATTCTATTCTATTCTATTCTATTCTATTCTATTCTATTCTATTCTATTCTATTCTATTCTATTCTATTCTATTCTATTCTATTCTATTCTATTCTATTCTATTCTATTCTATTCTATTCTATTCTATTCTATTCTATTCTATTCTATTCTATTCTATTCTATTCTATTCTATTCTATTCTATTCTATTCTATTCTATTCTATTCTATTCTATTCTATTCTATTCTATTCTATTCTATTCTATTCTATTCTATTCTATTCTATTCTATTCTATTCTATTCTATTCTATTCTATTCTATTCTATTCTATTCTATTCTATTCTATTCTATTCTATTCTATTCTATTCTATTCTATTCTATTCTATTCTATTCTATTCTATTCTATTCTATTCTATTCTATTCTATTCTATTCTATTCTATTCTATTCTATTCTATTCTATTCTATTCTATTCTATTCTATTCTATTCTATTCTATTCTATTCTATTCTATTCTATTCTATTCTATTCTATTCTATTCTATTCTATTCTATTCTATTCTATTCTATTCTATTCTATTCTATTCTATTCTATTCTATTCTATTCTATTCTATTCTATTCTATTCTATTCTATTCTATTCTATTCTATTCTATTCTATTCTATTCTATTCTATTCTATTCTATTCTATTCTATTCTATTCTATTCTATTCTATTCTATTCTATTCTATTCTATTCTATTCTATTCTATTCTATTCTATTCTATTCTATTCTATTCTATTCTATTCTATTCTATTCTATTCTATTCTATTCTATTCTATTCTATTCTATTCTATTCTATTCTATTCTATTCTATTCTATTCTATTCTATTCTATTCTATTCTATTCTATTCTATTCTATTCTATTCTATTCTATTCTATTCTATTCTATTCTATTCTATTCTATTCTATTCTATTCTATTCTATTCTATTCTATTCTATTCTATTCTATTCTATTCTATTCTATTCTATTCTATTCTATTCTATTCTATTCTATTCTATTCTATTCTATTCTATTCTATTCTATTCTATTCTATTCTATTCTATTCTATTCTATTCTATTCTATTCTATTCTATTCTATTCTATTCTATTCTATTCTATTCTATTCTATTCTATTCTATTCTATTCTATTCTATTCTATTCTATTCTATTCTATTCTATTCTATTCTATTCTATTCTATTCTATTCTATTCTATTCTATTCTATTCTATTCTATTCTATTCTATTCTATTCTATTCTATTCTATTCTATTCTATTCTATTCTATTCTATTCTATTCTATTCTATTCTATTCTATTCTATTCTATTCTATTCTATTCTATTCTATTCTATTCTATTCTATTCTATTCTATTCTATTCTATTCTATTCTATTCTATTCTATTCTATTCTATTCTATTCTATTCTATTCTATTCTATTCTATTCTATTCTATTCTATTCTATTCTATTCTATTCTATTCTATTCTATTCTATTCTATTCTATTCTATTCTATTCTATTCTATTCTATTCTATTCTATTCTATTCTATTCTATTCTATTCTATTCTATTCTATTCTATTCTATTCTATTCTATTCTATTCTATTCTATTCTATTCTATTCTATTCTATTCTATTCTATTCTATTCTATTCTATTCTATTCTATTCTATTCTATTCTATTCTATTCTATTCTATTCTATTCTATTCTATTCTATTCTATTCTATTCTATTCTATTCTATTCTATTCTATTCTATTCTATTCTATTCTATTCTATTCTATTCTATTCTATTCTATTCTATTCTATTCTATTCTATTCTATTCTATTCTATTCTATTCTATTCTATTCTATTCTATTCTATTCTATTCTATTCTATTCTATTCTATTCTATTCTATTCTATTCTATTCTATTCTATTCTATTCTATTCTATTCTATTCTATTCTATTCTATTCTATTCTATTCTATTCTATTCTATTCTATTCTATTCTATTCTATTCTATTCTATTCTATTCTATTCTATTCTATTCTATTCTATTCTATTCTATTCTATTCTATTCTATTCTATTCTATTCTATTCTATTCTATTCTATTCTATTCTATTCTATTCTATTCTATTCTATTCTATTCTATTCTATTCTATTCTATTCTATTCTATTCTATTCTATTCTATTCTATTCTATTCTATTCTATTCTATTCTATTCTATTCTATTCTATTCTATTCTATTCTATTCTATTCTATTCTATTCTATTCTATTCTATTCTATTCTATTCTATTCTATTCTATTCTATTCTATTCTATTCTATTCTATTCTATTCTATTCTATTCTATTCTATTCTATTCTATTCTATTCTATTCTATTCTATTCTATTCTATTCTATTCTATTCTATTCTATTCTATTCTATTCTATTCTATTCTATTCTATTCTATTCTATTCTATTCTATTCTATGCTATTCTATTCTATTCTATTCTATTCTATTCTATTCTATTCTATTCTATTCTATTCTATTCTATTCTATTCTATTCTATTCTATTCTATTCTATTCTATTCTATTCTATTCTATTCTATTCTATTCTATTCTATTCTATTCTATTCTATTCTATTCTATTCTATTCTATTCTATTCTATTCTATTCTATTCTATTCTATTCTATTCTATTCTATTCTATTCTATTCTATTCTATTCTATTCTATTCTATTCTATTCTATTCTATTCTATTCTATTCTATTCTATTCTATTCTATTCTATTCTATTCTATTCTATTCTATTCTATTCTATTCTATTCTATTCTATTCTATTCTATTCTATTCTATTCTATTCTATTCTATTCTATTCTATTCTATTCTATTCTATTCTATTCTATTCTATTCTATTCTATTCTATTCTATTCTATTCTATTCTATTCTATTCTATTCTATTCTATTCTATTCTATTCTATTCTATTCTATTCTATTCTATTCTATTCTATTCTATTCTATTCTATTCTATTCTATTCTATTCTATTCTATTCTATTCTATTCTATTCTATTCTATTCTATTCTATTCTATTCTATTCTATTCTATTCTATTCTATTCTATTCTATTCTATTCTATTCTATTCTATTCTATTCTATTCTATTCTATTCTATTCTATTCTATTCTATTCTATTCTATTCTATTCTATTCTATTCTATTCTATTCTATTCTATTCTATTCTATTCTATTCTATTCTATTCTATTCTATTCTATTCTATTCTATTCTATTCTATTCTATTCTATTCTATTCTATTCTATTCTATTCTATTCTATTCTATTCTATTCTATTCTATTCTATTCTATTCTATTCTATTCTATTCTATTCTATTCTATTCTATTCTATTCTATTCTATTCTATTCTATTCTATTCTATTCTATTCTATTCTATTCTATTCTATTCTATTCTATTCTATTCTATTCTATTCTATTCTATTCTATTCTATTCTATTCTATTCTATTCTATTCTATTCTATTCTATTCTATTCTATTCTATTCTATTCTATTCTATTCTATTCTATTCTATTCTATTCTATTCTATTCTATTCTATTCTATTCTATTCTATTCTATTCTATTCTATTCTATTCTATTCTATTCTATTCTATTCTATTCTATTCTATTCTATTCTATTCTATTCTATTCTATTCTATTCTATTCTATTCTATTCTATTCTATTCTATTCTATTCTATTCTATTCTATTCTATTCTATTCTATTCTATTCTATTCTATTCTATTCTATTCTATTCTATTCTATTCTATTCTATTCTATTCTATTCTATTCTATTCTATTCTATTCTATTCTATTCTATTCTATTCTATTCTATTCTATTCTATTCTATTCTATTCTATTCTATTCTATTCTATTCTATTCTATTCTATTCTATTCTATTCTATTCTATTCTATTCTATTCTATTCTATTCTATTCTATTCTATTCTATTCTATTCTATTCTATTCTATTCTATTCTATTCTATTCTATTCTATTCTATTCTATTCTATTCTATTCTATTCTATTCTATTCTATTCTATTCTATTCTATTCTATTCTATTCTATTCTATTCTATTCTATTCTATTCTATTCTATTCTATTCTATTCTATTCTATTCTATTCTATTCTATTCTATTCTATTCTATTCTATTCTATTCTATTCTATTCTATTCTATTCTATTCTATTCTATTCTATTCTATTCTATTCTATTCTATTCTATTCTATTCTATTCTATTCTATTCTATTCTATTCTATTCTATTCTATTCTATTCTATTCTATTCTATTCTATTCTATTCTATTCTATTCTATTCTATTCTATTCTATTCTATTCTATTCTATTCTATTCTATTCTATTCTATTCTATTCTATTCTATTCTATTCTATTCTATTCTATTCTATTCTATTCTATTCTATTCTATTCTATTCTATTCTATTCTATTCTATTCTATTCTATTCTATTCTATTCTATTCTATTCTATTCTATTCTATTCTATTCTATTCTATTCTATTCTATTCTATTCTATTCTATTCTATTCTATTCTATTCTATTCTATTCTATTCTATTCTATTCTATTCTATTCTATTCTATTCTATTCTATTCTATTCTATTCTATTCTATTCTATTCTATTCTATTCTATTCTATTCTATTCTATTCTATTCTATTCTATTCTATTCTATTCTATTCTATTCTATTCTATTCTATTCTATTCTATTCTATTCTATTCTATTCTATTCTATTCTATTCTATTCTATTCTATTCTATTCTATTCTATTCTATTCTATTCTATTCTATTCTATTCTATTCTATTCTATTCTATTCTATTCTATTCTATTCTATTCTATTCTATTCTATTCTATTCTATTCTATTCTATTCTATTCTATTCTATTCTATTCTATTCTATTCTATTCTATTCTATTCTATTCTATTCTATTCTATTCTATTCTATTCTATTCTATTCTATTCTATTCTATTCTATTCTATTCTATTCTATTCTATTCTATTCTATTCTATTCTATTCTATTCTATTCTATTCTATTCTATTCTATTCTATTCTATTCTATTCTATTCTATTCTATTCTATTCTATTCTATTCTATTCTATTCTATTCTATTCTATTCTATTCTATTCTATTCTATTCTATTCTATTCTATTCTATTCTATTCTATTCTATTCTATTCTATTCTATTCTATTCTATTCTATTCTATTCTATTCTATTCTATTCTATTCTATTCTATTCTATTCTATTCTATTCTATTCTATTCTATTCTATTCTATTCTATTCTATTCTATTCTATTCTATTCTATTCTATTCTATTCTATTCTATTCTATTCTATTCTATTCTATTCTATTCTATTCTATTCTATTCTATTCTATTCTATTCTATTCTATTCTATTCTATTCTATTCTATTCTATTCTATTCTATTCTATTCTATTCTATTCTATTCTATTCTATTCTATTCTATTCTATTCTATTCTATTCTATTCTATTCTATTCTATTCTATTCTATTCTATTCTATTCTATTCTATTCTATTCTATTCTATTCTATTCTATTCTATTCTATTCTATTCTATTCTATTCTATTCTATTCTATTCTATTCTATTCTATTCTATTCTATTCTATTCTATTCTATTCTATTCTATTCTATTCTATTCTATTCTATTCTATTCTATTCTATTCTATTCTATTCTATTCTATTCTATTCTATTCTATTCTATTCTATTCTATTCTATTCTATTCTATTCTATTCTATTCTATTCTATTCTATTCTATTCTATTCTATTCTATTCTATTCTATTCTATTCTATTCTATTCTATTCTATTCTATTCTATTCTATTCTATTCTATTCTATTCTATTCTATTCTATTCTATTCTATTCTATTCTATTCTATTCTATTCTATTCTATTCTATTCTATTCTATTCTATTCTATTCTATTCTATTCTATTCTATTCTATTCTATTCTATTCTATTCTATTCTATTCTATTCTATTCTATTCTATTCTATTCTATTCTATTCTATTCTATTCTATTCTATTCTATTCTATTCTATTCTATTCTATTCTATTCTATTCTATTCTATTCTATTCTATTCTATTCTATTCTATTCTATTCTATTCTATTCTATTCTATTCTATTCTATTCTATTCTATTCTATTCTATTCTATTCTATTCTATTCTATTCTATTCTATTCTATTCTATTCTATTCTATTCTATTCTATTCTATTCTATTCTATTCTATTCTATTCTATTCTATTCTATTCTATTCTATTCTATTCTATTCTATTCTATTCTATTCTATTCTATTCTATTCTATTCTATTCTATTCTATTCTATTCTATTCTATTCTATTCTATTCTATTCTATTCTATTCTATTCTATTCTATTCTATTCTATTCTATTCTATTCTATTCTATTCTATTCTATTCTATTCTATTCTATTCTATTCTATTCTATTCTATTCTATTCTATTCTATTCTATTCTATTCTATTCTATTCTATTCTATTCTATTCTATTCTATTCTATTCTATTCTATTCTATTCTATTCTATTCTATTCTATTCTATTCTATTCTATTCTATTCTATTCTATTCTATTCTATTCTATTCTATTCTATTCTATTCTATTCTATTCTATTCTATTCTATTCTATTCTATTCTATTCTATTCTATTCTATTCTATTCTATTCTATTCTATTCTATTCTATTCTATTCTATTCTATTCTATTCTATTCTATTCTATTCTATTCTATTCTATTCTATTCTATTCTATTCTATTCTATTCTATTCTATTCTATTCTATTCTATTCTATTCTATTCTATTCTATTCTATTCTATTCTATTCTATTCTATTCTATTCTATTCTATTCTATTCTATTCTATTCTATTCTATTCTATTCTATTCTATTCTATTCTATTCTATTCTATTCTATTCTATTCTATTCTATTCTATTCTATTCTATTCTATTCTATTCTATTCTATTCTATTCTATTCTATTCTATTCTATTCTATTCTATTCTATTCTATTCTATTCTATTCTATTCTATTCTATTCTATTCTATTCTATTCTATTCTATTCTATTCTATTCTATTCTATTCTATTCTATTCTATTCTATTCTATTCTATTCTATTCTATTCTATTCTATTCTATTCTATTCTATTCTATTCTATTCTATTCTATTCTATTCTATTCTATTCTATTCTATTCTATTCTATTCTATTCTATTCTATTCTATTCTATTCTATTCTATTCTATTCTATTCTATTCTATTCTATTCTATTCTATTCTATTCTATTCTATTCTATTCTATTCTATTCTATTCTATTCTATTCTATTCTATTCTATTCTATTCTATTCTATTCTATTCTATTCTATTCTATTCTATTCTATTCTATTCTATTCTATTCTATTCTATTCTATTCTATTCTATTCTATTCTATTCTATTCTATTCTATTCTATTCTATTCTATTCTATTCTATTCTATTCTATTCTATTCTATTCTATTCTATTCTATTCTATTCTATTCTATTCTATTCTATTCTATTCTATTCTATTCTATTCTATTCTATTCTATTCTATTCTATTCTATTCTATTCTATTCTATTCTATTCTATTCTATTCTATTCTATTCTATTCTATTCTATTCTATTCTATTCTATTCTATTCTATTCTATTCTATTCTATTCTATTCTATTCTATTCTATTCTATTCTATTCTATTCTATTCTATTCTATTCTATTCTATTCTATTCTATTCTATTCTATTCTATTCTATTCTATTCTATTCTATTCTATTCTATTCTATTCTATTCTATTCTATTCTATTCTATTCTATTCTATTCTATTCTATTCTATTCTATTCTATTCTATTCTATTCTATTCTATTCTATTCTATTCTATTCTATTCTATTCTATTCTATTCTATTCTATTCTATTCTATTCTATTCTATTCTATTCTATTCTATTCTATTCTATTCTATTCTATTCTATTCTATTCTATTCTATTCTATTCTATTCTATTCTATTCTATTCTATTCTATTCTATTCTATTCTATTCTATTCTATTCTATTCTATTCTATTCTATTCTATTCTATTCTATTCTATTCTATTCTATTCTATTCTATTCTATTCTATTCTATTCTATTCTATTCTATTCTATTCTATTCTATTCTATTCTATTCTATTCTATTCTATTCTATTCTATTCTATTCTATTCTATTCTATTCTATTCTATTCTATTCTATTCTATTCTATTCTATTCTATTCTATTCTATTCTATTCTATTCTATTCTATTCTATTCTATTCTATTCTATTCTATTCTATTCTATTCTATTCTATTCTATTCTATTCTATTCTATTCTATTCTATTCTATTCTATTCTATTCTATTCTATTCTATTCTATTCTATTCTATTCTATTCTATTCTATTCTATTCTATTCTATTCTATTCTATTCTATTCTATTCTATTCTATTCTATTCTATTCTATTCTATTCTATTCTATTCTATTCTATTCTATTCTATTCTATTCTATTCTATTCTATTCTATTCTATTCTATTCTATTCTATTCTATTCTATTCTATTCTATTCTATTCTATTCTATTCTATTCTATTCTATTCTATTCTATTCTATTCTATTCTATTCTATTCTATTCTATTCTATTCTATTCTATTCTATTCTATTCTATTCTATTCTATTCTATTCTATTCTATTCTATTCTATTCTATTCTATTCTATTCTATTCTATTCTATTCTATTCTATTCTATTCTATTCTATTCTATTCTATTCTATTCTATTCTATTCTATTCTATTCTATTCTATTCTATTCTATTCTATTCTATTCTATTCTATTCTATTCTATTCTATTCTATTCTATTCTATTCTATTCTATTCTATTCTATTCTATTCTATTCTATTCTATTCTATTCTATTCTATTCTATTCTATTCTATTCTATTCTATTCTATTCTATTCTATTCTATTCTATTCTATTCTATTCTATTCTATTCTATTCTATTCTATTCTATTCTATTCTATTCTATTCTATTCTATTCTATTCTATTCTATTCTATTCTATTCTATTCTATTCTATTCTATTCTATTCTATTCTATTCTATTCTATTCTATTCTATTCTATTCTATTCTATTCTATTCTATTCTATTCTATTCTATTCTATTCTATTCTATTCTATTCTATTCTATTCTATTCTATTCTATTCTATTCTATTCTATTCTATTCTATTCTATTCTATTCTATTCTATTCTATTCTATTCTATTCTATTCTATTCTATTCTATTCTATTCTATTCTATTCTATTCTATTCTATTCTATTCTATTCTATTCTATTCTATTCTATTCTATTCTATTCTATTCTATTCTATTCTATTCTATTCTATTCTATTCTATTCTATTCTATTCTATTCTATTCTATTCTATTCTATTCTATTCTATTCTATTCTATTCTATTCTATTCTATTCTATTCTATTCTATTCTATTCTATTCTATTCTATTCTATTCTATTCTATTCTATTCTATTCTATTCTATTCTATTCTATTCTATTCTATTCTATTCTATTCTATTCTATTCTATTCTATTCTATTCTATTCTATTCTATTCTATTCTATTCTATTCTATTCTATTCTATTCTATTCTATTCTATTCTATTCTATTCTATTCTATTCTATTCTATTCTATTCTATTCTATTCTATTCTATTCTATTCTATTCTATTCTATTCTATTCTATTCTATTCTATTCTATTCTATTCTATTCTATTCTATTCTATTCTATTCTATTCTATTCTATTCTATTCTATTCTATTCTATTCTATTCTATTCTATTCTATTCTATTCTATTCTATTCTATTCTATTCTATTCTATTCTATTCTATTCTATTCTATTCTATTCTATTCTATTCTATTCTATTCTATTCTATTCTATTCTATTCTATTCTATTCTATTCTATTCTATTCTATTCTATTCTATTCTATTCTATTCTATTCTATTCTATTCTATTCTATTCTATTCTATTCTATTCTATTCTATTCTATTCTATTCTATTCTATTCTATTCTATTCTATTCTATTCTATTCTATTCTATTCTATTCTATTCTATTCTATTCTATTCTATTCTATTCTATTCTATTCTATTCTATTCTATTCTATTCTATTCTATTCTATTCTATTCTATTCTATTCTATTCTATTCTATTCTATTCTATTCTATTCTATTCTATTCTATTCTATTCTATTCTATTCTATTCTATTCTATTCTATTCTATTCTATTCTATTCTATTCTATTCTATTCTATTCTATTCTATTCTATTCTATTCTATTCTATTCTATTCTATTCTATTCTATTCTATTCTATTCTATTCTATTCTATTCTATTCTATTCTATTCTATTCTATTCTATTCTATTCTATTCTATTCTATTCTATTCTATTCTATTCTATTCTATTCTATTCTATTCTATTCTATTCTATTCTATTCTATTCTATTCTATTCTATTCTATTCTATTCTATTCTATTCTATTCTATTCTATTCTATTCTATTCTATTCTATTCTATTCTATTCTATTCTATTCTATTCTATTCTATTCTATTCTATTCTATTCTATTCTATTCTATTCTATTCTATTCTATTCTATTCTATTCTATTCTATTCTATTCTATTCTATTCTATTCTATTCTATTCTATTCTATTCTATTCTATTCTATTCTATTCTATTCTATTCTATTCTATTCTATTCTATTCTATTCTATTCTATTCTATTCTATTCTATTCTATTCTATTCTATTCTATTCTATTCTATTCTATTCTATTCTATTCTATTCTATTCTATTCTATTCTATTCTATTCTATTCTATTCTATTCTATTCTATTCTATTCTATTCTATTCTATTCTATTCTATTCTATTCTATTCTATTCTATTCTATTCTATTCTATTCTATTCTATTCTATTCTATTCTATTCTATTCTATTCTATTCTATTCTATTCTATTCTATTCTATTCTATTCTATTCTATTCTATTCTATTCTATTCTATTCTATTCTATTCTATTCTATTCTATTCTATTCTATTCTATTCTATTCTATTCTATTCTATTCTATTCTATTCTATTCTATTCTATTCTATTCTATTCTATTCTATTCTATTCTATTCTATTCTATTCTATTCTATTCTATTCTATTCTATTCTATTCTATTCTATTCTATTCTATTCTATTCTATTCTATTCTATTCTATTCTATTCTATTCTATTCTATTCTATTCTATTCTATTCTATTCTATTCTATTCTATTCTATTCTATTCTATTCTATTCTATTCTATTCTATTCTATTCTATTCTATTCTATTCTATTCTATTCTATTCTATTCTATTCTATTCTATTCTATTCTATTCTATTCTATTCTATTCTATTCTATTCTATTCTATTCTATTCTATTCTATTCTATTCTATTCTATTCTATTCTATTCTATTCTATTCTATTCTATTCTATTCTATTCTATTCTATTCTATTCTATTCTATTCTATTCTATTCTATTCTATTCTATTCTATTCTATTCTATTCTATTCTATTCTATTCTATTCTATTCTATTCTATTCTATTCTATTCTATTCTATTCTATTCTATTCTATTCTATTCTATTCTATTCTATTCTATTCTATTCTATTCTATTCTATTCTATTCTATTCTATTCTATTCTATTCTATTCTATTCTATTCTATTCTATTCTATTCTATTCTATTCTATTCTATTCTATTCTATTCTATTCTATTCTATTCTATTCTATTCTATTCTATTCTATTCTATTCTATTCTATTCTATTCTATTCTATTCTATTCTATTCTATTCTATTCTATTCTATTCTATTCTATTCTATTCTATTCTATTCTATTCTATTCTATTCTATTCTATTCTATTCTATTCTATTCTATTCTATTCTATTCTATTCTATTCTATTCTATTCTATTCTATTCTATTCTATTCTATTCTATTCTATTCTATTCTATTCTATTCTATTCTATTCTATTCTATTCTATTCTATTCTATTCTATTCTATTCTATTCTATTCTATTCTATTCTATTCTATTCTATTCTATTCTATTCTATTCTATTCTATTCTATTCTATTCTATTCTATTCTATTCTATTCTATTCTATTCTATTCTATTCTATTCTATTCTATTCTATTCTATTCTATTCTATTCTATTCTATTCTATTCTATTCTATTCTATTCTATTCTATTCTATTCTATTCTATTCTATTCTATTCTATTCTATTCTATTCTATTCTATTCTATTCTATTCTATTCTATTCTATTCTATTCTATTCTATTCTATTCTATTCTATTCTATTCTATTCTATTCTATTCTATTCTATTCTATTCTATTCTATTCTATTCTATTCTATTCTATTCTATTCTATTCTATTCTATTCTATTCTATTCTATTCTATTCTATTCTATTCTATTCTATTCTATTCTATTCTATTCTATTCTATTCTATTCTATTCTATTCTATTCTATTCTATTCTATTCTATTCTATTCTATTCTATTCTATTCTATTCTATTCTATTCTATTCTATTCTATTCTATTCTATTCTATTCTATTCTATTCTATTCTATTCTATTCTATTCTATTCTATTCTATTCTATTCTATTCTATTCTATTCTATTCTATTCTATTCTATTCTATTCTATTCTATTCTATTCTATTCTATTCTATTCTATTCTATTCTATTCTATTCTATTCTATTCTATTCTATTCTATTCTATTCTATTCTATTCTATTCTATTCTATTCTATTCTATTCTATTCTATTCTATTCTATTCTATTCTATTCTATTCTATTCTATTCTATTCTATTCTATTCTATTCTATTCTATTCTATTCTATTCTATTCTATTCTATTCTATTCTATTCTATTCTATTCTATTCTATTCTATTCTATTCTATTCTATTCTATTCTATCTATTCTATTCTATTCTATTCTATTCTATTCTATTCTATTCTATTCTATTCTATTCTATTCTATTCTATTCTATTCTATTCTATTCTATTCTATTCTATTCTATTCTATTCTATTCTATTCTATTCTATTCTATTCTATTCTATTCTATTCTATTCTATTCTATTCTATTCTATTCTATTCTATTCTATTCTATTCTATTCTATTCTATTCTATTCTATTCTATTCTATTCTATTCTATTCTATTCTATTCTATTCTATTCTATTCTATTCTATTCTATTCTATTCTATTCTATTCTATTCTATTCTATTCTATTCTATTCTATTCTATTCTATTCTATTCTATTCTATTCTATTCTATTCTATTCTATTCTATTCTATTCTATTCTATTCTATTCTATTCTATTCTATTCTATTCTATTCTATTCTATTCTATTCTATTCTATTCTATTCTATTCTATTCTATTCTATTCTATTCTATTCTATTCTATTCTATTCTATTCTATTCTATTCTATTCTATTCTATTCTATTCTATTCTATTCTATTCTATTCTATTCTATTCTATTCTATTCTATTCTATTCTATTCTATTCTATTCTATTCTATTCTATTCTATTCTATTCTATTCTATTCTATTCTATTCTATTCTATTCTATTCTATTCTATTCTATTCTATTCTATTCTATTCTATTCTATTCTATTCTATTCTATTCTATTCTATTCTATTCTATTCTATTCTATTCTATTCTATTCTATTCTATTCTATTCTATTCTATTCTATTCTATTCTATTCTATTCTATTCTATTCTATTCTATTCTATTCTATTCTATTCTATTCTATTCTATTCTATTCTATTCTATTCTATTCTATTCTATTCTATTCTATTCTATTCTATTCTATTCTATTCTATTCTATTCTATTCTATTCTATTCTATTCTATTCTATTCTATTCTATTCTATTCTATTCTATTCTATTCTATTCTATTCTATTCTATTCTATTCTATTCTATTCTATTCTATTCTATTCTATTCTATTCTATTCTATTCTATTCTATTCTATTCTATTCTATTCTATTCTATTCTATTCTATTCTATTCTATTCTATTCTATTCTATTCTATTCTATTCTATTCTATTCTATTCTATTCTATTCTATTCTATTCTATTCTATTCTATTCTATTCTATTCTATTCTATTCTATTCTATTCTATTCTATTCTATTCTATTCTATTCTATTCTATTCTATTCTATTCTATTCTATTCTATTCTATTCTATTCTATTCTATTCTATTCTATTCTATTCTATTCTATTCTATTCTATTCTATTCTATTCTATTCTATTCTATTCTATTCTATTCTATTCTATTCTATTCTATTCTATTCTATTCTATTCTATTCTATTCTATTCTATTCTATTCTATTCTATTCTATTCTATTCTATTCTATTCTATTCTATTCTATTCTATTCTATTCTATTCTATTCTATTCTATTCTATTCTATTCTATTCTATTCTATTCTATTCTATTCTATTCTATTCTATTCTATTCTATTCTATTCTATTCTATTCTATTCTATTCTATTCTATTCTATTCTATTCTATTCTATTCTATTCTATTCTATTCTATTCTATTCTATTCTATTCTATTCTATTCTATTCTATTCTATTCTATTCTATTCTATTCTATTCTATTCTATTCTATTCTATTCTATTCTATTCTATTCTATTCTATTCTATTCTATTCTATTCTATTCTATTCTATTCTATTCTATTCTATTCTATTCTATTCTATTCTATTCTATTCTATTCTATTCTATTCTATTCTATTCTATTCTATTCTATTCTATTCTATTCTATTCTATTCTATTCTATTCTATTCTATTCTATTCTATTCTATTCTATTCTATTCTATTCTATTCTATTCTATTCTATTCTATTCTATTCTATTCTATTCTATTCTATTCTATTCTATTCTATTCTATTCTATTCTATTCTATTCTATTCTATTCTATTCTATTCTATTCTATTCTATTCTATTCTATTCTATTCTATTCTATTCTATTCTATTCTATTCTATTCTATTCTATTCTATTCTATTCTATTCTATTCTATTCTATTCTATTCTATTCTATTCTATTCTATTCTATTCTATTCTATTCTATTCTATTCTATTCTATTCTATTCTATTCTATTCTATTCTATTCTATTCTATTCTATTCTATTCTATTCTATTCTATTCTATTCTATTCTATTCTATTCTATTCTATTCTATTCTATTCTATTCTATTCTATTCTATTCTATTCTATTCTATTCTATTCTATTCTATTCTATTCTATTCTATTCTATTCTATTCTATTCTATTCTATTCTATTCTATTCTATTCTATTCTATTCTATTCTATTCTATTCTATTCTATTCTATTCTATTCTATTCTATTCTATTCTATTCTATTCTATTCTATTCTATTCTATTCTATTCTATTCTATTCTATTCTATTCTATTCTATTCTATTCTATTCTATTCTATTCTATTCTATTCTATTCTATTCTATTCTATTCTATTCTATTCTATTCTATTCTATTCTATTCTATTCTATTCTATTCTATTCTATTCTATTCTATTCTATTCTATTCTATTCTATTCTATTCTATTCTATTCTATTCTATTCTATTCTATTCTATTCTATTCTATTCTATTCTATTCTATTCTATTCTATTCTATTCTATTCTATTCTATTCTATTCTATTCTATTCTATTCTATTCTATTCTATTCTATTCTATTCTATTCTATTCTATTCTATTCTATTCTATTCTATTCTATTCTATTCTATTCTATTCTATTCTATTCTATTCTATTCTATTCTATTCTATTCTATTCTATTCTATTCTATTCTATTCTATTCTATTCTATTCTATTCTATTCTATTCTATTCTATTCTATTCTATTCTATTCTATTCTATTCTATTCTATTCTATTCTATTCTATTCTATTCTATTCTATTCTATTCTATTCTATTCTATTCTATTCTATTCTATTCTATTCTATTCTATTCTATTCTATTCTATTCTATTCTATTCTATTCTATTCTATTCTATTCTATTCTATTCTATTCTATTCTATTCTATTCTATTCTATTCTATTCTATTCTATTCTATTCTATTCTATTCTATTCTATTCTATTCTATTCTATTCTATTCTATTCTATTCTATTCTATTCTATTCTATTCTATTCTATTCTATTCTATTCTATTCTATTCTATTCTATTCTATTCTATTCTATTCTATTCTATTCTATTCTATTCTATTCTATTCTATTCTATTCTATTCTATTCTATTCTATTCTATTCTATTCTATTCTATTCTATTCTATTCTATTCTATTCTATTCTATTCTATTCTATTCTATTCTATTCTATTCTATTCTATTCTATTCTATTCTATTCTATTCTATTCTATTCTATTCTATTCTATTCTATTCTATTCTATTCTATTCTATTCTATTCTATTCTATTCTATTCTATTCTATTCTATTCTATTCTATTCTATTCTATTCTATTCTATTCTATTCTATTCTATTCTATTCTATTCTATTCTATTCTATTCTATTCTATTCTATTCTATTCTATTCTATTCTATTCTATTCTATTCTATTCTATTCTATTCTATTCTATTCTATTCTATTCTATTCTATTCTATTCTATTCTATTCTATTCTATTCTATTCTATTCTATTCTATTCTATTCTATTCTATTCTATTCTATTCTATTCTATTCTATTCTATTCTATTCTATTCTATTCTATTCTATTCTATTCTATTCTATTCTATTCTATTCTATTCTATTCTATTCTATTCTATTCTATTCTATTCTATTCTATTCTATTCTATTCTATTCTATTCTATTCTATTCTATTCTATTCTATTCTATTCTATTCTATTCTATTCTATTCTATTCTATTCTATTCTATTCTATTCTATTCTATTCTATTCTATTCTATTCTATTCTATTCTATTCTATTCTATTCTATTCTATTCTATTCTATTCTATTCTATTCTATTCTATTCTATTCTATTCTATTCTATTCTATTCTATTCTATTCTATTCTATTCTATTCTATTCTATTCTATTCTATTCTATTCTATTCTATTCTATTCTATTCTATTCTATTCTATTCTATTCTATTCTATTCTATTCTATTCTATTCTATTCTATTCTATTCTATTCTATTCTATTCTATTCTATTCTATTCTATTCTATTCTATTCTATTCTATTCTATTCTATTCTATTCTATTCTATTCTATTCTATTCTATTCTATTCTATTCTATTCTATTCTATTCTATTCTATTCTATTCTATTCTATTCTATTCTATTCTATTCTATTCTATTCTATTCTATTCTATTCTATTCTATTCTATTCTATTCTATTCTATTCTATTCTATTCTATTCTATTCTATTCTATTCTATTCTATTCTATTCTATTCTATTCTATTCTATTCTATTCTATTCTATTCTATTCTATTCTATTCTATTCTATTCTATTCTATTCTATTCTATTCTATTCTATTCTATTCTATTCTATTCTATTCTATTCTATTCTATTCTATTCTATTCTATTCTATTCTATTCTATTCTATTCTATTCTATTCTATTCTATTCTATTCTATTCTATTCTATTCTATTCTATTCTATTCTATTCTATTCTATTCTATTCTATTCTATTCTATTCTATTCTATTCTATTCTATTCTATTCTATTCTATTCTATTCTATTCTATTCTATTCTATTCTATTCTATTCTATTCTATTCTATTCTATTCTATTCTATTCTATTCTATTCTATTCTATTCTATTCTATTCTATTCTATTCTATTCTATTCTATTCTATTCTATTCTATTCTATTCTATTCTATTCTATTCTATTCTATTCTATTCTATTCTATTCTATTCTATTCTATTCTATTCTATTCTATTCTATTCTATTCTATTCTATTCTATTCTATTCTATTCTATTCTATTCTATTCTATTCTATTCTATTCTATTCTATTCTATTCTATTCTATTCTATTCTATTCTATTCTATTCTATTCTATTCTATTCTATTCTATTCTATTCTATTCTATTCTATTCTATTCTATTCTATTCTATTCTATTCTATTCTATTCTATTCTATTCTATTCTATTCTATTCTATTCTATTCTATTCTATTCTATTCTATTCTATTCTATTCTATTCTATTCTATTCTATTCTATTCTATTCTATTCTATTCTATTCTATTCTATTCTATTCTATTCTATTCTATTCTATTCTATTCTATTCTATTCTATTCTATTCTATTCTATTCTATTCTATTCTATTCTATTCTATTCTATTCTATTCTATTCTATTCTATTCTATTCTATTCTATTCTATTCTATTCTATTCTATTCTATTCTATTCTATTCTATTCTATTCTATTCTATTCTATTCTATTCTATTCTATTCTATTCTATTCTATTCTATTCTATTCTATTCTATTCTATTCTATTCTATTCTATTCTATTCTATTCTATTCTATTCTATTCTATTCTATTCTATTCTATTCTATTCTATTCTATTCTATTCTATTCTATTCTATTCTATTCTATTCTATTCTATTCTATTCTATTCTATTCTATTCTATTCTATTCTATTCTATTCTATTCTATTCTATTCTATTCTATTCTATTCTATTCTATTCTATTCTATTCTATTCTATTCTATTCTATTCTATTCTATTCTATTCTATTCTATTCTATTCTATTCTATTCTATTCTATTCTATTCTATTCTATTCTATTCTATTCTATTCTATTCTATTCTATTCTATTCTATTCTATTCTATTCTATTCTATTCTATTCTATTCTATTCTATTCTATTCTATTCTATTCTATTCTATTCTATTCTATTCTATTCTATTCTATTCTATTCTATTCTATTCTATTCTATTCTATTCTATTCTATTCTATTCTATTCTATTCTATTCTATTCTATTCTATTCTATTCTATTCTATTCTATTCTATTCTATTCTATTCTATTCTATTCTATTCTATTCTATTCTATTCTATTCTATTCTATTCTATTCTATTCTATTCTATTCTATTCTATTCTATTCTATTCTATTCTATTCTATTCTATTCTATTCTATTCTATTCTATTCTATTCTATTCTATTCTATTCTATTCTATTCTATTCTATTCTATTCTATTCTATTCTATTCTATTCTATTATTCTATTCTATTCTATTCTATTCTATTCTATTCTATTCTATTCATTCTATTCTATTCTATTCTATTCTATTCTATTCTATTCTATTCTATTCTATTCTATTCTATTCTATTCTATTCTATTCTATTCTATTCTATTCTATTCTATTCTATTCTATTCTATTCTATTCTATTCTATTCTATTCTATTCTATTCTATTCTATTCTATTCTATTCTATTCTATTCTATTCTATTCTATTCTACTCTATTCTATTCTATTCTATTCTATTCTATTCTATTCTATTCTATTCTATTCTATTCTATTCTATTCTATTCTATTCTATTCTATTCTATTCTATTCTATTCTATTCTATTCTATTCTATTCTATTCTATTCTATTCTATTCTATTCTATTCTATTCTATTCTATTCTATTCTATTCTATTCTATTCTATTCTATTCTATTCTATTCTATTCTATTCTATTCTATTCTATTCTATTCTATTCTATTCTATTCTATTCTATTCTATTCTATTCTATTCTATTCTATTCTATTCTATTCTATTCTATTCTATTCTATTCTATTCTATTCTATTCTATTCTATTCTATTCTATTCTATTCTATTCTATTCTATTCTATTCTATTCTATTCTATTCTATTCTATTCTATTCTATTCTATTCTATTCTATTCTATTCTATTCTATTCTATTCTATTCTATTCTATTCTATTCTATTCTATTCTATTCTATTCTATTCTATTCTATTCTATTCTATTCTATTCTATTCTATTCTATTCTATTCTATTCTATTCTATTCTATTCTATTCTATTCTATTCTATTCTATTCTATTCTATTCTATTCTATTCTATTCTATTCTATTCTATTCTATTCTATTCTATTCTATTCTATTCTATTCTATTCTATTCTATTCTATTCTATTCTATTCTATTCTATTCTATTCTATTCTATTCTATTCTATTCTATTCTATTCTATTCTATTCTATTCTATTCTATTCTATTCTATTCTATTCTATTCTATTCTATTCTATTCTATTCTATTCTATTCTATT